>OX578136.1:24730905-25055905 GCA_951213105.1 Amaurobius ferox
CCTATGGGATCTAATTTTTCAAACAATTTTTGAGCAACGTTAACATTTAGAAATTACTTCGAAAACTTTAGGACATATTCAAATTATCCCATAAAATATATAAAAAAATTTGAGCAAAATATGTTCGGTAGTTTTTCAAATAAAAATTAAAATAATAACTACACCCATATTATATGAAGAGATCCTGTGACCTACTTTAAAATAAAATATGGCATCCATCTTTTTTCCCAGTGTAAAAATCATAATTTTTGAAGTTATTTTAAATGTATATTTAATGCTGCATCTGTCCTAAAATCGATTTATTTTTGCGTATTTTCTGTGCATCTATATTCTGTGCCAACACAATTACAATATTTTTGAGTTTAAATCACCATCACACTTTCATTATTTCTATAACGAAGCCTAATTTTAACAGATGCAGAATATAAACAAGTGGTTGTAAGATGAGTTGTATAAGAATTGCTGAAATTTTTTCACGTAAAATTATTTAGCTTTGGAGTCTGGAATAAAAGTGATATGAATGAAATATTCATTGCTTTTACATAGAGAGCCAGACAATTTACATTTCGATGACGTCATTTGAATAAAGTTCATTATCAGAGCTGAATGTATAGCATTTTAGAGATGCTTAAATACAATTGCATTTCAGTAGGAAAGTGTTTCTTAATCAGTGCTTTATGCATGATTGATCTTTCTTGTTTTAAAATTAGTTGAATTTTATCTATAAAATATTAACATTTTATAATGAAGAATGACTTAAATTAGGGAATATACATAAAAATAGTTATTATTTGTATTTAATTCTTATCAAATGGATTGGGACGAAATACCAAGAATTTGACATTTTCGCAAAACAAGACTATTAAAAAACAAACCAATATTTAATAAATACAAAATTTCCTCAAATTATCTCTATAAATATTAATTTATCTATAACACTAAAAACAGATGTCTGTTTTTGGTCTTTATGTGTGTTCATGTGTTGGTGACGTAACCGAAAAATTATCCTTTAGCTTACGGGTGGGACAGCGTTCATCCTAAACGAAGAACCTCTCAAAAAGACAGGTATTTGACATACCCTAGCCTAAACGGTTCGATCCCCCTTTACAGGCATTGGCGTCCATGGACGCCAAAGGTGGATTGAACTGTTTGGGATAGGGTATGTCAAATACCTGTCTTTTTGAGAGGTTCTTCGTTTGGAATGGATGCTGTCCCACCCATAAGCAAAAGGTTAGGCTCCTAAATTCGACCTGCAGCTGCTACAAAATTCGTTAGTCATAGTTTAGGTCAGGTTCTGAGATACCTTGGCGCCATTTTTTTCAAAATTCGGATTGGTGTTTTAGTTATTTTAAGTTGAAGCGACATTTTGAGCGATTTCGCAAATATCATTCCAGTGATCGAAAATATTATCACAGAGTTTTCATCCGAATACGGTCGGAAAGATGTAAAAAAGCTCTTTCCAACAAACTTCAAACGAAATTCGTACGTTAAAGAAGGTTTTTTTTTAAATCAAATTTTAAAAGTACCCCACAAAACAGGATTTAGTAAAAATATGATTTTTGAATTCGCCCATTCGCGAATTGAAATTCGCATGATTTTATTTCTTTTGCGTGAGTATAAAATGATATCGTGCAGTCTAAAAAATTTTTTTATTTACTTTGTTTCTGAATTTAGGAATAAGAAATACAGTCTATTTGAGATACAAGTAAGTAACAATATAAGTTTCTATACACTACTACATAAAATGTTACATTTATACATTTAATCTTCATGCTTGAACATTTGTGCACTGCTTTGGAAATTTTAAGTTGTCTATTTTTGGCCATCGTTTGAGAAAAAGGGATAGTGTCCCCTATTGCAAGCCATAAGTGTCTGGAACATGGAAACAATGACCTTGTGCAATTAAAAATACGCAGAGAATCCAGCAGTAACGATTAAAAGAGCAAAATGTCTTTCGAAAAAATGCTGTTTTTCGTCGAGAAGGTCTTTTTAGTGTTTTAATGCATGCGGGTAATTACAATATCATTTGTTGTTTAGATTTTTATGGTTAAATAGTTTTAAATCATTTTGTATAAAAGAAATGATAACTTTTAAATTAAAAAAAAATCGGAAAAATTTAAATATAGCAAAAAGTTTACTTGTGGAACTTTAATTCATTATATTTTGTCGACCAATTTATTCATGATACAGTCATGGTCCTAATGTGTAAAAAATACTAAATAAAAAGAAATTTGAAAACTATGAACACGCTAGCACAGACGCCATTGGAATATTGACAATTTTTTTAACTCTATGCGAAACTAACGTCTCTGTATCCTTCCCCGATATTCGAGAGTTCACGACAGATGTCTTTATTGAAGCCTTGCGCATGTGCAGTCATTTGGAATTGGGTCTAGCCAGAAAGCCTAAAAATATCTGATCTCAGATTTATAAATACGTAAAAAAAAAAAATCTGATGTGGTCAACACATGACTTTCCTTATATAATGCAATGAATTTACTACTTTTACAGTAAAAAAAATAGGTTTTCCTTATGGTAGATACTTATATACTTTCCAAGATATCGAATTTTCGAAAATGAGTCGCCATTTTCATTGATTTAGAGTCATTTTTATTCATTTGGCGAGATTTTCTTTAATTTGGCAACATTTCAAAAAGTCGCCAAGTTAGCGACATTTCGCCAAATTCGTCGCAAAAATCTTGCCAAGAGTTATGGATGGAGAAATAAGTTATTCTTATAGCAGATAAATAGCTATTGGCGTTCAAATACAAAAGTATTACTCAAAGTATCTTTTCGCATGAATGGAACGTGCTAGTTCCACAAGAATGATTCAACCAAATTTATCGCATGATATTACATATGAAAAGTGAATATTTTCTCAACAGTTAATATTTTTTTTAATTTATGGGATTTTTTGACAAATTTATTTTAAAAATGTACAATATCTCGAACTGTTCATGCTAGTGTTCTAAAGTTTATGTCAATCGTTTCCTAAGGAAAACTTACGTAAGAAACATCTATTTGCGTAACTTTATTAAAGATTGATTTATTGATGATTTTTTTTTAATTTCACTCGAAAATTTAGGGGAGTTCTGAACATTCGATTGCGCATAAAAACAATAGGCTTCCAGTATTCACGGATTGTAATTTTTGTACCAAATTTCGTTTGAATCGGTCCATTCGTTCGTCAGTTATCGTATCGACAGACTCACTGACACACACACACACACATACAGACATCACCTCAAAAATGTTCGATTCGTGATCAGGGATGCTTGAAACGTGCTCTCACGTCAAAAACTCGAATTCGAATTTTCGACCTCGTCACAATACTTTCCTTATATTTTATACTATGTATATAAGGAAAGTAATAAATCGAGAGAGAGAGAGAGACTGAAAATTGTTGGAATAAAGGGCAGTTATTAAGTAAACAGGAGTGTTTGCGTAATTTGTAATGAGGGTGATGAAGCACCCCTAGCATTCCCCATGGTACCGCCTATGATCACTATCTCAGTCGGGGGATCGAGCAGCGGATCTTTAAACTGGCTACGAACTCTAAGCTTTGAACTTGTATGACAAAATCCCAACATCTTTTCGTTAAAGTGGACCCAATAATCTCCAAACCATGCAGGTAAAGGTCAAGCGTTAAAACCCCATACGGAGAAAACGCCAATATCATTTGAGACAATAATTCAGGTGGCGCTGTGATACTATATGCGCCCCCTGTATTATGTAATGTCGATATTCAAATCGAATTACTTTTATGTAAAATATATAAATATATGTATTATATTTCTTTATATACAGCTCTGTTACAGATTTTAATTCTGCCTTGAAAACCCCCTTTTTGTTGTTTTTATGTGTTCTTTTAGAACATATATTATTCTTAAACCAAAATTAAAATCATTTCTAACATATTATTTAAAATGTACGAGCGCTTTGAGAGTTATTTCTTCTGTTGAGTTCAAGGTCTTTTGGCAGTCGAAAATGGAAGTGCCAATGTAAATAATTTCATAGTTTCTATACATTTATGCTGCAGACGATAATGAAGTATTGCAACGCTTGTTTATAGCAGGTGGCTCTCCAGACATACTGTCGAGACATACTGGCGTTTGACCGTGAGAACCTTTCTCGGCGGGAAAGATCATCAATGTTTTCTATTGGTGGTGACGGACTGGAAGCTTTCGTCCAGGTCCGTGGAAATGTTGGCTGAAAAGGTATAAAAAGCCGTGCACACCTTTTCTCGCGCTCTTGCTCTTATGCTTATGCTCTAACGCTCTTACTTCAGTAGGCAGTTCACGATAGCAACGCTCACTCCGGATCTCGGGAGTCTGACCTCCAGGCAGATTCCTAGAGATTCGTGAGCTGAGGAATGCTGGCTTTCTAACGACCAATTTTGGTGTGATCCCGAGGTTAATACCGGGAATGAAATAACGTCGAAACTGCACGTAGAGCGAACCCGATGCTCATTCCGGGATTACTACCAAAACATCGAGCGGGCTTGTGGAATGCTCCCGAGGCTCATACCGGGAAGGTAAATCGAATCGTCGCTACCCGAGTAGTACTAGTTAATGATGCCATCCATCCAGGCTGGGCCATTCTAGAGAAATCTTTGAATGTGTGTGCCGGCCTTTCATTCTGAAACACCGATTCATCGCCGTGTGGGTGAGTGGCTGATGTGAGAACTACTACCTTACTTACAACGCCTTGATGACCGGGGTAAGCGACTTTTAATGTATACCTTCATGAGAGAGAGATCGTAACGGAGAGTGAAACCATCTGTTGAGTTTTGTAACTTCAATTCAATGCTTATTCTAAAACTTAATTTCTGTTTGATTAATTTTCAAAAATCCTTTATTTTACCTCTCAGAGTGCTCGTCCCGTAATGTGGCCATACCTATGTTTGATATCAGTATGATCTGTTGTTTGCCACTTAGTATTGCATTATGTGGAAGTATAGAGGCTTTAAAGCCAGTGGCGTTCTGTTAAAATCTGCGCATGTGTCCAGTGGTGAGCTGAAGGATTCAGCTGTTGTATCTGATATACTTAGTGAATTTAACTTCGTAAATAAATGAAAATTCATTTTAACTTCAAAATTCTGTGTATTTATTTGTGTATTGTAATTCCTTTTGATTTTGGTGAAGAAGAAAGTTTTTAAAGGTAAGATTTTAATTTTTCACATGTAGTGATTTTTGTGATGGGCTTGTAGATATTAGGATTTTAGACTGGATTGCAGTCATTTTTAGGTTTCTTTGGCTTTGGTTCTTCGACATGCGCCCATATGGGATGGTGTTCGTGTCAGGAACTCTTTTGGTGTAGACGTGCACCACAAAATTTTGCTGAAATTTCTACTTGAAGATGCGTACGACTTCAAGGGCCTGATGCCTACATGCACCTGCTTGTTGTTTTGAAAAATTTCTTCGCTTCGCTCTGAAATTTTTCCCCGGAGGCACCAAGGTATTTGTAATGTCGATATTCAAATCGAATTACTTTTATGTAAAATATATAAATATATGTATTATATTTCTTTATATACAGCTCTGTTACAGATTTTAATTCTGCCTTGAAAACCCCCTTTTTGTTGTTTTTATGTGTTCTTTTAGAACATATATTATTCTTAAACCAAAATTAAAATCATTTCTAACATATTATTTAAAATGTACGAGCGCTTTGAGAGTTATTTCTTCTGTTGAGTTCAAGGTCTTTTGGCAGTCGAAAATGGAAGTGCCAATGTAAATAATTTCATAGTTTCTATACATTTATGCTGCAGACGATAATGAAGTATTGCAACGCTTGTTTATAGCAGGTGGCTCTCCAGACATACTGTCGAGACATACTGGCGTTTGACCGTGAGAACCTTTCTCGGCGGGAAAGATCATCAATGTTTTCTATTGGTGGTGACGGACTGGAAGCTTTCGTCCAGGTCCGTGGAAATGTTGGCTGAAAAGGTATAAAAAGCCGTGCACACCTTTTCTCGCGCTCTTGCTCTTATGCTTATGCTCTAACGCTCTTACTTCAGTAGGCAGTTCACGATAGCAACGCTCACTCCGGATCTCGGGAGTCTGACCTCCAGGCAGATTCCTAGAGATTCGTGAGCTGAGGAATGCTGGCTTTCTAACGACCAATTTTGGTGTGATCCCGAGGTTAATACCGGGAATGAAATAACGTCGAAACTGCACGTAGAGCGAACCCGATGCTCATTCCGGGATTACTACCAAAACATCGAGCGGGCTTGTGGAATGCTCCCGAGGCTCATACCGGGAAGGTAAATCGAATCGTCGCTACCCGAGTAGTACTAGTTAATGATGCCATCCATCCAGGCTGGGCCATTCTAGAGAAATCTTTGAATGTGTGTGCCGGCCTTTCATTCTGAAACACCGATTCATCGCCGTGTGGGTGAGTGGCTGATGTGAGAACTACTACCTTACTTACAACGCCTTGATGACCGGGGTAAGCGACTTTTAATGTATACCTTCATGAGAGAGAGATCGTAACGGAGAGTGAAACCATCTGTTGAGTTTTGTAACTTCAATTCAATGCTTATTCTAAAACTTAATTTCTGTTTGATTAATTTTCAAAAATCCTTTATTTTACCTCTCAGAGTGCTCGTCCCGTAATGTGGCCATACCTATGTTTGATATCAGTATGATCTGTTGTTTGCCACTTAGTATTGCATTATGTGGAAGTATAGAGGCTTTAAAGCCAGTGGCGTTCTGTTAAAATCTGCGCATGTGTCCAGTGGTGAGCTGAAGGATTCAGCTGTTGTATCTGATATACTTAGTGAATTTAACTTCGTAAATAAATGAAAATTCATTTTAACTTCAAAATTCTGTGTATTTATTTGTGTATTGTAATTCCTTTTGATTTTGGTGAAGAAGAAAGTTTTTAAAGGTAAGGTTTAGATTTTGAATGTTTTCAGGTTATTTAGGTTCTTCTGGGCTGTAGGTCATCGCGGAGATTTACTTCTCCCGACAGGAGTGTGTGGACCTGTGTGGGTTATTTTTGCGGCATTTTTCGATCATGGTTTTTGTAGTGGTGCTGGTGCTGGTGTGGCTAAATTCTAAATTAAGAGGTCACGTTTCGTTTCATTAAAACCCCGCCATTACAATTATATGTATATTTCTATGGTGAAAGGCTTTAAATATTTATTTTAACTGCCAATTTTGTAGAAATATACACTCTATAACAAAAAAATCGACGCACCAAGAAGGAGTTGTCCAATTGTGATAAAAAATTGGTGGATGTGAAGAACATACATAGAAAAAGAAACAATTAAAATTTCAGAACAATTTAATGATTTAGAGTTTGACCGTATAGAAAGGGAGGAGGTTAATAAGGCGTTGGTCCACCTCTGGCCTGGATGCAAGATGTCACCCGGTGTGGCATAGACTGATAAAGTTCACGGATGGTGTCTTGCGGAAGTTCTTGCCAAATTGTCTCCAACTGTCGGGCTAAATCGTCAACATTATGGGATGGTTGCAATCGTCTTCCTTTAACGTCCCAAATGTGGTCTTTGGGAGAGAGATCAGGAGACCTAGTTGGCCAAGGAAGTGTTGGATAAGCTTGAAGACAATTCACAGCAACATGTGCCGTGTGCGGCCGGGCATCATCTTGTTGAAAAGTAAGTCAGGGGTGTCGCAAAAGGACCGGTAACACAACCGGTCGTAGAATGTTGTCTACGTACCGCTGGGTTGTCAGTGTGCCAGAAATGACTACCAAAGGGGTCCGGCTATCAAAGGAGATGGCACTCCAGACCATACCCACCTGTAGATATAAACTTGACCAGATATACGCTTGCTGAATGCGCATTTCTGATGCGCTGGAGCTCCCAATATTTATTCATTGGACATCAAATTTTATTCATTTGCCTGTTCTCTCAAAATGTCTCCGCATACAAAGTTTCATTACAATCGGACAACTCCTTCTTGGTGCGTCGATTTTTTTGTTATAGAGTATATATAGCGCAATGCAAATCAGAACTGAAACAATAAGAAATATTTCTGAGTTTTCAAAATTATTTTACTTTGCAATTTATTTTTATCTCCATATATTCTATACTCTATCCTATAACTATGAAAAAATATTGGTTAATTATACTTGTAATTAAGGAACCCATAATTTAAAAATAATCAAAAATATATGTACTAAATACTTGTGTTGTGTTAATTTCATTTGTGTTAACTGACAATAACGGTTACTTTACTAACACTAACGATGCCTAAATATAATTCTCAAAGCGTCATGGCATTTTCAAGCGTTTCATCCATAGGAGTTTTATCTCCTTCTCTCTAACTCCATGCTCCAACCTCTGATAACAGATCGGCTTGTAGAACGACCACCTTCGTATTCTCTATTTTTTCACTTTATTAATCCTGGTTAGCACTCTGTGTAGTTGTGATGTTTAACCTAGAGCCATAATTCACTGGGTTTACTGAAAATTTGTAACTGAGTCTTTCCTCCTGATTTTCGGTAATTTTCCCACTGTCTTTTTATCAACTGCCACTTGGTTACATTTTGCTATTTTCACTAACGTAGTTACAAAGATTTTGCAAAAGTGTCTTTGTTTTCATACTGCTTTGTTTTAAATAATGAAGAAATTTTAGCTGCAGAATTTTTAAGCAAAATAAAGAATGCAATTTTTCAGGCAAATCTAATAAAGAGAAATTCACAGTGTCCAGTATTAACAATTCAGCTGGTCTACCTAAGAAAACTGCAACTACAAGGAAATTAGGCAAGTTAGAAGAAAGGTTTTAAAGTTTTAATAGGTGATTCGTTCGAAAATTGAGTGGTGTTATCTGTAAATGTATTACATAAGTAGCGGACGCTTATTTAGGACTCGGGCAACGCCTAGTAATTCTTTCTAGTTATGCATGTATTATATACACATACACTGACAACAACAGAGTAGTCTAAATTCAAGGGGTTTCAAACCATGTAATTCTGGCAAGATTTAGAATTGTAAAAGTTTTGTGAAAATGTTATGTCTATACCACTGGGAAAGTAAAATTATTCATAATCTCATTGCTTTATCCAAGAGTTCAGAAAAACTTTCGTAGAATGAAAAACATTGACTTGGAGAATAAATACAAAGTGTGTTCCGCGGAACCACTGAGATTCCACGACGTGATAGTTTTGTGAATTTTTTTTAATATTAACAAAATCGTGTAAAATTTGAATGCATAATTTGGATCACAGTGGACTTCATTTTGGCGTTCCGTCATCGAATTAAATTTCAAAATGATTTCGCGACCAAAAAATTTTGAAAAAACACTCCTCTAAGTGAAAGCACAATTTATTTTTTTACTGAATCTGATTACAAACTGCTAATAGAAAATTTTCTGACTGTCGTAATTGATATAGTTTTATACAAAAATACCCCATGCTCATTTTTTCATATAAATGCAATCTATAGAATTTTCTGAAAAATCTCTTGCAATTAATGGTTTCTAATTAAGTCTTCGCCGTTATCGAATATGTGTATTAATGGAAATTCAATATTATCGGAGGATTAAATATCTTTAAACTATTCTAATTTATTCTTTTATAAGAAAAAAATATTCCTTCTCCAATTTTGAACTCATATAATTCTTATTAGATGAAGTCAGGTGAAAATAAGACTTTCGCTAACATGTATAGCTTTTGTCATCGAGGGAAAGACAGCAGAAATCGATTCTTGAAATGTAATTAGCCTCTATTAAAATCTCATTTCCCAAGTTAATTAAGACTTATTTGCGGTTATCAGCTCCATTTATGCGGACAACCCAGAGGAGTGTTGAGAAATGGAATTAAATAGAGTCCAAATTAATTAGTCTCTAAAAGGTGTGCCATTTGACTGGAGATTAAACTATGTAATTCTGGCAAATCTTGAATTAAAAAAATGTCTTTCTAATTTAATCTTTGGGTATTTCGACATTGAAATTATAAAAATCGGCGGTTGCTCTAATCTGATGGAGCGGAAATGGCTTTGCGTCAATAACTTCTTGTAAAACAAAAAGAAAACTCCGATAACATTCAATAAAATTATTCGTTATTTTAAGATTTGTTTTGTTTATATAGAACCGATAATACTAGTCTGTGGTAATTTAAGTAAGATACATAATTCAAACAACTGAATATTTCTATATCTTTGCTACTGCTATGTAAACATTTTTCTTTTATCACGGTGTTTTCGTTTAATTAACATTTTCCAACATACTATTTGAAAAATGCTTATGACTTTGATCATTCTGTCTGTCTGCCTGTCTGGTCATTCTGTCTGTCATTCACTCATTCAGTCTGTCTGTCTGTCTGTCCGTCCTTTCGCACGATAACTGCCGTAAAAGTGATTTTATCATAATGAAAGTTGTTGAGACGGTTTATGGGACATATGGGAATTGAAATTAATAATATCATCCAATTACGTTCGGATTTAATCCGGGTTGAAAAGATGAAATACATTGAACCCCATGGGACTTAATATTTCAAGCATCTTTAAGCGAAGTTAAAATTCACAAATTTCTTTAAAAATTTTAGGAAATATTCTAATTATCCCACGCCCACGTAATTTTTTTTTAGATTAAAAAATAGCCAAAAGTCACGCATAGTAAGATCAGAAGAATAGGGTGGATGTTCTATCACTTTAATGTTTTTTCATTCAAGAAATTTGACTGTCATTCTTGCTCAATGAGAAGATGCATTGTCATGATGAAGCATGAGTCCCCTAACATTCACTTCCTGAAGAAATTCTGGAAGACACTTAGTGCTGTATCAGTTAGCTGTAACTGTCTTCTGTCGCTTTAGCTTTATGGCTTTAACCAGACCTGTACTTCTGAAGAACACGGAACACATTGCTTTTTTCATTGCTCGTTGTATTTTCACCATTGTTGGTTTGGGGTCATCTTCAAAGACCCATATTTTACTTTCTTGACGTGTTGGAAGTCAAAAACGGTATGTATGTGTCATCACAAGTTATTATTTTTGAAATAATGCGGTGTTCACCATCATTAAGTCATTTTAAGGTTTCTTTACTGATTATGACACTCGCCGCTTTTTAGTGTTCTGTTAAATTATGGGAGAATCAACGACAAACTAATTTTTTCATATACAGTTCTTCATGAATAATTTTATGTATAATTGCAGACCCAATGTTAAGTTCATTCTGCACCATTTGGTAGATACAGCGATTATCATTGATTAACATTTTTCGAATGGCCGACACATTTTCTGGGACTACTGCTGACAATGGTCTTCATCCAGGAGAGAATTTCAGCCTCTTCTAAACTCTGTAAACCATCTGAATACAGTGGAACGAGACTTATTTTTTTCTACATTATCATTTTCTTCTACATTATTATTTTCTACATATTTTCGACATTACTTTTTTCATTGCTCGTTGTCTTTTCACCATTGTTGGTTTGGGTCGTCTTCAAAGATCCATACTTTACTTTCTTGACGTGCTGGAACATCAAAAAATGGTATGTACGTTTTATCACCAGTTATGATTTTAGAAATAATGCAGTGTCCACCATCATTAAGTAATTTTAGGGTTACTTTACTGATTCTGACACGCTCTGCTTTTTGGCGTTCTGTTAAATTATAACAATTTTTTAAACGACAAACTAATTTTTTTATATGCAGTTCTTCGTGAATAATTTTATGTATAGTTGTGGATCGAATGTTGGGTTCCTTCTGTATCATTTGGTAAGTACAGAGCTAAACTCTCTAAACTCTGTAAACCATCTGAATACAGTGGTATGAGATGGAGCATCATTTCCATATGCTAATTATAGGCAATAAAGACATTCTTCTTGATTTAGACCCACGTTAAAATCATAGAAAATCATAGCTCGATAATGCTCTCGAGTCAACTTCATTTTCATTTCTTTCAAAATTTATTCTACGATAGCGAAATTGTAATTATTGCCACAAATTATCGTCTGTGGACAAAAAAGAGTTCAAATTTAATTACCCGACCAATAATTTTTTTCTAGCGCATATCGTCTTCTCCTGTCTCAAAAATTTCACTGTGACCCTCGTATGTCTAGTAGTTTTTAATTAAAAATTAAATTAGTAATTACAACCATGATATATAAAGATATCCCGTGACTCATTGCAAAATAAAATATGGCATCCAATTTTTTTTCACTGTGTTAAGATCGTGACGTTTAAAGATCGTTGAAATTTATATTTAGTGTTACATCCGTCCTAAAACAGCTTTATTTTTGAATATTATATGTGTATTTAAATTCTGCAATTACAATATTTTTAATTACAATATTTTTGCATTTTTTTGCGTTTTATTACAATATTCTGCAATTACAATATTACCAATGTAATTACAATAGTTTTGATTTTAAATGATCACAAAACTATTCCTATAACGAGGCCTAAATTTAACTCTATAATATAGCAAGCAAAATGTAAACAAATCAAGCGATTATAAAGTTTTGTATAAGAAATGGTGAATAATTCTTTAAGCAAAATTATTTACACTGGAGTCTGAAATATCAGTGATATTAATGAAATATTCATTGATTTTACATAGAGAGGCAAACAATTCATAATTCGATGACGTCATTTGAATAAAATTCATTTTGTGTAACTAGCATTATCTGTTTTGATGAAGTTTTAAGTTTTCAAGCATAATAAATTACAGTTGCACTGTGATATTTTAAAAAATATAGCATGCTGGTATCTGTAGTAGCGCTGAATGTAAAACATTTTTGAGATGTTTAAATAAAATTGCATTTCAGTTGGAAAGTGTTTCATAACCAATGCTTTACGCTTGATTGATCTTTCTTATTGACTTTGGTATCACAGGATGATCCATTTACCTTTCAAATACATTGATAACACTGTTGAAAGAGTCAACCAAAGACTTGGTTTCATCTTATATTTTCGTTTGAGCTGATACTATTATTTGTCTTTAGAATACTTGTTAAACCTATTTTAGAATACTGTTCTATGATCTGGAATTCGATTTACCATCTGCATTCTCATCAAATCGAAATAGTCCGAAATAAGTTTTCACGTACTATTAATTACAAAATTTCCGATCATTTTCCATATGATATGCATACTAGTATACTTAGGCAAAACTTTAATTTAATAATTAGTATAGATACACGTCAACTTTAATTAAACTTTAAAATCAAAGACAGCCAAAAATAGGCTTAAAAGGCTTGTAATAAGTTCTCTTTTCCGCGACGTACGAAAATTATACCGCCAAAGCGCTTTCAGGCATCACAATGCCCTTCATCAGTGGCGAAGCCACTGATGAAGGGTACTGTGATGAAGGGTATTCTCAAGTGGCCACTGTGGCGAAGCCACAAGTGCCGAAGCCACTGATGAAGGGTATTGTGATGCCCGAAAGCTCTTTGGCGGTGTAATTTTCGTTCGTCGAGGAAAAGAGAACTTATTACAGGACTTTTAAGCCTATTTTTGGTTGGCTTTGATTTTAAACTTTAATTTAACGTTTGTTAAAAAAAAAGATTGAAATGGTTTTACCTCTTGTTTTACTATGGAGTTTTAAATAATACTATTGGTTGTAATTAATGTTTTACTTTCTTGCTTGGTGTTCCATATACATGTTACCAATACTAGTCAAAAATATTTTATTCACAGTACTACTATTAAACACAATTAAAATCTTTCCTATTACAAATTTGTTGATCTCCTTAATACATATTGTACTGATGTTGATATTTTTATTTTACTCCTATCAATTCTTCTTGTTCTAATGTACTTGGCATGTTTATTGTTTAGTAGTCTGTTATTTTATGTTCCATACTTCTTATGTTTTGTAGCTACTGCAATTAGACTTTTATCTGTAGTTTCCAATTAAATTGAATAAATAAATAAATATTTCTTTCAAATATCAAGTCTATACAAGTTTAACCATGCTTAATAGGATATTACAGGCTCTAACGCAAGTTTCAAGTTAAATATCGTTTGCATAAAGTCTAATAAATTTATATTTTCTGCTTTCTTGATGTCTACGTTGAAATCTCCTGAAAGTTTTAAATTAAATATCGTTTGCGTAAAATCTAATAGTTTTACATTTTCTGCTTTCTTGATGTCTATGTTAAAATCTCTTGATGCAAGTTTAAGGTTAAATATCGTTTGCATAAAATCGAATAATTTTACATTTTCTGCTTTTTTGATGCCTACAAAAAATCTCCAACTAATCGGATGGGCATATTCAAATCATTGAAGTTCTTTGGTATTATATTTGATACAAATTACTTTCGATTATATTTGGTACTATATTTTGAAAACTAAGAATTCGATCTGAAATCCAATTATATGCACTTATAGGGATTTTGAAGGCCTACAAATTACTCTTTTACTATTTATAGCTAGCACTTTTAGTGTTCAAGATATAACCATTACAACCTTTAAAAACGGAATTTCTTTTAGCCCTTTTCAACTGGACAAGACAATTACTCGAAAACTATGGGTTTTGTACAAGCTATTATTGATATAGAAACATAATTTCTTACTGAACATTTTTGTCGAATACTACTTAAAGCTATCTTTAGTAGATAGTTTAGAAGATATTTTTAGGGACAGTAAGCAAAGTGAAAAGAAAAATAGCAACAAAACTTTTCATTCTTTCAAAAGAAAAAGTTTAAAATTCTAAAATATTGAAATTATTTTTGTATATTAATAAATGGTACCCTATTTTCGACATATAGAGTATAAACTGTATAGATTTGTATCCAGTAGTTTCGGAGATATAAGCGTCTGAAGTGTTTATATTTTTTGTATCCCTCTCATTTTAGCCGAATACCACGACCATAAATGTTATTCACCCAAAACCCAAATTTCAGAAAATTTAATTATCTAGATCAGAAAATGGATAACGCTGATACAATGAGGAGCAATATTCATACAGTAATGACGCATGACTGTACAGCATCGAACTTTAGCTTCAGGATGGTTAAAAGCAAGGATACGGTTACGTATGATTACCCGCATACTAAAGATAGTTTATAAAAGCTTTCAAGTCCAAAGGGCAAACATTTTACTTAAGTACTTTTGGATCGTTTATATGCTCTAAAAATTTTTATGTTCGATATAAAACTTGAAAATAAAGTCCTAAGAAAAGATTCTAGGTAGTAACCCTATTCAGTAATTAAGAGTATTACATCTTGAGTTCACCACTCTGTTCTCCATTACAGTTCTTTTATGCCAAAAGAAAGATCTCATGAAAAGTTTTTCCAAAGAAAACAGCTCCTCTGAATAAGAAATACCCTGAGAGAATAAGGATTTATGCATTGGCAACATGAGGTCAAGGCTTATATATGAAGTTAACACTTCCGGAAGATAAAATACACATTTAACGAAATTAAATATCATAATTAAAGCATGCGTTTTTGAAGCTTTCAGTAGAAATATCTATTGGTTGAAACTCAAACTGTTTTTCTGAATTTCTCCATATTATATAACAAGAAAGATCAATCATGCATAAAGCATTGATTATGAAACACTTTCCAACTTCAATGCAATTTTATATAAACATCTCTGAAATGCAATACATTCCTCGGTAATATATTTAAAATTATCAAAATACTACATTAATTTATTATATTTGAAAACTTCATCGAAGAAAATGAACTTCATTCGAATGACCGCATTGAAATATAAATTGCCTGGTTTAAACATTTCTAAAATGCGATACATTCCTCGGTAATATTTTTTTTAAATTATCATAATACTACAATAATTTATTATATTTGAAAACTTCATCGAAAACAAATGAACTTTATTCAAATGACGTCATCGAAATATAAATCGCCTCAATATAAAAGCAACATTTCATTCATAGACATTTTTCCAATCATTTCATTCATCACAATACTATAATAATTTATTTTATTTAAAAATTTGAAAAATTATTATCTACCATATTTATTTTAAAATGTGAAACCGCTCTTACATATAAATAATTCAACTCTTAGAAAGATATTTATTATATATCTCTTTTTTTTTCTGGAGGATATAGTAAGAGTCAGAATTTAATTGAATTTGTTTTTCTCCTTATATTAAATAATTTTTATTTAAAAAACTACTTAACATATTTTTTTTATTAAATTTTTTTGAAATTTTTTTTATATATTTTATGGGATAATTTGAATATATCCTAAAATTTTCGAAGCAATTTGTGAATTTTAAATTTGCTGAAAAAATGTTTCAAAAATTAGGTCCCATAGGGTTCAATGTATTTCCTTTTTTCAACCCGGGTTCAATCCAAAACTAATCGGGTGATATTATTCATTTATATTCCCATAGGTCCCACAGATCGTCTGAGAAACATACTAAAATTTTATTTTGATAAAGTTATTTTTACGGCAGTTATCGTGCTAACGGACAGACAGATAGACAGAATGAACAAAGTCATAAATACTTTTCAACTATGTTGTAAAGTGTTAAAAAACAAACAATATCTTAAGAACGGCACAGAATATCGCTATGCATGTTATGTCATCGCGTTCAAATAAAAATAGCATATAAAATGGTTGTTTTCACAGTAAAGTTGCCCCCCCCCCCTCCTATCGTTGGCGAACTTAATGCTGCAATTTTAGCGCAATTTCTTTCTCACGATCTGAAAGTACATGGTTTCCAGAAGAACGTGACGAAATAATATGCATGCAGTAATTAAACACAAATCAATAAAAATGTAAATACTTTAATGGTATGACAAAATTGGCTTATTTCAATGATACAGTTCGGTCATGGAAAAAGCTTGACATTTCAAAAATCTTTTGTTTACTCCTTCTTAATTAATAATTTGAGGACTTCTGTTTATTTTTCAGTCATTTGAAGTTAGAAAACCTTTTATTTACTCTTTGATGCTTTGCATTTCAAAAATAGTATGTTTATTTTTTGATTTGAATTAAAAACAGAACTTTGTTTACTTTTCGATCATTTAAAATGCAAAAAGCATTGTTTATCTACAATAATTTAAATTTCAAAAGTTTTTGCTTACTTTCGAAAATTTTTATTTGAAAAACCTTTGTTTACTTTCACTAATTTCGGTTTTTAATATACTTTTTACTTTCCTTATATACATATAATGTATAAGGAAAGTATTGTGACGAGGTCAAAAATTCGAATTTGAGTTTTCGACGGGAGAGCATGTTTCAAGCATCCCTGAACACGAATCAGACGTTTTTGAGATGATGTCGGTGTGTGTGTGTGGAAAAGTATTTGTGTGTGTATGTGTGTGTGTGTGTCAGTGAGTCTGTGGAGACGATAACTGACGAACAAATGGACCATTTCGAACGAAATTTGGTATAAAAATCATAATCCATAAATACTGGAAGCCTATTGTTTTTATACGCAATCGAATGTTCAGAACCCCCCCTAAATTTTCGAGTGAAATTTTGACAAAATCGTCAAAAAATCAAAACCGCTAATAAAGTTACGCAAATAGACATTTCTTATGTAGTTCTTCATTAGAAAACGATTGACATAAATTTTATAACGTTAACACGAACCATTCTCGAGATATTGCACATTTTTCAAAAAAATTATAAAAAAAATCTTATAAAATTAAAAAAATATATTACCTATTGTTGAAATATGTTCACTTTTCATAAGTAATATCATGCTATAAATTGGGTGACATCATTCTCGTGGATCTAGCTAGATCCATTCATGATAAAATATACTTTAGGTGATACTTTTTTATTTGGAGGCCAATAGTCAGTTATCTGTTACAAGAATAACTTATTTCTTCTTCCATTACGCTTGGCGGGATTTTGGCGGAATGTCGCCACTTGGCGACTTTTTTAAATGTTGCCAAATTAACGAAAATGTCGCCAAATTGATAAAAATGACGCTAAATCAATGAAAATAATGACTAGATGATGAAGTAATTATTAAAGTATTTTAATATATGGACTATATCGCTTATTGCGGGTGCTATCAATATTGATGATTATTTAGAGTTGCGCCAAGTATAAGTTAATTGATTATTTCGAAATAGTTTTGCATGTTGTCATCCTGAAAATCACCTAATGTACAATTAAACGATAAAAACACAACGCCGTGGATCTTATACGTTATTTTTTTTATTGTAAAATCAGTAAATCCATTGCATTATACACATACATACATGCATATGTATAAGGAAAGTCATGTGTTGCTCACATCAGATTTTTTATTTTTCGCATTATCACTATTATAGCTACATACACCATAATTGGCTGGTCATATTTTCATTTGGCAACAAATATTTGGGGATCTGTAAATTATTCAAGTACCCAAATTTTATCTTAATTATTTTTATATAAAAGCCAGATTTGGTGATGACGTCAACGCCAAATCTGGCAACCGTTCTACTAACTTGGCAACCCTGGACTCACGCCATCCTCGCGTCATGTTGACGTCAGGGACTCTTTTGTTCGCCTGGCCTTCGAGACAGGCGAAAGGGGGAGGCGCCAAAGGGAATATTGCGCGTTCGCAATATTATCTATTGTTTTTATTGTAAAATATTTGGTTTTGCGTGACTTTTCCATTTTTATCTATGCTAGTATTAACTGTTAGTAGCATGCTGGTTTTTACTAGCCTTCTATACATTTGTGGACACCGTGCATATCTTTCAATTTTCCCAAACTGAATTGTAAGTTCTAATCATCTATCAATTCTTAACAAGCCCAGTGCAAAATTGAGCATTCAATAAACGAAAGATAGGGTCACAAAAATGCTCACCTTCTGTAGATAAAAACAATAGTAATTTACGAAATCACAGTTATAATCCTTTTTTCAATATTTGTCATTTCAGTTCTCGCTGGGTTAACACACACTATGGGTAAATTCAATTACTTACTTAAGGTTTTTGCATGTTTGCGAAACTAATTGTTTAAGCAAAGAATATTAATTAATTCCATATCTAAAAAACGAAAGAAAAATGCAAGTAAAATCCCGTGGCATTGCTTCGTTCAGAAATTAAGGTACGATGTTTTATCTCGGGGCAATTTTTACTTGTTTGACCTAATCATTAATCACATTCCTTTAATGCAGTCAACACTTAGCTTCGATTCAATCGGCGGTGAGTGTTGACTGCATTAGCGGAAATTTGGATGCTTAAAACATTTGAAAGAGATACTATTCGCGAAATACTAGAGATTCTATAGCGGAAAATCCAAGCATTGTATGGTCATGAAATTTGGTACACAGCTACTTCAGAACTTGGGAAGGTTCACCTCGGCGTTGTTATTTAAAATTTCGAATTAGTTTCCAGTTATTTTGTTTTAATATTTTCACACAAATTGGTTTCATAGCGACCGAAAATATGTAGCGTTTTTGAATAGAGCTTATCCAGACTACATGAGAACTCTGTTTAACAATATAACAACATAAAGCATATTTATTAACATAAATTAAAAAAGCTTAGTTTACATAATAAAATAAAAACATCATGACATTAATCAGCCATTCTATCTATATACACTTCACTTCATATCGCCTCGCATCAATCCACCCCATGCTCTTTTATCTCTCGTAGAGTTACGGTTCGCAGTTCCTGTTTTACGTCACAATTTGCTTATAGTTAATGTACAGTTTGCTAAAGCAAAATTATTTCCAAGGCCCCCCCGTAATTTTGCTTCGGTTAACATCTTTAAAAATATAGAAACATTACATTACACGTTCAGCGTTCGTTTAAATCTTCATAATTTATCTTTACTTACAACTTTAATTAACATATCTGCTTGATTATCATTACTTAATCTATATAAATAAAAATGAAAATCTGTCTGTCTGTCTGTCTGTCTGTCTGTCTGTCTGTCTGTCTGTCTGTCTGTCTGTTTGTCACACCATCACGGGAGAACGGCTGAACCGAATTTGATGAAATTTTGTGGGTAGCCCAGAAATAGCCCCACTTAAAATTATATCCGTGTTTGGAGTTTCTACGACCAGTGGTTCTCGAGATATTAGTAAAAAACGAAATTTTCGTTTGTCTCATCGTCCCGGAAAAACGGCTGAACCGAATTTAATGAAATTTGGTGAATAGCCTTGAAATATCCCCCCATAAATTTTGTCTAAGTTTCGAGTTTCTAAGACCTGGGGTTGTCGAGATATTAATGAAAAACGGAACTTTTTCCTAGGAGTTCTACTCCCTAACTCCGTGGTTTATCCAAACGAAAAGCTTGAAAATCGTTTGAAAGTAAATTAAAATTTAATCTCTGAGTTTGATGGGAGGTTTTTTGCGTTAATTAGTCACTTTCTGAAAACATGAATTGTTTGAAACATGATTTAAAGGGGAAATCTATCTCCATGGTTCATGGTTTATTTAAAACAAGCTTTTACGGAACAATGAGAAGTATAGAGAAATCAAAATCGTTATTTAATTTCGCAGTTTATGTTATAAGACATGATATATTTACCATGTTATAAGATTCTATCTTATGTTACTCAGAAACGCAATTAAATAAAATCTGTCTGTTAATTTTAATAATTATTTTTTCGATTTGAATAATAAATAAATGGATATAAAAATATATTTTAGAAAAGAACGATTTGATTTTTCTTATAGCATTTTTGACTGGATAATATCAATTACGGTCTTCAGGTTTAAAAATTATTATTATTTATATTTTCGGGGATTATTGATTCAAGGATTATTGATATTTTCAAGTTATTATGCAGTTATTTTATTATGACAAAAATTGTTTAAACTCATATATTGTATGTTGTACGAATCTTCTACAAATACACGTGTATATCTTTTAATCTACGAGAATATAAGTAGTACAGGTATATTGACATATGTTTTGATATATATTGGCATATATTGGAATCAATTACGACCTTCTTGTATAAAGAGGACGGATATTATTGATGTTTTCAATTTATTACGTCATCTCTTTTATTTTGGCAAATACTTTTGAGACGCATATTGTAATACGGGTAATCTTCTACTAACACATTGGCATATTTTCTGATCTGCGACAATATAATTAGTACGGGGTTGCATATATTCATTCAATTCCTATTTTTTCTTCTGTAAATTTGCTTACAAAAGGGGGCAGGATGTTTTATTCTTCAGATCTGATCGTGAAGATAATTTTGCATAGTGAGAACATATATTCTTAAACGTCTCTTTAGGAGCAATAAATTTAATATTTTAGCAGAATTTGCACATGATTGCGAACTTTAAATTTCTTTAAATTATACACTCCGTACGAATAACGGGTGTGCTGTTAGTGGTTAATAAATTTTAACATTTTAGGAGGATATATCATGTTGCTCGGCATCGCAATTAAATTAAATGTGTTTGTTAATGTTTTTATTATTTTTTTTCGATTTAAATAATAAATAAATGGATAAATGGATATAAAAGTATATCTTATGAATGGACGGTTTGATTTTTCTTTTAATTATATTAATTGCTGACTGCGTACATCAATTTCATTTATTTTGGCAAAGAGTTTTCAAGCTTATATCTTATTTAGCTACTAAACTCATATATTGTGTTTAGCCAATAAATTCATATAGCCGATTGTTGAAACAGGAAAAGAGTAGAGCGGGTATATCTTCTAATACAATTGTAGTGTTTTCATTTAGTATATTGAAACGGGATAAGAATGTTTCATTCAGATCTGCAAATTCAAAGCTACGAATTTGGAGGGATATCGCTAATTTGACAACTTTTCTTAAACTTTGCCAAATTGACGGAAATGTCGCCAAATTGATATAAACGACACACAAACAGCTGCAATAAACCTTCGGGTTGGTCGTGTGGCTTGGGTCTTCTACATATCAATGAAATTTTTTTTGTTTTGTTAGAAGAGAGTACTGAAATGATGTTTGGTTAGTATTTATCTGTCAGACCAACCATCCTACTTAGTAATACATTTAGCGAATTTTTAAAATGTCACCAAGTTGATAAAAATGTTTTCAAATCTATAAAAATATCTTGAAATTGATAAAATTGCGCTACATAAATGATATTAATTGTTTTTTGTTAGGAGATAGTATTGTGATGATATTTCGTCAATTTGTCGCAAAGTGGAACTGTCAGTTCTACAGTCCCACTTGGCGATAAATTTGGCGATTTTTTAAAATGTCGCTAATTTGACGAAACTGTCGCCAAATGTTCCATGGAAATATAACTATTTAGACGATATTTTTTCTACCAATTTATTTGAAGCAAATGATATCATGTCGCTTAGCAACGGATTTAAATCCAATGTGTTTATGCGGCAGACGATTTTTATTAAATCCTTTCCGATTTGAATAATGAAGATATGTATATAAAATAAATTTCATTGCCATTTCATTTTGGACTGGATAATATCAATTATACTCTTCAGGTTTAAACATTATTATTATTGATATTTTCCGGAATTATTGATTCAGGGATTATTGATACTTTTAAGTTATTACGCCATTGTTTTATTGCGGCAAAAATTGCTGACACACGCATATTGTACGTTGTACGAGTAATATTCTAGGAATGCACGGGTATATCTTCTAACCTACGAGAATATAAGTAGTACAGGTATATTGGCATATATTTTGACATATATTAGCATATATATTGGAATCAAGTACAGTCTTCTGGTATGAAGATTAAGGGGATTAATTATATATTCAATTTATTACGTCGTCTGTTGTATTTTACAAAAAAAATTTGTGACTCATATTGCAAAACGGGTAATCTTCTACTAATAATCGGACATTATAAGTAGTACGTGTATATCTTCCCATATAATTTCAGCACTTTAATTTTGACATATATTGGAATAAATGACTGTCTTCAGATTTAAAGATTACGGGTTTATTGGTATTTTCAATTTATACATGTAATCTACTAATACAGGTTATATTTTCTAATATTCGCGTATATAATTAGTACGGGTCCCATACAATTTTAACGCTTTTATTTTGCATATATTGATTCAATTCCATATTTTTTTTTTATATTTGCTTACATAAGGGGTCCAAGATGTTTTATTCTTCAGATATGTCCATGAAGATAATTTTATATAGCGAGAACAGAGATTCTTAAACTTCTTTTTAGGAGCATTATATTAAATATTTTAACAGAATATTTTGATTAAACATGTCATTTAGTATACTATAAGAATTTGGGCATGATTATGAATTTCAAGTTTCTTTATATTATATACTCCGTACGAAGAACGGGTATGCTGCTAGTCTATATAAATAAAAATGAAAATCTGTCTGTCTGTCTGTCTGTCTGTCTGTCTGTCTGTCTGTCTGTCTGTCTGTCTGTTTGTCACACCATCACGGGAGAACGGCTGAACCGAATTTGATGAAATTTTGTGGGTAGCCCAGAAATAGCCCCACTTAAAATTATATCCGTGTTTTGAGTTTCTACGACCAGTGGTTCTCGAGATATTAGTAAAAAACGAAATTTTCGTTTGTCTCATCATCACGGAAAAACGGCTGAACCGAATTTAATGAAATTTGGTGAATAGCCTTGAAATATCCCCCCATAACTTTTGTCCAAGTTTCGAGTTTCTAAGACCTGGGGTTGTCGAGATATTAATGAAAAACGGAACTTTTTCCTAGGAGTTCTACTCCCTAACTCCATGGTTTATCCAAACGAAAAGCTTGAAAATCGTTTGAAAGTGAATTAAAATTTAATCTCTGAGTTTGATGGGAGATTTTTTGCGTTAATTAGTCACTTTCTGAAAACATGAATTGTTTGAAACATGATTTAAAGGGGAAATCTATCTCCATGGTTCATGGTTTATTTAAAACAAGCTTTTACGGAACAATGAGAAGTATAGAGAAATCAAAATCGTTATTTAATTTCGCAGTTTATGTTATAAGACATGACATATTTAACATGTTATAAGATTCTATCTTATATCATGTTACTCAGAAACGCAATTAAATTAAGTCTGTCTGTTAATTTTAATAATTATTTTTTCGATTTGAATAATAAATAAATGGATATAAAAATATATTTTAGAAAAGAACGATTTGATTTTTCTTATAGCATTTTTGACTGGATAATATCAATTACGGTCTTCAGGTTTAAAAATTATTATTATTTATATTTTCGGGGATTATTGATTCAAGGGTTATTGATATTTTCAAGTTATTATGCAATTATTTTATTATGACAAAAATTGTTTAAACTCATATATTGTATGTTGTACGAATCTTCTACAAATACACGTGTATATATTTAGTCTACGAGAATATAAGTAGTACAGGTATATTGACATATGTTTTGATATATATTGGCATATATTGGAATCAATTACGACCTTCTGGTATAAAGAGTACGGATATTATTGATGTTTTCAATTTATTACGTCATCTCTTTTATTTTGGCAAATATTTTTGAGACGCATATTGTAATACGGGTAATCTTCTACTAACACATTGGCATATTTTCTGATCTGCGACAATATAATTAGTACGGGGTTGCATATATTCATTCAATTCCTATTTTTTCTTCTGTAAATTTGCTTACAAAAGGGGGCAGGATGTTTTATTCTTCAGATCTGATCGTGAAGATAATTTTGCATAGTGAGAACATATATTCTTAAACTTCTCTTTAGAAGCAATAAATTTAATATTTTAACAGAATTTGCACATGATTGCGAAATTTAAGTTTCTTTAAATTATACACTCCGTACGAATAACGGGTGTGCTGTTAGTGGTTAATAAATTTTAACATTTTAGGAGGATATATCATGTTGCTCGGCATCACAATTAAATTAAATGTGTTTGTTAATGTTTTTATTATTTTTTTTCGATTTAAATAATAAATAAATGGATAAATGGATATAAAAGTATATCTTATGAATGGACGGTTTGATTTTTCTTTTAATTATATTAATTGCTGACTGCGTACATCAATTTCATTTATTTTGGCAAAGAGTTTTCAAGCTTATATCGTATTTAGCTACTAAACTCATATATTGTGTTTAGCCAATAAATTCATATAGCCGATTGTTGAAACAGAAAAAGAGTAGAGCGGGTATATCTTCTAATACAATTGTAGTGTTTTCATTTAGTATATTGAAACGGGATAAGAATGTTTCATTCAGATCTGCAAATTCAAAGCTACGAATTTGGAGGGATATCGCTAATTTGACAACTTTTCTTAAACTTGGCTAAATTGACGGAAATGTCGCCAAATTGATATAAACGACACACAAACAGCTGCCATAAACCTTCGGGTTGGTCGTGTGGCTTGGGTCTTCTACATATCAATGAAATTTTTTTTTGTTTTGTTAGAAGAGAGTACGGAAATGATGTTTGGTTAGCATTTCTCTGTCAGACCAACCATCCTACTTAGTAATACATTTAGCGAATTTTTAAAATGTCACCAAATTGATAAAAATGTTTTCAAATCTATAAAAATATCTTGAAATTGATAAAATTGCGCTACATAAATGATATTAATTGTTTTTTGTTAGGGGATAGTATTGTGATGATATTTCGTCAATTTGTCGCAAAGTGGAACTGTCAGTTCTACAGTCCCACTTGGCGATAAATTTGGCGATTTTTTAAAATGTCGCTAATTTGACGAAACTGTCGCCAAATGTTCCATAGAAATATAACTATTTAGACGATATTTTTTCTACCAATTTATTTGAAGCAAATGATATCATGTCGCTTAGCAACGGATTTAAATCCAATGCGGCAGACGATTTTTATTAAATCCTTTCCGATTTGAATAATGAAGATATGTATATAAAATAAATTTCATTGCCATTTCATTTTGGACTGGATAATATCAATTATACTCTTCAGGTTTAAACATTATTATTATTGATATTTTCCGGAATTATTGATTCAGGGATTATTGATATTTTTAAGTTATTACGCCATTGTTTTATTGCGGCAAAAATTGCTGACACACGCATATTGTACGTTGTACGAGTAATCTTCTAGAAATGCACGGGTATATCTTCTAACCTACGAGAATATAAGTAGTACAGGTATATTGGCATATATTTTGACATATATTGGCATATATATTGGAATCAAGTACAGTCTTCTGGTATGGAGATTAAGGGGATTAATTATATATTCAATTTATTACGTCGTCTGTTGTATTTTACCAAAAAACTTTTGTGACTCATATTGCAAAACGGGTAATCTTCTACTAATAATCGGACATTATAAGTAGTACGTGTATATCTTCCCATATAATTTTAGCACTTTAATTTTGACATATATTGGAATAAATGACTGTCTTCAGATTTAAAGATTACGGGTTTATTGGTATTTTCAATTTATACATGTAATCTACTAATACAGGTTATATTTTCTAATATTCGCGTATATAATTAGTACGGGTCCCATACAATTTTAACGCTTTTATTTTGCATATATTGATTCAATTCCATATTGTTTTTTATATTTGCTTACATAAGGGGTCCAAGATGTTTTATTCTTCAGATATGTCCATGAAGATAATTTTATATAGCGAGAACAGAGATTCTTAAACTTCTTTTAGGAGCATTATATTAAATATTTTAACAGAATATTTTGTGGGTGATTGATGAAATTTTGTGGGTGGCCTAGAAATAGCCCCACTTAAAATTTAGTCCGTGTTTTGAGTTTCTAGGACCAGTGGTTCTCGAGATATTAGTAAAAAACGAAACTTTCGTTTATCTCATCATCACGAGAGAACGGCTGAACCGAATTTAATGAAATTTTGTGGGTGCCCTTGAAATAGCCCCCCATAAATTTTGCCCAAGTTTCGAGTTTCTAAGACCACGGGTTGTCGAGATATTAATGAAAAACGGAACTTTTTTTATAGGAGTTCTACTCTCCAACTCCGTGGTTTATCCAAACGCAAAGGATAAAAATCGTTTGTTTAAAACGTCAAAGGGAATTAAAACTTTATTTTTGAGTTTGATGCAGGATTTTTGCATTAAATAGTCACTATCTGAAAGCATGAATTGTTTGAAACATGAATTTAAATGGAAAAATCTACCTCCATGTTTTGTATTTCACAAGCTTTTACTCAACGATTAGAAGTATAAAGATTTTAAAATGGTTATTTAATTTCGCATTTTATGAGGAAGATTCTATCTTATATCGTGTTGCTCGGCCAAGGAATGAAATTAAATATGTTTGCTAATGATTATTATTAATTTTTCGATTTGAATATTAAATAAATGGGTATTAAAATATATCTTATAAATGAACGGTTTGATTTTTTTTAATTATATTAATTGCGAACTGCATACACCACTTTCATTTATTTTAGCAAAGAGGTTTTAAGCTTATATATTGTGTTTAGCTAATAAACTCATATTTTGTTTACCCAATAAATTCATTTATCCAATTGTTTAAACAGAAAAAGAGTAGAATGGGTATATCTTCTATCAATATTTTAGTGTTTTCATTTAGTATATACAAACTGGATCACGATATTTTATTCAGATCTGCGAATTTAGAGCTACGAATTTGGCTGGATATCGCTAACTTGGCAAATTTCTTAAAAGTTACCAAATTGATTGAAATGTCCCCAAATTGATAAAAATGACGTAAATCAATGAAATTTATTTTGTTTTCTTAAAAGAAAGTACTGAAATGGTGTTTCGTTAGCATTTGTCTGTCAGTCCAACCGCCCTACTTAGTAACACATTTAGCAAATTTTTAAAATGTCACCAAATTGATAAAAATATTTATAAATCCATAAACATAATTTGAAATTGATAAATTGCCCTAAATAAACGAAATTGTGTTTTTTTAGGGGATAATATTTTGATGATGGTTCGTCAATTTATCGCCAAGTGGGACTGTCAGTTCTACAGTCCCACTTGGCGATAAATTTGGCGATTTTTTAAAATGTCACCAAATTGATAAAAATATTTATAAATCCATAAAAATATTTTGAAATTGATAAATTGCCCTAAATAAACGAAATTGTGTTTTTTTAGGGGATAATATTTTGATGATGGTCCGTCAATTTATCGCCAAGTGGGACTGTCAGTTCTACAGTCCCACTTGGCGATAAATTTGGCGATTTTTTAAAATGTCGCCAAACCTTCATTAGAGATATTTTGACGATATTTTGACCACCAATTTATTTGAAGCAAATCATAACATGTCGCTTAACAACGGATTTAAATTTAATGTGTTTATGAGGAAGAAGATTTTTATTAAATCTTTTCCGATTTTAATGATGAAGATATGTATATGAAATAAATTTCATTGGCATCGTATTTTTGACTGGATAATATCAATTACGATCTTCATGTTTAAACATTATTATTATTGATGTTTTCGGGGATTATTAATTCAGAGATTATTGATATGTTCAATTTCTTATGGCATTGTTTTATTGCGGCAAAAATTGTTGAAACTCATATATTGTACGTTGTACGAGTAATCTTCTACAAATGCACGGGTATATCTTCTAATCTAAGATAATATATAAGTAGTACATGTATATAGGCATATATTGGAATCAAGCCTTCCGGTATGAAGAAGGCGGGGATTATTGATATTTTTAATTTATTAAGTAATCTGTTATATATTGGTAAAAAATTTTCAGACTACATATTATAATACGGGTAATCTTTTACTATCACTAGGACATATCTTCTAATCCATGACATTATAAGTAGTACGGGTTTATCTTCCCATATAATTTTAGCACTTTCATTTGGGCACATATTGGAATTAATTATTGCCTACTGATTTAAAGATTACGGATTTATTGATATTTTCAATTTATATATGTAATCTACTAATATATGTTATATCTTCCAATATTCGCGTATATGAGTAGTACGGGTCCCATACAATACGCTATTATTTTGCATATATTGATTCAATTCCATACTTTTTATAAATTTGCTTACAAAAAGGCCAGGATATTTTATTCTTCAGATCTACCCGTGAAGATAATTTTGAATAACGAGAACAGCCATTCCTTAACTTCTTTTTAGGAGCATTATGTTAAATATTTTAACAGATTATTTTGATTAAAAATGCCATTTAGTATACGATAGGAATTTGCACATGATTGTGAATTTTAAGTTTATTTATATTATATACTCCGTACGAAGAACGGGTATGCTGCTAGTACATAAATAAGTTCAACATTTTGGGATTTTAAGTTTGCTGTTACAAATGTACTTTGGGAATGATGTGCTCTTATTTACTAGAAGTTATTCCGCTTTCACAAATGAAAATCGATGTTTTGTTATCACAATAAATGTTTACATTTACTAGAGTCTTAAGTAAAAGTTCTCAAAAAGTAATTGCAAAGAAAATTCCTTTTTAATACAGCTTACAAATGCAGATACTTCGGTATACCAAGTAGATAGCGATATAGTGTCTTGCAGCTTGGGAGTCCAACTAATGATATTTTAGCCAAATTTATGAAGAAAACCTGTTGTTGATTTCTGATTTGATTTCTTACATCTTCAATTAGCGACTGTTTATCATGAAAGAGTAAAATCATCTTTAACGTATATCAAACATTGTTTTTTCTTTTGTTTCTTTTACATATCTAAGAATCCTCTTAACAGCAATCATATAACTCTCGAATCCTTATTGTACTTTGACAAGATTGCTAAAGCATACGCGATGTCCGGTCTTGACTTCATTCCGTAGTACATTAAAGAACCAATAATTTCT
Organism: Amaurobius ferox; assembly: GCA_951213105.1. Lineage (NCBI taxonomy): Eukaryota > Metazoa > Arthropoda > Arachnida > Araneae > Amaurobiidae > Amaurobius > Amaurobius ferox. Next base: position 24,760,489 of record OX578136.1, read on the forward strand.
TGATGTTTTGGGGGACCACATTTTTCTGAAGTTTCACAGTTGTCCAAGTCCACATTTATGTTCACTGAGGTTGTAATACTGTTACAATCTTGTATTTTAAATCTTTTTAGTTTTTAATCCACGTAAGCTTCTTGTTTGATTGTCAATCGATTTTCTTCTATTGAAATTTCTAATCCTAGGAAGTTTATTTTATATTGACTTTTCCTTCAGTTTAAAATTTTCTTTCAATTTTCTAATTACATGATCTAAAATTTCATCATCAAAATTTATAATGATCAAGACATCCATATAAATTCCATTGATTCATCGAGAATTTCCCTTCTCGTAGATGAAAACACATTTGTCAGATTCAAAGACTTTTAATCCATATTTTAGTAAATAATCAGAAAAGTCTCATATCGCAATTCACCAGACTGTTTTAACCCGAAGATAAGTTGGTTTAATTTACAAGCGATATTTCTATTTTTTCCACATTCATATCCTTTGGGTTCTTCTATTTAAATTGTTTCAGTTAACTTCCCATATGAATACGCAGTTTCAGTATCATCAAAATTCGTTTACTAGTTCATAAATGCAAATGCTAAAAGTGTTCTTAAGCTATCAGTTTTAATAACTTGTGAAAACTTTGCAGTATAATCTACTCCAAACTTCTGAGAACAACCGATGCTACTAATCGCGATCTGTATGTCACGTTAGATGCTTCTGGAGTATTTTAATGCTGCATATCCATTTATAGTTTATTGGTTTGATTCCTTCTGGTGCCTTTTTATAGGTCCAAACATTGTGAAAATGTAGTGATTACATTTTTTTATCCACTGCTTCTATCTATTTTCCTTCTTTGATCAGAACATAAGACTCTATATGGTATATTTATTTTGATGGTATATTTTGCCGATTTCTCGCTTTTAGTATAGTTTGATACGGATAATAAGTTGGATCTACAGCTTTATCATCAGTTTCAAATGATTCGTTTTAGTTTATAATTTTAGTACGGGATCTTAAATTGTGAGTTGTACCATGATAAGGATCGTGATCATTTCCGGGTTGATCTGTTTCAACAGTTGTAAATTCTTCATCTACATTAAAATTGTTGTCTTCCAACATATTTTCACCAAAATTCAAGGTTCTTCATCAGGGAATCCAAATATGCTCGATTTTGGTTACAGAAGTTAATTTCCCTTAGTTTCTTTAAGGAATCTAACATCTCGGGATTCCACTATGTTTTGGTTTTTAGGATTTCAGATTCTATATGCTTTTGTAGCATCAGAATATTACATGAATATTTCCACGTCTGTACATTTATCAAAGTTTGCTCGTTTGTGCGTTGGTTTCTAATAATGAGCCTGATATCCAAATATTCGAAAATAGGAAACAGTCGATTTTCTTCCAATAAAAAGTTCCGCTAGCATGTATTTATTTCGTGACTTTCAAGGAATTCTGTTTTTTATATAAGTAAATGTATTCATAGCCTCTGCCTAAAATTTGATAGGTAAATTAGCTTCTATTAATAAAGCTCCACTACTGTTAAAACACCTTTTTCTCCTCCTAAAGAAGCTTCTTGTAGTAGACTAATTAATGTCATATGAAGTTCTAACGGCATTTTTGATTGCTCACCGATTACTTCTTTAAATGATTTCTTAGCATGTTTTGCTTGAAAGCACGTAATAGAATCACTCGATTGTGAGTTTTGCGTGCACTCGAGGTTATAAACCATTGAGTTTTTTAACATGAGATTCATATAGTTTTCATTAATATGACCTAATCGTTTATACCAGCATTCCCGAAGACGCGCTTTTACCCGCTTTGAAAGTACATTTTAATCATTGATCACTTTCAAATCAGCAACATAAAATTAAGATCATTTTGAACTAAAAATTGTATTGCTTTTCCTATTTAAGCTATGCCTTCCAGATTCGCCAAATAAAACATTCTTATCATCATCTGCTAATTTTCGAACAGATATGAGATTATTCTTTAGCTAAGGTACAAAAAGTACATTCTTTAGTAATAAATCTGAATTAAATTTTCCACTTACTTCTCGTAATGCTACAGATTCTTTTGCTTGAGAGGATGTTCTGCTATTGCCAGATAACAAAATATTTCTTTTATCATTTTGTACTTTATTTAAGCAGTCAAAATTTTCAGTCATGTGACTAGTTGCCCCACTGTCTAAGAACCAACTTTCTTGTAATACGTCTTCTGTAGCTCTTAAAGTTCTTTTTGATCCACTTCTGACTCACATAATTTTTGATTCCGAAAATCTCCTTCTGTTTGTTTGTATAAAACTATCTTGCAAGAAACTTGATTTTCGTTGATTAACTGAATTATGCCAACAATTCACGGCTTTATGACCAAGTTTATTACAAATATAGCATACGATTTTCCTACTATAGGTTTGTTCAAATTCCTTTGGTTTATCGTACGTTTTCGGGTTTCCATATGTTCTGCTATTCCGTACTTTAAAAACCGACGAGCTTGCTTTTTCAGCTTGGTTAGATCTTTCCTCGTGCAACTTGAAAATTCGACGGACATCCAAAATAGTAGATTCCCGGAAGTTGCCAAATTGCATTGAGATTAAATTACACTTTGGTTGGAGTCCCTTGATCAAAGTACCTATAAATTATTCGTCATCTATATTTGCACCCCGTATGTGTGCACTTTCCAGTAATTTTTCGGCTCTCAACAAATAATCGTTCCAGTTTCCGTTCCTTTCCGTCTGTAATCGCGACATATTGGTTCTTAGCTTCGATTCTTCTTTTTTCAGGTCAGTTTCATATCTTTTGTATAAGGAAATCCAAATTTCCTTGGAAATATTACGAGTAAGAATCAAACATACATGCCTATCACTTAACGCACATGTAATAATTCTTCTTGCTTGACAATCTTTTTTTTTCTTTCAATCAATTAGTTCTGGTTCATTTACTGGCAGATTATGCTTCAGATACAAGCCTAATCCTTTTTCCTCTAGTATACTTTTAAAACGACACTTCTAACTATTAAAGTTTTCTCCGTCAAATCTAGGAATTGCTTTCTCTTCTATCTGTTGCACAGTCGTGGTTATTACGCGCTTTTAACTTAGGGTAGAGTCTGGGGCCATGACGCTTTGTAGCGTTTTTGAATAGCGCTTATTTAGACCACATGAAGAGAAACATGCTTAACAATATAAAGTATATTTATTAACATAAATTAAAATACCAAACTTAGGTCACATAATAAAATTAAAAAAAAATTATGTATTGTGACAATAATTAGCCATTCTACCTATATACACTTCACATGAAGGCACCAATCAATCATGACTTCACTCCAAGATACCAATCAGTTTGACGTCATGGAAATTAAGTTTCGTCATTCGTGATGGCACGGTCCAGAGTAAACTTTGAGAGGAGTTGCCAAAACACAAAATGTTTTTGCATTATTACAGTTACAATTGTTTGTTAATTTTGAAATGACAATATCCAGACCTAAACAACTTGCGCAAAGATTTTAAATTGAGTTCTGTACGCACATAATCCAGTGACGTCCAAGGAAATTTAGTGACGTTGGTAGAGTAAGATGCCAGTCGCAGTTAACAAGTTTGGTCCTTCTTGAGAGCCCGAGAACAAAATGCGCGCTTTGTTATATACCATGTTGTCATATGCGCAAAGCCAGGTAAAAAGAATGAAGTCAGTCATGCACGGGATAAGCATTCCCTATTCACGTCCCGCGTATCCATCCAACCTCTTATCCTCGTACAGTAACGGTACACTGTTTCTGTTTTACGTTTCTGTATGCTTACAGTTAAGTCACAGTTTGCTTAAGCAAAATCATTTACAACAAAATATCATCACAGAGTTTCCAACTTGACAGCATTGAAAAAAATTATACAACATTCTTTTCAGCAATGTTTGAACCGAAACTGTGGGGGTAATTCCATTTTTTCATATTTATTTATTTTATATATATATATATATATATATATATATATATATATATATCAGTCCGAAAAGGAAAATGGAGATTTGAAAACACAGTACCAAAAATTGATCGGGGGGGGGGGGTTGTTACTCCCTCACCCCGGTTAAAGCAAGCTTTATGTAGCGACAACACTCCCGGAGGCTGATACATTGCAATAAAATGAATACATATGTATCATTCATTTTATTTCAATGTACCGGCCTCCGGAAGTGTTGTCGCGACATAAAGCTTGCTTTAACCTGGGTGAGGGGGTCATAACCCCCCGGCCAATTTTTGGTATTTTGCTTTCAAATCTTCATTTTCCTTTTTGGACTGATATTTAAATCTTCTTTCTTGTGCTGCTATGAGCCATCTAATTGTGATTGATGTTTTTACTTTGATAATTCCTGTATTTACGGTTATTTATACAATATATATATATATATATGTAAAATTATTCTATAATTTGGTTAAAAGGCCTGCATATAGCTTAGCATTCGAACAAACTAAAATCCAAAAAATTATATTACAGCAATAAACTGGTTTACAACGTAAAATGATAGCTCGATATAAATACGTATACGTACGTTTCGGAAATCAACTGGATTTCCTTCATCATCGCAAAAAGTTTGGACTTAAATGCCTAAACAATGCAAAGCAAAGTTTTCCGAACTGTAATGGCTAAACGACGAAACCACAATACAGTGACGCGACCTAGTGGCACGAAAGGGAAATAAAACAATAGGAATAGGAAACACGGAAATATTAAAATAAGACGCAAAATTGAAAAGAAAATGACAGAGTATATGAACTCAAAAAAGCAAAATAATTAGACGTGGTCATGCCATGCCTCGGAGAAATAGAATCAATAACAAATAATTAATTAGATATTAGAGTATTTATAAAAATGTAAAGACTCAATCCAAATTCCAAATTGAAAACTAAAGAACAGTTTTGAATATTGGAGGCAAAAAGAAAACTGATCCTGTGCCTTGTCACCCAACAATGATTAGCGAAAGAGATTTAATAATTTCCTAGTGTTTTGCACAACTGTAACGTTCTTTTTAGCGGTCGATATTTTAAGGTGCGTTTTGTTTGGCCTATACACGAAAGCCCCCATTGGCAAGTAATTTGACAAATACCCCAAGTACTAAACTTTTCAATAGGATCCTTAAGCGAAGAAAATTTAATTTTATTGATAGGGGAAAATATCACATGGAAGTCAAACTTATTGAGAATTCTGATAATTTTATGACTAATTTCAGGATTGAAAGGAAGGTAAAAAATGTAACTAAAAGTTTTAACTTGAACTTCCGTGCTCTGAGGCGGCTTAGAAAATTTGAAACAAGAAAGATCAATCATGCATAAAGCATTGATTATGAAACACTTTCCAACTGAAATGCAATTTTGTGTTAAAATCTCTAAAATGCAATACATTCAGCGCTGATATATTTTAAATTATCACAGTACTATAATAATTTATTATATTTGAAAACTTCAAATATCATTGAAAAAAATGAACTTTATTAAAATGATTTCATCAAAATATAAATCATCTGGCTATCTATGTAAAAGCAATGAATATTTCATTCATATCACTTTCATTCCAGACTCCAGAGCTAAATAAATTTGGGCGAAAAAAATTTAGCAATTCTTATACAAATCATATTACAATTACTTGTTTACATATTCTGCATCCATTCAAACCACTTGATTTGCATGCTATAGTACAGTGTTAAAATCGGATTTCGTTGTAGAAATAATCAAAGTTTGATGATCACTTAAACTCAGTATTATAATTGATTTAGCACAGAATATAGATGCACAGAAAATACGCAAAAATAAAGCAGTTTTAGGACGAATGCAGCACTAAATGTAAATTAAAAGGAACTTTAAAAATTACGATTTTTATTCTGGGAAAAAAGAAGGATGCCATATTTTAGTTTGAAGTGGGTCATGAGATCTCTTCATATTATATGGGTGTAAGTATTATTTTAAATTTTATTTTAAAACTACCAAACATATTTTGCTGAAATTTGTTTTATATATTTTATGGGATAATTTGAATATTTCCCTAAAATTGTCGAAAAATTTGTGAATTTTAACTTCCCTTAAAAATGTTTGATAAAGTAGGTCCCATAGGGTTCAATGTATTTCACTTTTGCAACTCGGGTTCAATCCAAAACTAATTGGATGATATTATTCATTTACATTCCCATATGTACGTCTCAACAACACCGTCCAACACGTTCCAAGTCCCATATGACCATCTCAACAAGATACTAAAATTTTAATTTATCTCGACAAATCGTTACAATAAAAATATCGCTGTCATTACCGTTTGGTGCTTGAATGTCTGACACTGCTTTTCTGTTGTAAGGATTGAAAGAAATCTCCTGTTACCACTTTTTCTCTATAATTTAAAATATTTCATGAACTTTCTTTACTCAAAATAAGAAGTTAAGCCCCTTTAAGAAACACGAAACTTCGTGAGTCAAACCTGTTTCAAAAGATTTCCGAGAATAAAGACATTTTACCCATTGGTTACTTCCATCAAGCTGCAAGGCCCACTTGAAGTTAAAGGGTTTACTCTCTGGTCTTAAGATCCGTCGGATCCGTTCTTGAATTTCGGGTATGGGATGTACGGTTAATGTACGGTTTTGTGGATACATACATGTTCATGGTTTGGCATCCATTTTAAATTATGTATTCTAGTCGTAGTCGCCTTCGTACGGAATAAAACAAAAATAGTAAAGGACAAAATGTTCTAAATCTCTTTCGTTTAAGAGCTGCAAGTATGAACTGAAAGAAATGTTATTGCTAAATCTGGCTAAAACCTTCAAACTTTTCTTTAAAGGCTAACACTGCTTCTATGCCAACAAATGATTTTAGATTTTGGTTAGCTCTGCAGCATCATTTACTATATTGGTTATAATCTAATTTATATTTATATTTTTTATGCCATTTTGAAGTGAAATTTTCATTTTATTAGGGAATTAGCACATTACATGTTCTTTCGAGGGTGCATTTTATTGAACCTAATTATGTCCATTGACTGAGCAATAAGGAATTCACACAAGAGTTCCATTAAAGAACGTTAAGAGACATTACGGTTTCCCAGGAAAGTCCTTAATCATACCAATAAATTCATGAGAAAAGATCCATGAGTAGTTAGGTCTATTTTTGGTAAAGTAACCATGTCAGATCGAATAAAAGTGATTGCAGCGTCCCTAGCAAAAAAATTAAAAGTTAAGACGGCGGACTCGGCAACAAAGTGAGACAAATTAAAACAAAAAATACAAAGAGGTAATAACATTGTCTACTGAATACGAATCGACAATAAAATTATCATAGAAGGGATTTATTTTGCACAATATGATCATTGGCGAATGGCTGTTCTGTTTAGGAATGCTTAACACTTGCACGCTTACACGCACAAAAATCTAATGTATATACATTTATACCCTTCATAACCATATTGGCTACCCTAGTCAGGATTTCTAAAATGAGCAACACTTATGCACAGAATTCAAATATACATTTTGTACCTTTCATGACCATATTGGCTGTCCTATTCAGCCTTGCTAAAATGAACGACACTTGTACAAGAATCTAATACACATTTTGTACTCTTCATAACCATATTGGCTGCCCTATTCAGGATTTCTAAAATGAGCAACACTTATGTACAGAATCAAATGTACATTTTGAACCTTTCATAACCATATTGGCTGTCCTATTCAGGCTTGCTAAAATAAACAACACTTGCACGCACAAGAATCTAATGCATATTTTGTTCCCTTCATAACCATATTGGATGCCATATTCAGGATTTCTAAAATGCGCAACACTTATACACACAAATCTAATGTACATTGGCACTCATAATGTACATTTTGCATCCATCAATTTTTATATGTCTTCTTTCTTTAAGTGAGTATTGAAAGTTTTAATGTACAACCTGTTTAAAATACCCTCTTTCAGTAACAATATATATTTTAATTCGAGAAAGAAAATAATATAACGACATATTTTGATAAACATTGCATGTGTCACCATGTTAGAGGTCCCCAAAAGCCAATTAGAAAGTATGAGGTGTATATAACTTTATTAAATATTATTCATTATATAATAATAAAAGTAAAATCTCGAAGTTTCATTTTCTCTCAAGTGTATATTTCACATTTTTAATAACGGATCTCTATTAAGAGTACAGTTTCACTACTTCCCCCTAGTAACATGCCAGTATTGGTACAATATGTAATGTATATTTTAGCGTAGCATTGAAAATATTTCCATTGTATCTCAAATATTGGGAATATATTGGTCAACAATATTAGTAAATTATAGGCATTACAATTTTACGCCAATATTGGTGTTACATTTGAAATATTTCCAATATTTAGTGAAAATTGTTAACCAATACTAGCTGAATATTGAGCATATATTGGCATGCCAATAATGGCTATAAATAGCTAATCAGTATTTGGTCAGTATTGGAAGCCACTATTATATAAATGTTCACATTTTCATATGGGCTTAATATTAAGTCTATATTAGCTGGTAATATTGGGCAAATTTATTATGTTTCTGGGTCATAAATTTAATGTGAAATATTTTGAAAATATGGAAAAAAGCAGTTGTTTGATACTTGAATGATTATCTTAAGGGGACGGTGGACGTTGAAATGTTTTTTATTTAATTATTGACTTAAAAACATGAAAATTTGTATAAATTTTCTTCTTAACATTACTATATAAAATATCATTCAATTTTTTTTCAATTTTGTATTTTTTTTTCTTTAAATTTAATTTTTTTAACGAAAATTTGAAAATGCTCTTTGCGTGCCATTTGTTCACATTTTTAATTAATTTTACATTATAATCACTCAAAAACATATTATAAACAAATTTGGGTATTCATTTTTAAAACCCTTAAAATGTTAATTTTTTAAAAATATTTTTCTGCATTAAAACTTAATTTTTCATCATTTAATTGGATTATTATTCACTTTTAATTACCTTAATAAAGTCCAATTATAAAATGCATACCCAGTTTCATTAAAAAGTATGAAAGGTGTCTTCTTACCAAATTCATACATCTCAAACAAAAATTAAGACGCATGGAGCATTTTAAAAATGCAAAACCTTTAAAAATTCCGTTTCGAAACAAATGCATGTAACCTTTTGTTTACGGGTGGGACAGCGTCCATCTCAAACGAAGAACCTCCCAAATAGACAGGTATTTGACACACTCTATCCCAAACAGTTCGACCCCCCCCCCCCCTTTGCAGACTTTGGCGTCCATGGAAATCGCCGGCAGAAGCATTGCACCTGCTAGCAGGTGCAATGCTTCTGCCGGTATTTTCGGGGGGGGGGGGGCGAACTGTTTGGGATAGGGTGTGTCAAATACCTGTCTATTTGGGAGGTTCTTCGTTTGAGATGGACGCTGTCCCACCCGTAAGCAAAAGGTTGAATGTGTAAAATAATGTTATATATTAAAAAAAAAAACACTTTTTTAGTCGATTTTTGATCATTTCAACGTCCCCTTAAATATAAATATATATCTGAGATATGTAAACTCCAGTATGTTATAGAACATAAATCCCTTATTTCAAAGAATTGAAGTATAAAATCAAATTATGAAGTATCATTCATATAAATAATCATATCTACTCAAGTATACATAATATAAGGATACGTATTATACTCTTTAGGTTTCAAGTGGGTAAGAAGAAAAGAGTTTAGTATTTCCAGCAAGAAGGAGCAGAAGTTTCATTGAAAGTTATGGTTTGTGTATACTCTCGAAATAATGGCTACTGAAGTGTTAAAGAGATATATATGTATTTTTTCATATAAAATACGTTGAAAGCGTCGGGGATCAATGATTGAGTTTTATTTGAGTTCCCGAATAAGTTTATAGTTTGTTTTATTTTCAAGCTCTTTCTCTCGTATTTATTTTCTTCTATTTATGATATATGTTTCAAGTTTACAATTTATAGAATAACGAGTAATTTTTCAATTTATACAGGGTGCTCAGAAGCCAGAAATTTCATTTCAGTCTCCTTTCTTTTCTACAACTATAAAATATGTATCTGAGATATGTAAAATACTTGTATTTTATAAAATATATCCTTTATTTCAAAGAATCGGCGTATAAAATCAAATTATGAAGTCATAAAAATCATCAAATCTTCTCAAATATACGTAATATAAAGATACGTATTATACTCTTTAGATTTCAAGTGGTAAAGAAAAAGAATTATTGTTGTATTTCCAGCAAGAAGGAGCAGAAGTTTCATTGAAAGTTCTGTTCTGTGTATACTTTAGAAGTAATGATCGCTGAAGTGTTATGTTTTTTCATATAAAATACGTTGAAGGCGAAGGAGATCAATGAATGTTTATTATTTGACTTCCCAAAAAATTTTATAGTTTGTTTTATTTCTTTTAAGCCCTTACTTTCTCTCTATTTATTTATCTTCTATTTATGTTATATGTTTCAGCTTAAAATTCGTAGAACAATGAATAATGGTTCCAATATATACATGGTGCTCAGTATCCTGAAATAAGTTGTTGTAAATTTCATTTAAGTCTGATTTCTTTTTCACAACTGTTTTCAAGATGATGACACTAGATTTTGTTTTCAAACTTAGAAATGCACCGAATCACAACAGACAATATGTTAAAATGGTGGTTATTCTTCGCATTTATTAAATCTTTACTTTCTATTTGAATATATTTAAACGCCAGTTTCTATGTCAAGAATTAGCGTTTTAAATAGCAATACATACATACTTCTTAAATCACTTTTTTCTTACACGTTACATACATAATCAGGCGCAAATTAAAAGGACAGATGTTAAAATGACTTCATATATTCTCAGATGCGGACATAGGGTACGTGTGACATAGCGTAAGCCCGACTGTCGACTTGTGGCGAGCAAGGTGGTTTGCTGCTGTGGCTGGGCAGGGTTCGAGCTTAGGGCGTCTGCGATTTTGTCTGTTCGGTCTGGTGCATGTGACGAGCTAAGCGGTTTTGCTATCGCGACGGCTTCATTCTTGCCGCATATTTTCGGACGGGCCGGTGAATGTATATGATCACCTATTCGCGTTCTCTGGGAACTATTTTATAACACGATAACGCGGTAAAACTCATTGGGCATGTCTCTCGAGAGTGCCTTTGAAGTGTAACACCCACCTATTGCCATCTAGAACTCCAAAACTTTCGTAAATTGAGGATGTCTTTGATTTGCTGGGACGTTAGTTGCAGCTACCAATGGATTTGCATAATCTAGAAGAGAAATTGCGGAACACCTGACAGAATCTGTCACAGAATAAAAATGCACCGTTACTTGGCCCCCATGACGCATTGTAATGCCGCCAGAGTAAGATTTTTCTCTACTAACATGCCTAATAATCGACCGTTATATTGTCTCTGTAATTAAAATATTTTTTCAGTGAAAAGGGCATTGACTTTATTTGTTTTCACATACTTACTGTGTGTGCGAATTTCTATGACGGTTGAATATTTTATTCGATATGCGTTGCCTTTATATGTCATACAGAGTGCATATATTCGGAATGGCAGCCTGCGTTTTGGGATATTAATGAATCTATAGTTTTCAAGACTGGATTAAACACTTTATCTAATAAATTTATTGGTTTGAAGCAGTGGTGCTAAGTGAAGATGTTTAGAAATTTCGCATAGATTTCAGAAATTTCTCATTACCGTACAGTCTCGTACATTCAAAAACAGCATATCCGAAAAGTTATGTCTGCTATTTAACTATACCTGGTCTTCTTCCATTAAAAGCAATTTTTGAAAATTCTTATATACATTTAGAGAACAAGAATAAAAAATGTATATTCAGGCTTGCAAACGTTACGTTGTTTGTTATATCCACAGTCCCATATATTTCGGCGGATAAGAAGCAGATATATTATTGATAGTACTAGATTTTGAAAACATATATGCGGAAATAACCATATTTGTTAGAAAATAATTCGCTCAAAATGCAGTAAAACTTATCTGTAAAAAAAATGCCTTTGTTATGAAAAAGTATAAAATAAGTCTGTAAAGCTGGTAACCGGTTTCGGAGACAAAATAGGAATTTTTCATCACGAGATAGAGCAATTATTCCAGTAAATACTCGCCGGATATATTCCTGCTTTTGCTGAAATAATTGCTTTGTCTCAATTCTCCTGGCGAAGAGGCTCTTTTTGCCTACAAAAGCGATTGATGATTATACATATTTGTTTGATATTCTTTAACTAACGAAGTATCTGATTTACAATTCATATTAATTGTTTTTAAGCAACATGTATTTATATATAATATTGAATTTAGAAGTTTTGTTTCCAGTCAAATGTATCTAAAATAAATAGCTAAAATTGCTGCAAAAATAACTTAAAATGAACGCCTTGATTAAAAACAGAACACAAACAAATTAGTAATTGTATCTAAGGGAGACAAAAACTGTCTTATTGTTTAGTATAAATAAACAAAGAGGAACCACACTTACAGAGACTGCCAGCTTACTTCTTTGTTGCAGTTGCTCATCTTTATGTCCTAAAGAAGGAACTTGTTTTTTGTCTTTAAAACCGGTTAATATCGTTATTAGTTTGTTTTATTCCATTCTTTTAAAGCAGCTTTTGCAGTTAAGTTATTCAAAAGTGTATTTTTTCACAAACGAACTCTAGCATTGCTGTTTACGTCAAAATACTTATTTTTAAAATCGGGAAAATTCCATAAAATGATATTCCATTAACAGTAAAATTTTGTCAATTTTTTATAAATTTTTTAATGTTATCTAAACAAACAGGATATTTCATAAACTAGAATTCATCTGGCCTCACAAATATTTCCCTAGTAAGCATTAAATGCAAGAGCATATAATATTTAAGGACATGTAATATTCAAACATTTACATTAGCATTAAACTTTGTGAAGCCTATTTGATGTTTATCGTCTGAAATGATTTATTTCCACGTTCCACTGAACGATGATAAATATCGATTTTACTTTCCACCCAACTTTGCTTAAAGTAATATTTCTCATTATAAATACAGCACTTTCCGAAATGGCAATCGTTTACTTTGGAATAATGAAAGCATGAAAACTTTGTGTTGTAGTTAATTACAAACTTTTAACACTTTTCCTTCTATATGTAGTGTATATATACACTCTTTGCCAAATAAATTCTTCTTCTACTTTGATCCAGACCGTCTGACATACCCGAAGGCGTAAGGTATCTGTTTGAACGGCCGGGAAGTGACACTCAATTTAGACCGGAACCTAGTGGAGGCGACATCCACTGGGGCCATACTATCCGCTCCCTATCACCAACCTCTCGGAAAAACATACGAACCCACATATTTAATGTGCCCCAGCGTGAACACGGGGACAGTTTGAGAAGAGCTGGGAATCGAACTCGGGTCGTCCAAGTGCAATCCTCACGCGCTAACCACGGGGATGTCTCATCCCTTTGCCAAAAAAATTCCTCTACCCAGACCGGGGGTTTACCCGAAGGTTTAGAGAATCAAGATCCCCGGCCGGAAAAAGATTTGATCCCCAATACGAAACAGAGACAACGAGCCACCCAAAACCACCGGACAGAGAAAGACGTCGACTCTGCCACATAACGAGCGCATCACCCAGGACACCAAAAAGACAGCAGAGCAACACTCCGTCGAGTGAGGCCAACCGCCACCAGTCTCAGAAAGCCGACGGAAACCACTACCCTGCAAGCCAGAGATCCGCCCGCAAAGCAGCAACCAACCAGACAACCTTTAGCACCGCCAGAGCCGCGATGCAGAGGTACCCACAAAACATTTATTAAAACTTATAAATAATACATACATAAGTGGTATGAAGAACAGGTCGACCTCGACACTTGCGGAGAAGTTTCAATAAAGCATATTGAGGAAGAAGCCTTGCTTCAGAGCGAGATGAAATAACGAGAAATTCAGTTCAACCACTAAATGACTTCCCTGTCTAGCCCTTATTTTAAGCATTAGAGTGGCCCAATGTGGGTTCCCTTTCATAAAATTATTCTGTGCAGCTAAAGTCTCAAGAACCACAGCTTCATTCAATACCCGTGGGGCGTTAAAAAGGATTAGCTTGGGTTTTCTTCTTTTACCTTTAGTAACTGAAAACTTGCCCTTGATAACATTGTCATTTGATAATTGCCCAATCAGGGCGTAAACAATGGTTTCAGAGGGGACGTCTAACCCTACACCGCCCCAGAGGTACCTTAGAGTCTATTAATACCAATGCCTAGTTTTTAGGACACTGCCGAGGATGCCTGGATTGCATTTCTCGCGTCCCTAGAAGTACCATTTCAGTTGGTCTAATTACCATGGCTACATCCCGGAGAAGATACCAACACGTCCTAGTCTCCACAGGAGCTGGCAGGTCAGCAACAACTACCTCCGGAAAGACACGAGAATGTGATACATAGGAAATCACCGAATGCTGAACAGTGGTCTTCACAATGCCCTTCAACTCTCTCATAAAATCCGATAGGGTCTCTCTATGTCTACTCAGGCTCTCACATAAGATACCATAGTCTCTTCGAGCTTCATTGAGTCCTCCATCTAAAGTTTATCAGATTTAGCTTATCTTCAATCTCAACTACTAGATCAACGATACGTTCATCACTATATCTTTTATCCCGAATGTACTGCTCCTTCGGCATGTTCAACACCAGTGACACCTTATTAAAACTATTTAGACGGTCTAAAACAATTTGAATGAAAGGATTAAAACATGTTAGTTAAATCAGTTTGGAGTGGCCTGGCCATCTTCGAATTTTTCGCGATTTTGACAAAAACTGCCAAATCCTTCAAAATACTTTTAGTTTTCAAACATTTGGCGGATTTCAGATTGTCTTCAGTAAAAATATTGATCAAAAGTTCAAGATTGTTTGCACACGCCATTACAATTTATTGTAACTCAGGAAGTGTAATCCCAAGTGAATTAATGACAATCCCGCAGTCCACTTCAGACAATTCAAAATAGATGAAAGATAAAGTATGATAGAGATTAAGTAAAAGTTAAATCCAGTAAATCAACATGACATCGAATGGAAAAGCTAAAACGTCACACTTAAATAATTTTAACTTTCCAACAAACTGTACCAGCAATGGTACAACTACCTAATTTAATTGATGATATAGATAAAGTTCCAGAATACCATAACAGTCATTACAAGCCTCATGATAGCACAGAACACTCATATAAAAAGACTATCACACAGACAGGTGCACAAAGGTCGGTAAATGCGAAACCAGTCATTTAGTAATCTCCACATCTATGTTAACTGAAAAACAGAATATTCAGTAATTATATTTGATTTTTATTCCAATATACTTTTATTCTGGAATCCACCTAAAACAAGCATAACAGTTGGTTGTATATCAAATAGTAAAAGATGAATCCAATTTAACACTTGAGAATGGAAGATAAAAGGAATGACGTCATATTTAAATCGTACTAAAATCCTACAAGCTGTACCAAAATCCTGCAAGCTGTATTAAAATTGATAGAGGTACAAAACTTTGCCACCACTATAAATATGCTCCTATGATTCCATAGCAATCATTATATGCTCTAGAATGGCACAGAACTCTCCAAACTAAAAATACTGCCTCGCAGTCGGGTGCTCAGAGTACAGAGTAGGCGCAACTAGTCATTCAGATCTTACAATTCAACATCAACTTAATAAGTTGGATACTCAAAATTAATCTTGATTTCAAAATACCTTTATTCTGGAATTCATCATAAACAATAACAGTCAGTTAGCTATATATCAATATATCATAAATAAAAGATGATACTAGTAAGTTTTCATAGGATCGAAGGGGAAAGCAGTGGCGCCACGTGAATTGTAGTTCCAAAATTTCTACAGACTGTACCAAAATGGTACAGGTGTCAAACCTTTCCAGTACTATAATTTTAGTTCCAGGAAAAAATAACATTCATTCTTTGCTTCAGGGCAGCACAGGTGTCAAAGCTTGCCAGTACTACACTCATAGTCCCAGAATAACATAACAGTCATTCTATGCACTATTGCAGCACAGAATCCACCAAAATGGAAGCTGTGAAGCAAGTGAAACAAATGAAGGCTGTCCCGTAGTTTGGTACACAAAAGTCACAGTGGGCGAAACCAGTAACCTAAAGCTCACCACTTCAGTATTAACTCTGTATATAGAATAGTTAACAGTTGTTACATAATTTTATTTCAAAATATTTTCATCCTGGAACCCAGGATAGGCATTCATAGCCCATTACCTGAATATCTAATAATAGCAGTTCAAACTAGTATTTGGCCTCTAACGACCCTAATATCAGGACGAGGAAGAAGACCGCCATTGTGACACGTACTTCACATTATAACTCAGATTAACTTAACATTGAGAAATTTTAAACACCTATAATTAGGCCCATAAGATATCATATAAAATAAAAACACTCACATTATATACCTTGAGCTTCTTACTATCAACTACAAGCACTTTAAATATACAATTTGTAGTATTGACCTCTTTCTAAAACATAATTACTTCCTCAAAATAAACGCCACCTTCAACCAACCAGCCATTATTGAGGAAAGGAATTGAAGCACACTGAAAAAAGTAAAGTATTCCTAGAATCAAGAAATTTGGTATGCAAATTCTTCTTGATTGGCAATCAGATAATTAAATTTCAGCCGACAATTAACGTCTAAATCTTATATTGTCGGCTCATCAACACGTAGAAACTTTAGGGCGGCATTTAGGGTTAAACTCGTATCAACCGTGAGCGATCCAAACGCCTTAACAACTAGGTTCCTTGTTGCTGATTAGATGTTGTTACATATCGAAAAAATATAATTCTCCACCAAGGCTGCCCGTAGGAGGGAGGATACCACCAAAGTAAGGGGGCGGACCCCAACTTTTTGGGGGAGTGGAAGACATGAAACTTTTCTTAAGAGGAGAAAATCAAATATGTATAAAGGCGGCGTAATGAATATTTTCAGTAAAAGGCCACAATTTGTATGGGTTGCCCTGTCTTAGCTTTTTTCAAATGCACGCAAAAATTTAAGAAACTAAAAATATAAATATGTTTAAAGATATTAATTACAGGTTTTTTACATAATTTTTTTGTAATAAAATAAAAAAATCCATTCCTATTACGGTACGCTAAAGAATTCTAGAAATATTCCAGTTTTTACATTTCCTATAATGCATAGAAGGGAAAGTATTGTAATGGGGTCAAAAATTCGGGTTTAATATGCTCATTTAAATCAGTGAAAGTTTGCTCAGTGAACGTAAGATTCTGGATTTTAAAGGGGAAAACCTCAATTTGTCGAACTTCCCCATAAACAGAAAATAAAATCCTATAAAAATACGATTACGTATAAAAATGTAACTAAAATATTTACTTAAAATATAATTTTTTTATTTAAAAGTGAAAGTCATCATTTTATTCTAACATTTGCCGTTCTCTATTTTTACTTTCCTTATATACAATATTGTATAAGGAAAGTATTGTGACGGGGTCGAAAATTCGAATTCGAGTTTTCGACGGAAGAGCACGTTTCAAGCATCCCTGATTACGAATCGAACATTTTTGAAGTGATGTCTATGTGTGTGTTTGTGTGTGTGCGTCAGTCAAATTTTGAAAAAATCGTCAACTCACTTGTGGTTAAGATAACTCACTTGTGGTTACCCTGAGATTGATTAGATTCCGGTACGATTCGAAAATGAACCAAATGAACCAGAATTTTAATGAACCAAATTTCAGAAAATTTCGTAAAAAAGTCATATGTGAGATATTTTGGTGCTCATTAGATTTTGGCATAATTCAGAAAGAACCTGCCTTGTTTTGTGAAATGGTCAGCAAAAATTGTCAAAATATAAAATAAAAGACTGCGTGTGCTCAAATGAATCAATTAAATGGTCTTATGCATACGTAATTTTTAACGTCAAAAATAATAAGACCCACCCCATAACTCTAGGATTATATTTTAGTTTATCGTACTTTTGCCACGTCACATTTGAAAATACGTCGTCGCCAACTGAAAAAGAAAATTGAAATAAAACAGCAAATTCAGTGTAATTTCAAACAAATTCAGTGTATTTCGGGCTATTAAAATCCTTAATGAATTATAGAAACAAGAAACAGAAAATTAATTTGAGCTTGAAAAGAAAATTGTGTGTTGGCCACATCAGTTTCTTTTAAAATAAAGAAAATTATAGCAAAATAATTTGGGGAAAATGGGACAATAAAATACCCATAATAAGGTATTAGGAAATATACACAATTAGTACATGAGAAAGTTTTGATCTTTTCTGATACAAAATACTATATCTCATTCATATCAAATAGTAAGAATATATATATATATATATATATTTATTTAGAATTAAATACTCAGACCTGAAGATGAATTTAATTCTGATTAATCATCGAATTTGGATCGGTGCTGTTCTTTTCTCTTATCGACATTATGGCCGTGGTTTTGCTTCTATGGTGATGTTAATATTACTTGAATTTTTTATTATTACATTTTTCTAATATATATATATATATATATATATATATATATATATATATATATATATATATATATATATATATATATGTAATTGTACTTTGTTTACTACCGAGGCGATAAAAGACAGTCCATATGCCTTTTTCATGTTAACACTTGAATGTCAAACAATGTAATAAGATATATTAAATGAGTAAATGTTATTTTTCCAAATTAAATTTTTTCAGTTTTTTGTAGTTTTTGTTACAGTGTATTTAAAATGGAGTTAATTGATGGTTTAAAATGCTTATGGGATAGTTTAAAATGCTTATTGATAGTTTACAATGCTCAAGTTTATTACACATAAAAAATTAATGAATATCAATATATCAGATTAATTTCAGACTATAAAACCTAATAAATAACACACAACTCATCTTATTTAGCTAAGCAAAAAGAAAATAGCCCATTTGTAACTCTTAGAAATAAGTCCCTTTTCATTTGCAGAGTAAAGACACAATTTGAACAAAGTCTTCTATGAGTAAATCTGCTATGAGTAAAAGGTCCATTAGTAAGTTCCAGAGTAAAAGAACCATGAAAGATATATTCTTTATCTACTTCCTGTATGCAATCATGAGATGGCCAGTTGAAGAAAATTTTGATCGTACAGGTACCTTAATACATCATAGGTGACCTTAGCTTCTTTATTTTCGTACTTTCTGGGCATCTTCAAGCTGCTAAATAAATCTGGAACAAAAAAGGTACATGTTTTTTATTACCTCATCAAAATGTAAAATTGAAGTAATAAGAAACATATCCATTCTAGCTCCTTTGTTTATGAGAGAGGAATAAAAAAATACTTTAGTTCTTCTAATTGTTCACAAGCTCAAGTAAATAAATCCATGCAAACATTTTACCAATTTTGAGAAAAACATTTTTGCAAAAAAAGCAACTGTAGGTCGATAAATTTTTCAGATAAGAAACGTTGATAAGATTTTATAGTTTATGTGTCTTATTACTTTGTATTGATTAGATTTTTACATTCATACACAAAACGACAAGAAAAATTGTATCTTATTGCCCAATTCTTCCCTAAAAACAAAACTTTTAATTCTTCAAATTTGCATTCACAGATAATTTTGTATAGCGAGCACACACACACACACATATAAATATATATATATATATATATATATTATATTTTTATAGAGGAGTTAAATTCTATATTTTAATGAATTTTGTTTAAAATCAATGTTAATGCGTTCAAAATTTGCGTATATTTTAAATCAGAAGTAATACCGGGTATATCTGTTAGTGTATTAATAAACTTCAAACAAATATGAGAAGAAATCCTTTATTATCTTATGTATTGTACTCACACAAATTCCTCTTATTTTCTATTCTTTAAAATTTGTTTTTTTTTTGTATGGATAATATAGTTTTTCTTTCATATATATTCAGTTCTTGAAAGGAAAGTCAAAGAATGTCATATTTTGGACATGGGGCTGGAGTCCTTCAAAAGATAAGGGGGACTGAAATCGGGGCAGGATGACAATTGATATCAACGATGACGTCATATATCCAGAAACAATCCCATTCGCTACACTCTATTGTTGTTTTATTCTAGTTTTGATTAAAATATATAGACATATTAAGAAGTCGTAGTTCTTATCTTGCATTGGAATTCTCTAGATAATCCAAGTATTGTGAGCGCTTTCCAGGACCTCCCAAGAATTCCGAAACCCGTTTTGATTCGCTCCCATGCAATAAATTTCCTGTAGCATGTCTCTTTCCAGGTCCTCCAAGGAATTCGGACACTCTCTTTCCTGGTCCACCAAGAAATTCAGAAACTCGCTTCCCTGGTCCACCAAGAAATTCAGAGACGCGTTTTCCTGGTCCACCAAGAAATTCGGATACTCTTTTTCCAGGTCCACCAAGAAATTCGGATACCCTTTTTCCTGGTCCACCAAGAAATTCGGATACTCTTTTTCCTGGTCCACCAAGAAATTCAGAAACTCTTTTTCCTGGTCCACCAAGAAATTCGGATACTCTTTTGCCTGGTCCTCCAAGGAATTCCGAGACACGTTTGTCCATCTGTTCTGGCATCCAGTCTTGCGAATAGGCATCTTCTGGATCTAGAAAAGCAATACGAATTAATTGCAATCCATGATGAAAGGGATTTTTTTAAATTTCTGTTAACTCTAGTGCAGCTGTTAATTTTCAGAGAAAAACTTTTCGTAAAGAACTGAAATTATATTTTGTATGTGTACTGTGACCTTGTTGTAGTTCAAAATAATATAGCAAATTGGTATGCTAGACAACTGCAAACTTCCCCTGTTAGGTATTTTATTATTTTTCTTTTTATCGTAAGCATATAACATTTTTGTCAGTTTTAAAAATGGGAGTCCTGAGACAATGTCACACAATTTTAAAACTCTGTATGGTTATTTCATTGCTGGTTCAAGATGATAGTTTGGCCATATGGTCAATATGATAATTCGAGCTTATCGCCAAAATTATAAATTGGAGCTAATAGTTAAGACGATAGTTTGAGATTTTGGTTAAGATGACAATTCTCCTATACCCCAAACCTTGAGATCATAGTCAAAATAATAGTACTAATAAGTACTAATATTGTAAGGATATCCTTAAGTTGTAAGGATATGATGAATATGCTGAAGATGTAAGGATATGATGAAGATGTAAGGATATGATAAATATACTTAAGATGTAAGGATATGTTGAATGCTGAAGATGTAAGAATATTATTAAGGTGTAAGGATATGATGAATAAGATGAAGATGTAAGGATATGATAAATATGCTTAAGATGTAAGTATATGTCGAATGCTGAAGATGTAAGAATATTATTAAGGTGTAAGGATATGTTGAATATGTTGAACATGTAAGGATACTTCGAATATGCTGAAAATGTAAGGACATATTAAATATGCGAGGATATGTTGAAGATGGTAAAAATATGAGACATATCTGAGCAAACACGGAATCAAATTAGCCTAAGTCATTATTTTATAAATTAGAGATACAACAAATCATATGTGATAGTGATAAAGTAAAAAAAATATAACTACTGTTGTAAAAATAAAAAGTGCAATTAGTATCTGTTTGGAAACGAAAAATTAGTTAAATATATACTTTCTTATTTTTCCGTTAGCTAGTTTTATTCGTTTTCTAAGGAGCAAAATTGATTGCTCCTAAGAAACTGTGACTATATTTATATAGTTAGATGTCATGAGGATTTTAGGAAACAGAGAGTGATAGATTTTTATATGCTTAACTTACATAATTTCATTCACAATACATAAAAATGCATGATAATTTATATTTTAAGAAATATAAAAAATGAACAGTTTTCATAAAATGAAAGCTACCCCGCACCTTCCAGCCAAAAAATACAACGGTTTTTAAAGTTTATTTAGTTTAAGTAATAATATTTTTTTTAATTAAGCAACGAAACGATCTACTGAAATTAAAATTCTCGACAGTAAACAACTTTCATGCACAAATATATTGACTATTATAGTTCATTAACCGAAGTACTTTAAACTTTCAGATAACAAACAGAAACTTCCTTGGATAAGGTGTTGTTCTTAATTGACTTTCGTCGTCTCTTGTGATTACCAAGAACAAAAGTTTTTAATTCATAAACACTTTTCGACATATTTACGCACCTATTGAAAATTAGTTTATAAGGCTTGCAATCAAAATTTTGCTATTAAATTGTGTTCTTCAAAGAATCACGAGTTTAATTACAAATGCCATTCGATTATGCATGGTCGACGTAACATTTATTTCAATGAAAGAGTTATGAGGTGAGATTAAATCCCCACGTGATCACTTTAGTTAAACATTCTATACTTTATTGGCTCATCGATCCCTGTTTATACAACACGTCTCTTTCAGAAAATTGCGTATGAAGAAGAATGTGACTGAATAGAAATTGAAGTGTGTGCATATTTCAAAATACTTTACGTTCAGAGCAATAACTTTGCATGTACTAAACGTTTATATGTACGCTGATGCATATGTCAAAATGTATATTGTGTATATGACTTACGGTACATTAATAATCGTAAAACTTATTTATTTCCTTTACAGTCGTATCGTTAAACGTTAGAATATATAAAAACTTTAGAACTTTCGACTGCACTGCGTACAAGATTAAAAGACAGCACGACCCACATTTTGCTGTGTATGTTTTATAGTATAAATCTGCTCTGCAGGTAGTATGGTTGTCCAGTTGTCTAATGATAGACGCAAGGTTTGAGAATGCGCAAAAGTTTATAAATATAAATATTTTGGCTTCACGTTTATAAATATAAATATTTTGGCTTTACGTTTATAAATAAAGCAAACACTTTTTTAAAGCAAACACCTTTTTTCCATATTTTTCCAGATATGCACCATATTTTTTTATTAATATGATTTATACTAAGTTTGTAAAATATTTCAAACTATAACGTAATAAGACGTTTGGTGAGAAAAATATTATGTTTCGTACAGTGCCACCTTCATATAGTGGCTGGTATTCAATCCTGCGACTGGCCCCTTTAAACAAGTATCGTTATATTTGTAGTCCATTTTATTGAAAAATGTCTCACTATTTTTTTTTCACTTAAATAAATGTTTTCATTGAAATAAAAATCCTGCCTAGCTGATTTTGCTTCTTTTAATCTTCTCGCATTTAATTCAAGTGCCAAAATGTAGATAATCATGAAATCAAGAAATAATTGAGGGCAGTTGATATTTACAATCATCATGAACTTGCTCAGCATTAGAGTTGGAAATCCTACTTTAGGAAATAACTTTATCTTAGAAACTACAGTAAACTGATAATACATCATATTAGCTTATTGATTCTGTTATTTAATTACTTTAATTAAGCTAATTCTCCAGTGTAGCTAAGTGTGAATTTGGAAAATATTCAAGCTTATTGATATTTTATTAGTGTATACGGTTGCATTTTTATTTGCAAATACTTATTAGTTAATTTTGGGGTAAATTTGATACGATAGTACTGTTAAGTTGTATGCAGTGTAAAGTAGGTTCTAGTACTAAGCTGAGAACCTTACAATCCGATGGATATGATTTGACACCTGTATTTTGCCTTATATTAGCATATTAGCTTATTGAATATGTTATTTAATTACTTTAATTAAGCTAATTGTCCAGTGTAGCTAAGTGTGAATTTTGAAAATATTCAAGCTTACTGATATTTTACCGATGTGTATGATTGCATATTTATTTGCAAATATTTATTAGTTAATTTTGGGATGAATTTAACTAAGTTGATTGAATGCAGTATAAAGTAGGTTCTAGTACTAAGCTAAGAACCTTACAATCCCATTGATGTGATTTGACACCTGCAACTTTTGCCCCATATTAGCTTAATGATTATGTTATTTAATTACTTTAATTAAACTAACTGTCCCATGTAGCTAAGTATGAATTTTGAAAATATTCAAGCTTAATCATATTTTACCAGTGTGTACGATTGCATTTTTATTTCAAAATACTTATTAGTTAACTTTGGTATGAATTTAACTAAGTTGATTGAATGCAGTGTAAAGTAGGTTCTAGAACTTGGTAATCCCATAGATGTGATTTGACACCTGCATTTTTGCAACATCCGTTTTCTTCTGATTCTTACCTGTGACGGCGGCATGATTAACAGAACACTGCAGCCACTTTATCTTTGCTTAGACTCCACACTACTGAAAATTAAATGAAAAGATTATCCAGTAAGGCGTTGAAATGTTGCAGGCATTCTCATTCTGAACCAAAAGGGCTTTCATAGTTTGAATAAATTTTGTCATTTTAGAGCAATTAGTTTTGTCTATTTCTTGCTGTGAACAAATTATAAAAAAAATATAATATATCAGTGATTTTTGCAAAATTGATGAACAAAATGTTTCGCAAAACACAGTTTAAAGCAACCTTTCGCGTATTTATTATGCACAAAATAATACACCATAAATCTTTTCAGAAGCGCGGATTTAAAACAGAAATTAACCGTGATTAAGTGATATTAAATGCCATGGAATTCCATCGATCCCCCATCCTTCAAATGTCGCTGAAAATCGCGGAAAATATAAATGGGTGTGAGGGGGTGCTTACAGGGAATTTTCTGCTAAAAAAACAAGTGGAAGTCTTTCGATCCATCTATTGAAATGCGACGGAAAATCGTGGAGTATTTAGAGGGGGCGGGGGGGGGGGGGGGTACTCAGAATTTTCAACTGAAAAAGAAAGTATATTTTTATCTAAAAATTTATTTTATTTGACGATAATTTTTTTATTATTTTTATGAATATTTTCCAATGTTTAGGAAGGAGATACTGTTTCATGGAATTTTTCAGAATTTTAAACTGAGACAAAAATAGAATGGGGGGGGGGGGGAAGGAATTGCAGATGGTGGATCAACGGTATTCTACGGTAGCAATCCCAAACAATATTGATACTTCAAAACATTTTACTACCACGTTATAAATATTGTCCCGAGTATTCATCTATATGTTTATATAACCATTAAATGAAAACGCAACAATTTGCCTCTTCAAGCATATTCAAAAAGTGAATCTGCTTCGGAAGACTCTATGTATCTTGGATATTCAATTTCACTCTAACACAGCAATCTTATAAGCATTGGAATAGTTCTTTTTCGATGATATTTGAAATTGTGATATTTAAAATAAAAGTACCAAATAGTATTTATACTATTGTCTACTAAGGAGCTTTAAACATTATCACTAATCTTCTAAATGTTTCGAAAAATGTAAAACTTCTGTTAAAATTTTCTAATAATGAATAACATACTTAAAATAGTTCATTAAATGGAATTTTAGTAACGTAAGGATGTTTAAAATGTCACTCAAACTAGAAACGCAGATGTATAGAAGCATTTTTACAAATTAATGTATTTGTGTATGTTGAGATTATTTTTCTTTAAGTATTAAGAGTACTAACAGAAATATGACAAAAGTTCAAACAAGAAATAGACAATGAAATTTCAATAATCATTTTCGTAAATATGTAACTTCTTTCAATAAGATATAAATATGAAATTCGAAATTGAAGCATTTGAAGGCATACAGAATACATGAACGTCTCTTGGCTGCTTTAACTACATACTGTTGGTTGCTTTAACTACATACTGTTGGCTGCTTTAACTGCATACTGTTTCCATAAGCAGTAAAAAAAACTGCAATATAGTGAAATCACGAAAATTTATTTATTAGGTAAGTCGGGGTGAGATGCCAGTAGGTCGAATGTGCCCCTATGTTAACATTTCGTGCATTATCTGATAAATGGCAGTATTTTCTTGCCGTTTTTAACACTTTACAACAAAGTTGAAAAGTGTTTATGACTTTGTTCATTCTGTCTGTCTGTTTGTCTGTCTGTACACCCATATTATATGAAGAGATCACGTGCTCCACTTCAAAATAAAATATGACATCCATCTTTTTTCCCAGTGTTAAAATCGTGATGTTTAAAGTTCTTTTAAATTTATATTTAGTGTTGCATTCGTCCTAAAACTGCTTAATTTTTGCGTATTTTCTGTGCATCTATAGTCTGCGGCAAAGCAATTACAATATTTTTTAGTTTAAATGATCATAAAACTTTGATTATTTCTAAAGCGAAGCCTAATTTTAATGAATGCAGAATGTAAACAAGTGATTGTAAGATGAGTTGCATAAGAATTGCTGATTTTTTTTTTATCTAAAATTATTTAACTCTGGAGTTTGGAATAAAAGAGTGTATTAATGAAACATTCACTACTCTTACATAGAAAGCCAGACGATTTATATTTCGATGACGTCATTTGAATGAAGTACATTTTTTTTTATGAAATTCTAAGTTTTCAAGTAAAATACATTATTGTAGTACTGTGATAATTTTTGAAATAGCACCGCTGAATACATCGCATTTTAGAGATGTTTAAATAAAATTGTATTTCAGTTGATAAGTGTTTCATAATCAATGCATTATGCATGATTGATTTCTTGTTGCTGTGATATTATTCGTGCAACGAACGAGACGCGCAAGCTTTTCGAGTTTCTCGTGTTAAATCCAAAGATTCTGGGATAATCTATTCAAAATAAGTAGATGTCTTATGATATTTTATTCTTATTTGTTAAGATATTTCATGATTTTTTTTCATTGTAAGCGGATTTATTTAACCCATTTTTGAAACTACCGCTTGAAATCGCTGTGTTATGGCCCGAAAAGTAATTTCTACTATGACGTCAATGTATGTATAACGGGCGATTTCTTTCCGCTATTGGCGTGAGATGCCGCCTTAGGTGAAACATCAACAGTGTGAGTGACGGGCTATTTTATTTAGACTTACGTACAATTCTTACATTCTTATGTTAGATTTTAGTTTTTAAAATATCGTGAATGCCACAATATTGATTAAATGTGTAACTAAATGTGTCTATTTGTATCTGCTTTTCTTCGTGATATATTTAATGTTAAAAGCTTAAAACAGAAGGGATTTCATTTTATATTCATTCATCAGGAATCTGCCCAATAGCAGAATGGTTCCCCTGTCGTGGGTGGGATCGGGTTTCATGTTTCCAGTATTCTACCAGGATCATGAGTTTATTTGCTGAGAGGAATGTTAGTAAGAATATTGGTTTTTATTGTACGATAAGTAATTTTTGTAAACTACACAACAGCTTTCCCGATAATATTGAAATTTTCATTCATCAGAAATGGCTTTTAAAAATCATTTGTTATAAATATTTTATATTTTAATGTATTTATTCATTCGTAGGTGCTTTTGAAAATCATTTGCTGTCAATAGTTTGCATTTTAATGTATTTTATTATATTTTAATCTGTATATTTTATATTGTATTTTATCTTGGATACTGTTACTGGGACTTTGTCCTGTAGCTTGCATTCTTTAAGTAAAAAAAAATTACCAATTTCCCTGACACGTTATGACTTCTATGACAAACGAGGCTATAAACGTGTCTCGATTTAGTGTATTGCTTGCAAGAAATGATTTCATGAATATTGTGGAAATGATTGATATTACCGCAATAATAATAATGCATGAATATGAATTCTTTACATAATTAACTAGCTAAGAATTGCTATAACAAGATTATTGAACAATTGAAGCCAATATTAAAGTTTATTTATCGATAATTCCATAACATGTTCAAGGGAATAGTGTTTATTAATTGCTAATAAAAAAATCAATGTTTTTATATTGCACTTCATTTACGGTGTGCTGCACTTGATTTACACCAATTGTATCTTCCCCATTACAGGTGGGATTTCACCCAGGATGGTAATTTTTAACACTACTACGTGAAGTATCATCATGCAAAAATTCTAAAACATTGTGACTATCGGTTTGTTCATACTTTTATAATATTTTTTAACTGTGGCATCTTACTTCGAAGTACCTTATAAATTCTTTATAATTTAGAAAAATCATAAAATTTAATCCAATTCTATTTTAAAATAATATTATACAAAATTAAATAGAAAAGTTTCTTTTATACTCATTTTTAATGTTTCATCTATTATCTAAAAGTCCAAATATACTTTTACAAAACCGTGTTTAGTAAAAAACAGCAAAAACAAATAATTGCTTTAAGGTTACTGGTTATAATCTAACAGTCTAAATTTATATCAAATCTTTAAAATATGATCCATTCACATATTATAAATGATTTTCCTTAATAAAGAATAAAATCATCTGACTTAACAAATGAAGAATATTCTTACTAAATCGTAATAAATTTCTTCGAAATCTCAAATGAGTTATTCACGTGAAATGATTTATTATTTATATTTTTCTATTCAGAAACTGTGCTACGATTTATCAGTTCAATCTCTTTGCCTTCAAATGCTTAGGAACTTGTATTTATTAAGTTATCAATTGATTCAAGATGCTGTAATTTCCTCATGCAGATGAACGTACGTCTGAGACCATGCAGATAGTAACGTCGATATTTTCATACCCACACTTATATTCCAGTTTTCGCTCATATGCTTCATGCAAAGCATGCAGTTTCATATTTCAGTTTTGTTTCAGATAAAATTGAACTAAATGTTTTTGTCATTTCGTTATGCTGTTGGCAAATGTCTAAGAATAAAATATTTTCATTAATTTTAAGCTTTACTTTTATACCTTTAGAGAAGAAAAAATGGATAATTTACCAGTAGAAAATACCGTTTTTTAAAATACCATAAAATAAAATACAGTATATTTCTAAGCAATCAATGGATAATAAAAGCAGACTGTTATATTCCTTATAAAACAAAATAGACATAAGCAGATTATTATACTCTTTAGAAGAATATGAGTTATAGCAAATAATTATACTTCTCACGACAATAAAATACGTAATTGAAGATTTAGAAATTTATCATCATCTGCGTAGAAAACAGAACCGTGTCATAATTGTAATGTTAAAGAATAGCTATTTCAACACGATTTTGTTTTCCTTTCAGATGAGACTAGGGCTCGCATATACTTCTAACGGAAGAATGAAGTAGGCGTGGGAGAAATTATCATGCTTGTTTGAAAATCAAATGGCTAAAATCAGACAACCACATATTTCACTGAATATAAACAAAAGCAAGACACATGTTTTTAGCATAATTATATTGCAGGTATAACAGCTTATTACCCTTTTATCCTGAATAAGTAAATTAAAAATTGTACTTTTTCGGAGGCAAAGTACAAAGATTGATTAAACAGTAAACACGAATAAATATTATTTTTCCCTTTACTTCTTCCATTAATAACATTTCCTTTTTATAATTTTATTGCAACATATTTCTCATAATTATGTGCTATTGATAACATTTATTTATCGTATTTACACATTTTGATTTTTATTACCACACATTCCAAATTCACAATTAGAAATATAAAAAAAATTAACTTTGTGCACATCAAGAAGTTGATCAATAGCCAATGCATACGTATATCCTTACTGCACAAAATAGATAAAATGCAATATCGAAAAGATGTTAATGGCGCAAGTTAGTGAATTGGGATACTCAAATAAATTTAAATGCAGCATGCAAAACATCCATTCTATGCATATGGTAACTAGCATCAAATCAAGCAGTAAATATAATAACTATGTCTGCAACAAAAATGCATTTTGCAAATTACAGACTGTAATTTATATCTATAAAGTGTAAGACCGCTATAGTAATTCTAGAGAATAAAATTAATAAACGAAACCTAAATCTACTAAATCTACAACTATCTATAAATCATAATAGTCTAGGATCTACTGTGTAATGTTGGACGAACCAGTCGGGTCACATAGTTGAGTCAAAAAATCTTTCCAGCTAACATTGTATTCCATTAAAGTTGAGCTATATCTTTCGTTGACTGTTGGCGATACTGACAGACTTTTCTGATTTAACGATTTTTATTTAAAAGATCGAATTATTGCTGCTACTGTCAGAAGATAATTTATGCAGTTAAATTACACCACAATAGGGACTTTAGAAAAGTGCAACGGATTCATTGGAATGTATAGGGAAACCTGCGTCAAAATTTGAAAATTGTAAGTAATAACAAGGACATTCAAATGCAAGTGAGTTTCACCATCTAGGATGTCATCCAAACTCACGTATGGTTAGTTCACTTCTATTAGAGCAAGAAACATCGGGACAAAATGAAGTCGGTCATCAACCATGAAGCAATTGTTGAGTGTGGGCTATCTTTGAGGGAAAATATTCATATTTTGTCAAACATTTCTACACACTTGTGTACGGCACACCCTATTGCCTTGACATTGCTCGCACACTGTTGATTCTGGCATGTTGACCATTACTTGTGTCCCGGTTGTAGTACGAAATATTTTAGCCTGTTAATTATTAATCTGTTTGCGAACTTGTCCCTGTTTTATTGCTAAACATCGCGCTTGTTTAAGACGTCAAATATTTTTTCAGGCTTATAGATTTTGACTCATTTATTTAAGTTGAAAATAACTGTAGCCTTACGTTGTATTGATAAAACTTAACAAATAAGGAATGTCCTAATAGGGTAAAGTAACTTTTATAGAATTGATAGGAATCGTGTTTCCTGCTTTCACCAAATCGCCGGGGAGAAGTTAGACAATAGGCGAATTTTAAGTGGCTATTGCTATTGCTATTGCAAAACCTAACTGTTGCCAAAATAATTTGAATTTGTCATAAATCGCCAATGCTTGTTTAAAAGAGTATTTATACCAAATATAGTTGTGTAGGTTGATATATGCTTTGTTACAGGGCTCTGAACTCTACCAGGAATTGGGATTTCCTGGTGAACAGACCTGATAAACAGAAGATATTTTAAGTACATTGTTTTAATGATTTAAAACTATCCACAAGTAAAAATAGAGGATTAACTACCTTAATTGTGTCTGATTAATAACCAGGTCTGCTATTTTGTTACTTACAAAATGCTTTTACTTTATGTTGGTTAATGCAAAATCAAATAGCTAATAAGTTTTTAGTGACTTCATTATATTACGCATAAACCTAGAAAACTGAAATTCTTGTATAAGTTTTGAAACTATAGTACTAAAAATAAATAAATCGATTGTTTTGAGATCTCAGACGCACTATCTGTTACTGCTACTCTTGTTTTACAGACGCACTCTCTGTTTCTGCTACTCTTGTTTTACAGATCGTAGACGCACTATCTGTTACTGCTACTTTTGTTTTGCGGAACAAATTTTAATATATTATTTATTTAACTGATTTTCAACTACTATTATAAGAATTATGCCATGTGTTCAATTTTAGGGATGATTTAAATCAATCAATTCAATTTTATCACTTCAATTTTAGGGATGATCTCATACATTTAACCTAATTAAGGAGAATGGCATATCACGATTAGGATTCTCTGCGACAAAATTAAGAAACTAAATCTTGTTACTATAACAAAGATGAACAGTTTCATATTCTCGGAAAGTGTGAAACTTTATATTTTCTAATAGTTACTGAAATTTAAAAAATATACAGTTAATATATACAGTTAATATTTAATATTGATCTTTACTGGAAATCTTGAATGCTGAATGGTTTTACTTCAACTCTACAAAAACAATACTTTTCCTTTGTAATACAATTTAATACTTTCTTGAAACCACTAGTTGTCATTTGTCATTTATTTTATATTTTTTAATTTTTCAATAACAATTATACGTAAGATTTATCTATATAGTATATTTAAAATGGCTTGTTATCAGTTTTACTAAATAAATTAAATGTGAAATGTACAATGCATAAACAATTAACTGCTTCATAAATAAATCAGTATACAAGTTTTTACTCTTCTGCAGTTGTTAACTTTCTAAAAAAATCTACAATTAGATAAGCATCTACGTTTATGTCAAACGTAAAACAAAATATAATAGCTATTAAAAACAGTAAGATTAGGCAAGTTCAATACATGATTGAAATATTCCTATTTCATGCAAATGATCGAGCAATAATGTTAACTTGAAGTTTTGGTGGCGTCAGAATCTGTAAAATAAGTCATTAAGCAAACTTTCTCATGCAAAACACTTTAATGCGTGCAATCTAATGCTCAAAAACGTTCCATTAAAAGTTTTAGATTCTCTTTTTTAAACAAACAATAAACCTCATTTCATGCTTGATAACACATAATAAAGATAAGCGGAGAAGACATATAAGCTAGATTAAGCTTTTCACAGCAAATTTCCTCCGCTTCATAAAATATTAATCCCTTGATAATTGTCTGGGTGAAATGTTTCTTCTTCCAAATTTCTGTTACATGCGAGATTGATATGTATATGGCTTGACCTACTAATGTAGGAAAAGACACGGAAAATTTATTACATCACTTGCAGATTATATGAGATGGTTTAATTTATTTATTGCTAAAACAGAAAATGTTTCCGTTTACCTAATGTTATAACTCGGAAACATCGAAATAAATTTTTTTTAACTCTGATTATATTTAAAAATGGAGAATTCGTCGTTACACCGATAAATTTGCCTCTTTCAGTGACCTCCATCATTACAATATTTATAAAGATTTTACCAATATATTAGTAAAATTAAAGGGGAAATAAATATTTTTTTTACTGTTTTCTAATTGAAATGAAGTGTATCATATAATATGGCTGAAAGAATTGAATATTTCTATTTAATATTCGTTTATGATATGGGAAAAAAATTATAGGATTATCAAAGTGGTATTTAGTTTCTGCGGCCAGTAATTCAGTCAGTCAAGTAAGACAAAGATTCAGGCAAAAAGTTGACAGTGAGAATTGTGGTGTTCACTTCCTTGATAAGTTGGATCACTTGTAGTACACACTAAATGCGAGATTGACAACGTTTTCATTTTCTGTTCTCCATCATTATAGGTTTTTATTGTAATAACATGCCAATAGGTGATCGTTCGAAAAATATCAATGGTAACTATTTGTGCAGACGATCCAATTTTCTCTTATCAGAGCTCACAATAGGTGAATAACTCTTTACTGCAGCGAAAGCACTTAGCCATAAGCCGTAATTTTGTAAAGTTCTCTGATGACTAACATGTTAGTCTTATTACATAATTGGCTTCAAATTTATTGAAGTCAAACTGCTTAAACATCTAATCTCAAAGGGCACAGGAATGCAAAAAGAGATCCTAATAAACTTAGCTTATATATAATTAGAGCTCACCATAGGTGAATAACTCTTTACTGCAGCGAAAGCACTTAGCCATAAGCCGTAATTTTGTAAAGTTCTCTAATGACTAACATGTTAGTCTTATTACATAGTTGGCTTCAAATTTATTGAAGGCAAACTGCTTAAACATCTAATCTCAAAGTGCACAGGAATGCAAAAAGAGATCCTAATGAACCTAGCTTATATATAATGATTATTCTTTTTCTTTAACAATCCTTCACTGTTTAAGAAAGTTAAAAATGCATGCAAAAAGTCTGTACAAATTGAGATCACATCCAGACAATTATCAGACAAACTTGCACCATTATATATTGAGAAATTTACAGAATAACATTCCACGTACATTCCGACAACACATATACAGCGACGCATATACAGTCATCCCGCTCACCCTACACTCCGGATCTCTGCATGTCTGATGTCTTCGCTTCTCGCCGCTTTCTTCCAAGAAACTCTGAACCCATTCGCTTGTTCTCCAAAAACACGAGTGATTGGTTCCCTAATGAATCAGGGACTTCCATGGAAGAGGAACTTTGCATATCAGCATCATTCCGGAGCTCACTTGCTCTTTTTCCTAACAACTCTGATCTCATCAGTTTGTCTTGAGAAAGTTCAAAAGAACTGTCATCGTCGATTTCATGAGATCGTTTTCCGATGAATTCTGAACCTATTCTTTTACCAAGAAATTCAGAACCCATTCTTTTGCCTAAGAATTCCGATCCCATTCTTTTGCCGAGAAACTCTGATCCCATTCTTTTCCCTAAGAATTCCGAACCCATTCTTTTTCCAAGAAACTCAGAACCCATTCTTTTGCCTAGAAACTCAGAGCCCATTCTTTTGCCTAGAAACTCTGAACCCATTCTTTTATCGTCAGTAATAGAAGATCGCTTGCCTAGGAATTCTGAACCAATAACAAATTCAGGGTTGCGTGTATTTGGAGAACTTAGTCTCGCCCTTTTTAGGGCCTTTTCTCTATACCTTACGCTTAAAGGTGGAGGAACCCTTAAACCAGTCCCTAACGTTACGAGGTGCATGATGTGACGTAACGTGTTTTCGGAGATGGAGGAAGGTGAAACTCTGGCGACATCCAGGAGGAAATCTGAAACAAAGAGTTATAAGAGAGAAACAAAACATGGTGAATTTTAATCGATTCATTATTATCTTGAAATCGTACCATAAAAGTATGTACTGCTAACTTTTAGAAGTACATTTTTTTTAGTATTTACATTACTTTTACATTTTTTTTAAGCATTTACATTAGCATTTGTACATTACTTTTAGCATTTAATTTGATTTAGAGGATTTTAACAACCAACTACAGAAATTTACTTTTTTATATAAAATAAAGAATAAGGTATTAAAAATTATATTTCTCCAATGAATGCGTAAAATTGTATAGGATCAGGTCAAAAATTGTAGTTTAATTGTGAACAATTGTGTTGCTTCAGAAATGTTAGATAAAAACATATCACGAAATAAAGAAGTAACCTAAAATTAGATTTATTGATAGAATTGGTAAGTGTTATAAAAAATATAAATTTTTTATAATGTATTAGAATCTTCTTCAGAGATATTCTGGGTATGAGGAATTCCAACTAATTCGAACAATGCAGTAATTTAAGTCAATACTAATATATTTTTTATGTTTGCCGAAATACATAAAAATTACATAATTAACTGCAAAATGCTATTGATTTTCTCCGAGCTATTTGTATACGTATTTTTTTACATGGACAAATCACAACTGTTTTTAGAATATAATCACCTTTATGATAGATAAAAAAATGCTCTAGAAAATATATTTTCAAAACAGTTTTTCTTATAAAAAGTGATGACTTAGTAGGTTTTTTTAAACAGTTGTAATAAAATGAAACACTCATTACTTTTAACTTCAGAATATTAACCCTAAACCATAAAGAAAAAAAAATTCAATTTGTTTCGGATTTCAAGTTTTGACTTAGATCATCCAGAAATACGAATCTACGACATCCGAATAAGCGGGACTCTGTTGTAATAAATGTATTTTAAATGTTATGCAATTATTCGCAAATAAGATTGTGTCAAGATAACCAAAATATAACCAAAATGTTAAAATAAACACCTGGGTCACCCAATGTGTAGATACCTCCCTATCCTTCTGATGACACTACTGTCACTTTAGAGCCCAAGATGGAATAAGATTGATTCATCCATTGATCTATTTCTGCTCACATAAAGTATGCAATGTATCATCTTCTATAACATATGCATAATGTGCGATATTTTCAACATTAATCCTTTTTCTATAAAGTTTTATTGCAGGAATGTTAAATTTTACTCTATAAATCTTTATAAATTTCTAATGCAAAAAAAAATGTCATTATTTTTAATGTATAAAATCATTCATTAATTCCTTCTATGTATTAATACTATAGGGTCAATGGTGGCACTTTGCTGAATAATTGCAGCTTCTATCGTGTAAAATACTGATAAATATTGACTTAAAGATATTAATTTGTGAAAATTACATTAAGGAATTATTGGTGGCAAAATCTTTGCAATAAGTTTTTACCGAAATAATTTTGAAGCCTCTATTTTTCATCATCTACTAAAAGTTTAGATAATGACTTATATGGATTCAGCATCAACTTTTAAAATTTTGAAACATCGAAATTTGAATTTTTCCCTAAAAATTTCTACTTCCAGTTTTTTATCGATCATGATAATGCCTAATATGGATTCAGCAGTAAATATTAGAGAGGGTAGGCAGTTCACTCATAATTTTTAATATCAAATTTTCTTAACTTCAGGTTGAGAATAAATAATCTTCTGAAACACCTATCTGTTTTTTTTTCAGATTCTATTGCTATCTAGATTATTACAGATTCAGCATTGAATTCTGATGGGGATAAGGTTATCACTAAAGATTTGAACTTCGATTTTACCGATGTCACTCCCGATTTAAAGAATTACATTTTCCTTGCAACATCTAAGGATTGGCTATAAATGGTATGGATTCAGAATCGAATTTTAGATTGGGAAGGACTGCCTGTTTATTAAGAATTTCAGTATCCGGTTCTGTGGATTTCACTTACTGATTTTTTTTTAAAAAACTCGTACGACTGTACGAAATAATTATATACATACTTAATAGTTTCATCTAAAAGAAAGTATACATACACCTTCAAGCCATAGAAAAAACTAATTTTATGTTTTTATGTATTATTTTGGCACTATCACAACAGAATGCAGTTTATGTGATCCCAACGGTTCTTATTAAAACAAATGTTGATACTAAGGAAGATTAAATCAATTTATTATATAATTGTAAACACGTTTCTTGAGTTGCATTTACTTTCACTGTTCCATTGATTTAATGGTTAGCACTTTGATCTCTAACAAACTTCTTATCAGTCCCAAATTTGGGACAGTCATTATTATATCTTTAAGTCTCACTTTTTATACAAGTTCAGAAAATTATCCCCTAGATGTGCTTTGACAGTATTACTGCAAAGTAAAAAACAGTTGATAAAAGCATGTATGAAACATTTATAAAAAAACATGGATGAAAATTATAATAGTATTAATTATAACACACGGTAAAATAAAGCATTGAAAATGACAGAATAATTCGGGTAAAAATGTTACAACACTTAAAATAACAAGTAGTTACTAAATGAGAATTGTATTCTTATATGCTTCAGCTGCAACAAAGGTTTAATGAGGAGATAACAGTACCAAAAGAAGAATTTAAACTATTGCTTGTGAGATAAACACTTATAGAACCATGATGAAAGCAAGCATATGTCACCTAAATCACATATGTTTGCTTTCATCAAGAAAGTTCTGCAAGTGTTTAATATTATCACTATTTGACAAGTAACGTAACCAGTTAAATAAGATATAAATGTAGCATTTAAGAAAAGGTAAATAAAATGTTTTACAGTTTAACTGTATCAATGGATTAATGAATATAGATAAATATATTAGCAATGTATTACAACAATGTAACTAGTGAAGTACCACATAATAATTTAACATTTAAGAAAAAAAGCTAAAGGAATTTTTTTACGAATTAGCTGTATCAATGGATTAATGAATATAGATAAAAATATTAGCACTATATCACAACAATGTTGCTATTAAAATAACATAATAACATAACGTCAAATAAAAGCTAAATGCATTTTTAAGTTTCAGGTGCATCAGAGGTGAATAAAGATAAACACATTAGCTCTTGATAAAAATACTAATAGTTAAATAAAATAATATAACTAAACTTTTGAAATAAAATGGTTCTTATACCACAGAGAATTCAAAAGCTGAAACACATTAACAATCGGTATTTCGT
Organism: Amaurobius ferox; assembly: GCA_951213105.1. Lineage (NCBI taxonomy): Eukaryota > Metazoa > Arthropoda > Arachnida > Araneae > Amaurobiidae > Amaurobius > Amaurobius ferox. The sequence continues at coordinate 24,797,965 of OX578136.1, forward strand.
TGCTTTTAATTTTCAAATCGGCGCTTATAATTTTTAAAGATTAATCTTTTACTTATAGAAAAATATTGAAGGAAATCAAATTGAACTAGAGTATTGCTCAACTCGACTTTCTATTACCAGAATTCATTTTTTTTCTTCAAATTTTACAAGAAAACAATTTAGAAAATTGGTATCGTGAGTTACCCAAATTATTTCACTTTAAAGGGTTTGAAAAAATCTTTCCATTAATACCATGCTTGACAATGCCCCCCCCCCCCCACGGGATAACTTAATCCCCAAGGAGGGACTAATGACGTCACGAACAAAAATTTTGTCGCGGCTATTTTTCCCATCAACGATTGAAACTATTAAGTCCCGTGATTCATTCATTTCACGGTTAAACTTGTAAGCCATAAATAAACCCTTTTATGCATGATTATGTCAAATTTTGTCCTATGCTGCCCTGTTAAAAAGATATAAAATTTCGAATGAATTTCAAAGTTTTCGTTCAAATTAAAAACAAAATTAATCTAGTTCTAGATTTTTTTAATAACAAAGCCAGAAATAGAGTTTTATGAAAATCTATTAATATTTGTAACTGCTATCATGTACACAAGAAATTGACCGCAGACATCAGACAGAGTGACATCGATTTAAAAATAGCCTAAACGTGTTCAGGAGTATATATAATGACATCAAAATCTCGAAATCGAAAATTTTCGTGAAAACAATACTTTCTCAATACTACGTATCAGGAAGTAACAAAGCTTATATGGTAGCTTAATTGAAAAGAGAAAAGTTCCTTTACATATTTTAAACATGAACATGCGAAAAGCAACAATGAATTAAAAGATCTTAAAAGTAATAAGTTAATGATAATAGGACATTACTGTCTTTGTTGTTCTATAAAACGCAAATTACCGACATAAGAAACTAATCAAACATACTATACAAATAAAACTAATCGCGTGTAATAAATAGTTATTTTACATAAGTTGGTGCAGTCGTATCATATAAAATAACACGGTTAAACGTTTTAATAGACTAATAGTTTTCGAATAAAGGAATGGAATTTCAAACATACATGAAAAGTAAGTTAGTAACATGGTAAGAAACAAAATGACTATGAGCGTTGTACGCGTAATATACTGAATTGAGGAGAAATCTGTTTATAAAGACCGAAGCATCGTCACTAAAATCTACCGAACCATATATCGCTATCGCGGCTCACATTCTCGTAACAAGCACATCCTCGTTACAGCACATCCTCGTAAACAAAATCCAAAACTGTGTGTGCAAAAAAAAATTCCGATTCTACAAAATTCGATCGAGGCCACCTTGAAATTTTGTGTTCCAGTGACGGCAATTAAAAATTATATTTTTGTTCTTTATAACTCGTGTAAGGACCATCATTGGTATTTTCTTTGAGCTTCTCTTTCTAAACATCTATGGGTCATCATACTGCAAAAATTCTATTTCACGAAATAATGACCATAACTACTTTTATTTTCTTTCGACACAGATCGGCCGGGACAGTGCCACCCAACAAAGACGAAACCCAGTGAGGGCGACTTCCACAGGGGTCGTACCCTCCTTCCTTTACCGGCAACCTCTCGGAAGGACTTTCAGACCTGCATATTTAACGTGCCTGTACTCCGTGTGAACATGGAGACAGTTTGGACAGAGCCGAGAATCGAACACGGATCCTTTGAGTACAATCCCCGCGCTCTAACCCCTGGGATGTCCGGTCCCTAAAATATATTTTTTAAATGGTCTCCGCCAGATGGTACTAGCTCGCATGTGACATCAAAAGCAAGCGGTGAAGTACATAGAATATAAAGGTGCGCGCGTCCATCAGTATCTCGCTATACAGAATAAAATGCATTGCCACGGATTCTAATGTTTAATTTATTTTTGTTTTGTTTTTTATATTTTCTTCTCAAAAATAAAAGTTAGCTTGAATCGTGTAAGCTCTTATGTTCATATTTATAGCACGAGTAAAGATTCTATTTTATTTATCGTATTATTAGTAGAGGTTGTCACGGATTCTAAAGTTTAAATATTTTATTTAACCTATTATTGTTTAGCGAATCCTACAGCAGAATGACCGCGGATTTTACTAGCAGATATAAAACTTTCACAAAACATATTTTACTCACAAACGAGAAATAACTCAGGGAATTGAGAATAGAATTCTAATTAAGAGAGTTTTAAATCAATGAGGAAAAATAGATCATATCAACAAAATCATGCGCCGACTGATATTAATTACGACATTATTAATATGGATTTTAATTAAAATAAAGAGTATTAGAAAATAATAGTTAATTTCTAATCTAGCAAATTGATTAATATTATATACAGTTATTACAAAAATACTGATATTTCCGTATAAATATCGTTAATAAAATACCGGCAATATTTGGCCAAAATTTTCATCCAGATATTAGATGCCCTTATATGATTAATATTTATCTCATTCAACGACATTAACTTAGTGTAAAAGTGTTTTCCACACATTACTGAGCATCGCAAAAGAAGAGCGATTTGATTGCCATCCAAAGAGAAAAATTGAATATACAGTGTCACTGCAAGAGCTAGCCAGCATGCATTTGTAAAAATTAGAGGATTAAAGCAATCCCGAGCAATCGAAACGCGAAACAAGTGGGAATTCGACCTCTGAGACAAACTATATACATTTTTTACAGTTTATTTCACGTCTGCACAACATACGTAGTATTATATCCAAATTTGATACTAATCGCTTCAGCGGTTTTGGGGAATTACGAAAGGGTCAACGATTTTGACAAAATTCCATTTTACAGTTAAACTTTCTACATTTGTTGGATTTTATTTCTGAGTTCACAGCTACATAATATATTAAATTCGCACCCAAATTTGGTCCCCAATCGTTTTAGTGGTTTTCGAGATTATGTAGGACCAACGATTTGACACCCTCCCCCCTCCCACACACACTGGCTGACAAAAGTCCTTTATGGTATCTATAAATATATACTATCTTATAAATGAACGGTTTGATTTTTTTTTTAATTATGTTAATTGCGAACTGCGTACATCGCTTTCATTTATTTTGGCAAAGAGTGTTGGTTAGTTTGGTCAAGCTTATATATTGTGTTTAGCTAATAAACTCATATTTTGTGTTTAGCCAATAAATTCATTTAGCCGATTGTTGAAATTGAAAAAGAGTATCACGGGTATATATATCTTCTAATACAATTTTAGTGTTTTCATTTGGTATATACAAACGAGATCTGGATGTTTTATTCAGATTTGCAAATTCAGAGCTACGAATTTGGCGGGATATAGCTAATTTGACAACTTTTCTTTTTGCCAAATTGACGGAAATGTCGCCAATTGTTAAAAACGACACAATTCAATGAAATTTATTTTGATTTGTTAAAAGAAAGTACTGAAATGATGTTTCGTTAGAATTTGTCTGTCGGTCCAAACATCCTACTTAGTAACACATTTAGCGAAATTTTAAAATGTCACCAAATTGATAAAAATGTTGGTGACATTTTAAAAATTCGCTAAATGTGTTATAAATGTGTTACCTAAATGTGTTCGCTAAATGTGTTACAAAATTGATAAAAATGTTTGTAAATCTATAAAATTATCTTGAAATTGATAAAATTGCGCTAAATAAATGAAATTAATCGTGTTTTGTTATTGGATAGTATCGTAATGATGTTTCGTCTACTTGTCGCCAAGTGGGACTGTCAGTTCTGCAGTCCCACTTATCGATGAATTTGACGACTTTTTAAAATGCCGCTAAATTGACAAGAATGTCGCCCAACCTTCCATAGAGATAGCATTATTCAGACGATATTTTTTCCACCAATTTATTTTAAGCAAATGATATCATGTCACTTAGCAACGGATTTAAATCCAATGTGTTTATGCGGCAGACAATTTTTATGAAATCTTTTCCGATTTGAATAATAAAGATATGTATATAAAATAAATTTCATTGCTATTACATTTTTGACTATATAATATCAGTTACGGTCTTCAAGTTTAAACATTATTATTACTATTGATATTTTCAGGGATTATTAATTCAGAGATTATTGATACTTTCAAGTTATTATGTTATTGTTTTATTGCGGCAAAAATTCTTGAAACTCATATATTGTACGAGAGATCTTCTACAAATGCACGGGTATATCGTCTAATCTACTAATCTACGAGAATATAAGTAGTACAGATATATTGGCATATATTTTGACATATATTGGCATATATTAGAATGAAGTAGGCCTTCTGATATGAAGATTATGGGGATTATTGATATTTTCAATTTATTACGTCATCTGTTTTATTTTGGCAAAGATTTTTGAGACTCATATTGTAATACGGGTAATCTTCTACTAACACTCGAACATATCTTCTAATCGACGGCATTATAAGTAGTAGGGGTATATCTTCCCATATAAGTTTAGCACTTTCATTTTGGCATATATTGGAATCAGTTACTGCCTTCAGGTTCAAAGATTACGGGCTTATTGAAATTTTGAATTTATACATGTAATCTACTAATACAGGTTATATCTTCTAATATTCGCGTATATAAGTAGTACGGGTGCTATACAATTTTAACACTTTTATTTTCATACATTGATTCAGTTCCATATTTTTTTTTTGTAAATTTACTTACAAAAGGGGCCAGGATGTTTTATTCTTCATATCTGCCCTTGAAGATAATATTGTATAACGAGAAGAGATTTTTCAACTTCTTTTTAGGCGCATTAAATTAAACAGAATATTTTAATTAAAAATGTCATTTAGTATACTATAGGAATTTGAACTCGGTTGTGAATTTTAAGTTTGTTTATATAATATACTCCGTACGAAGAACGGGTATCCTGCTAGTCTTTAAGTATGTTTAAGTTCCAGTTTTGATAATAAATAAAAGATTCCTTGAAATGAAATTATTTGCGTATTATATACTTCAAAAATAAATAAATAAATAAGAAACAGTTAAATAAATAAATAAAAAATAAATATGTACATAAATAAAAATATATAAATAAATAATTAAACATAAAATAAAAATAAAATAATATAAAAAATTATGGTGTCAGCACAAGACTTTCGCTACACAATGCAGTGATTTCAATTCCTTCACAGTGAAATAATGATGTACAAGTTCCCCGAGTCAATGTTTTTAACATTGTATTAATCAATAACATTTAGCGCATTTCTAGATATCAAAGTGCAAAACTGCTCCGAAATACCAAATTAACTTATATTTTGCACAAATCTAACTTGGTAATTAGAAATATTGCCAAAATGTGCTAAGCAATATAGTAGTCAGATGATTATAAGATTTTAATATTTAATTTTCAATTTGTCGCCTATTTTGTTACTTTGGCGTTACAATTTACTTTGGCGATACAATTTGGTGACATTTTCATAAATTTGGTACCATTTTTAAAAAAATTACAAATTTGCGATATTCCGCCAAATTAATCGATAAATATTGCATAAGGAAAATAAACATATTGAACGATATATACTAATTTTTATGTAATTTTTTAGATACATTTATTTGAAAAACCTGCTATGTTCCGAGAACAGTTCAAGCTAACGTTCTAACTTTATGCCGTTCGTTTTCTAACAAGAAATTAAATGTAGCATGAATATATATTTAACATTATTGAATGTCTTAATGTTTATATGAGTTTTTCAAAAATTTGCAAATAAATTTTAGTATCTTTCGAACGTTCGATCGCGTTTAAAATCCAATGGATTTCAGTATTCACTGATTTTAATAATCTTGCCAAATTATTTTTGAAACGCTCCATTCGTTCGTGAGGTATATCGTATGCACAGACTTACAAACATACACACACAAATACACTAACATACTGACATACACTAACATACATACGCAAACATCCCCTCAGGAACGTTCGATTAAAGTTAAAGAACGCTTAAAACGTGCTCTTCTGTAAAAAAAATTCCTTTTCATCCAAATATTTGAAGAATTTTATTTCAAATATTTTATTCCAGTTTTATTCCAAATAATCTTTACATCTGAAAGTTTATGGATGGATGTATGCAATAGAAGTGAAGTGATCTGCCATTTTTCAACTGCGTTGGATTTTGTTCCAACGCTGTTGCGCAATAACATGGTTAATATGGAAATTTTCGGGTCAAACGGAGTGGCAGCGTTAATAAATATTCAAATTACGACCTAAAAGTCCCGAAACAGTTTGTCGAAGCAATTTCTAAAGGAAGAATTTTAAATAAGTTTGAAACATTTTTCCAAGAAAAATAAGAATTCGAAGAATTGGGAATTATATAAATATGATTGATTGCATGATTATGCTAATTTCGATAAAATGTTGGATTTTTTATCAGCTGATAAAATGCAGTCAAAGCTGTTCTGGCATTTTATTTCCTTGCTTTGATATGATAGTTATAATGTATTTATTACACATCTTTTAAAGCAGTCATGTCAATGATTGACCTTAAAGCCAAATTCGATCTGTGACACCTTTGTTTGTGACCCAAAGGCTCTTGATGTTGAATCGAATATTTGAACCAAAAATCATGTTACCAATTATTGTAAAAAATACAATCCCATCATTAACAGGATACCGTTGAAGATATTTCAATTATAAAAGACAAAATCTATGCTACGAGTTACTATAAGAAAGATAAAATTATGCCAATAGTAGAATACTGCTGAAGATATCTCACTCATACAAAAGACAAAATTTAAATTATCAATTACTGTGAGTAAAATAAAAGTACTTCATCAGTAGAATACTACTCAAGATATCGCACTCATACAAAAGACAAAATTCAAATTACCAATCATTGTGAGGAAAATAAAATCACTGCACCAAAATAATACTACTGAAGATATTCCACTCGTAAAAAGAGCAAAATTTAAATTATCAGTTACTGGACGAAAATAAAATTATTTCAGTGGAATACTACTGAAGATATATCACTCGTACAAAAGCCAAAATTCAAACTGAGAATGGTAAAGTTATTTTAAGAAAAAAAATGATGAAGTTTGCAAAATGAGTTTACTTGGGAGAGTTGTGATTAATTCAAACTAAGTATTAACTTACAATGACATAAATTAGAAATCGCAAATAGGAACTTGTACTTGCATTTATATTCCTAAACGACATTCTAGTAATAGTTGCCTTCTACGTTGTATTGAAATGCCTTTAACTAAGGAAAACTTAAGCAACGTATTTAACCAAAAATAAACTATTAACGCAGCATAAAGCTGTTTCGAGGATACACTGGGTCCTCTTTGTCAGCGTAAGAGAGCCAACAAACCCAAAATCAAAAAGACGAAAGAAACACAAAAAGAAGAAACAGAAGGGTTTATATACCCAAGTCCTGGATTAAGAATCTACCTGAGAGAGCCCATTAGAAAACAGGAGGAAGAACAATCTGGCCAATCCGAAAAGAAAAGTAACACACAAGATTTGCGTGCGTCAGAACACAGCAGAAATATTTCAAGAAAACGAGTTAAGTCTGAACAAGAATAAACTAGACGAAACATAAGTCAATCAAAACGACATATAAAAGCTCCAAAGGCTAAGCAATGTAACATATATATATATATATATATATATATATATATATATATATATATATATATATATATATATATATATAAAGAAAAACGGAAAACATTGCAGGGCACTCAGTCAGACCGAGAACGAAAAAGGAGAACTGGACAAGTCATTAACTGAATTACTATAATATTTCTGGATATGGAATTAAGGCTTCTAAAAGTCAAAATAACTAAAAATGGTTTTCATATTAATGTTGAGTAATTGAAGATTTATTAAATTCCCGTTTTTTGACGTAGATTTCATATTCTTTAACACAAAATTTTTTAAGGTCGTTTAGTTACACCACTATTAGAAAGAGCAGACTGGCAAGAAATGAAATACTGTAAATACCCCAACTATAAGAAATTCCTATGGAATCTCTAAGATTAGAAAGTCGAAGTTTATTAGAAGGGGTAATCACAATATTATTTTAGTAATCTGCTGGCAGAGTTTTGGGAATAATGGTAAAATGATAATGTTATTGATATCTTTTTCAGGGGTTAGTTTGGAGAAAAGTTTAGAATTTTTTTTAAATAGCACGATCAAAAATGCTAACAGAGAAATCCCTATCAACTACAACATCTTTTAAATAAGTGATCTCAGAATTGAGCAAATCCATAGTAGAACAAACGTTAAAAGTACGGCAGATAAACGCATTGAAGTCAGCAATTTTCTGGTTAGGCGGATGGCAGGAATTTTTATGTCGAAGCAGAGAGACCAAAGAAAGTTTACAAAAGCCCGTACAAAGAACCTTGCAGCCCCAACCGGGAATCGAATCTTGGATCTTTGAACTGGCCAGTCGAAACTCTACCGTTGAGCTACTGGGACGAAATTGCAAGATCTTATAATCAAAGTGGACTCTGCATTTCCCACCCTCTAATGTCAGATTGGTGGGCAACTGACAATCTGACTGAACACCTCCGGCTATTATTACCTCAGGTTAGCCTCCTGCGATTACTATTTTTACTCAAGTTAGTATCCTGTGTGGTCGTTATCCTCTCAATTTGAAATCGGCGTTCAATCTTCCAGAGTCCACTGAATCCGCACTAGTCGTACTAGGGTCACTTTCTGACCTCCGACATCTTTGTACTATCCTTCAGGGTTGATTTGTTCGGGCGCCATTGTAAAAAAACCTTGCTGCCTCAACCGGGAATCGAACCCTGGACCTTTGAACTGATCTGCCGATGCTCTACCGTTGAGCTACTGGGACGAAATTGCAAGCTCTTATCGTTGAAGTGGACTCTGCTACTGTAGTGAGAAATTCTCAGTCCTTGTGACTGACTTTAGACATCAGAAAACTCAAGACGATTGTTGTTTTATATTTCATAGGTAAACTAAATACAAAGATCAATGGAACTGAAAATATCCAAAATACCATTGACATCAAATTAAGAGTGATCCAGAAGAGTAAAACTGCTATCAATATAACGTCGGTATGCTAACAAAAGTCGGGATAAAACAAAAAACCCTTCAGCAGGATGAAAAGACAGAACCGCCACCTCAGTCAAAACCAAAGATGTTTCTGTCTCCAGAGAAACATGACCTAAGAAGTAACACACGTAACCATGCAGGGTGCGGTAGTCCAGTGATTAGCGGGCTGGAATTGCACTCGGTAGGCCCGGGTTCGATTCCCGCCACTGCTCAAACTGCCGCAGTTTTCACGCGGAGTACGATCACGTTAAACATGTGGGCCCGTAAGTCCTTCCGAGAGGTTGTGGTAGGGGAAGGAGGGTAGGTCTCTCTGGAGTGGATGCCGCCCCCACTGGGTTCCGGTCTAAATTGGGTGGCACTTCCCGTCGTCCAAACAGTTACCTTACACCTTTCTGGTAGGTCGGATGGTCTGGGTCTCGACAACAAAAACACGTAACCATACATTTCTTTTAACTCAGGTGATAAACTCACTTTGGTTTGCTAATAAAGTAATTCCTTGGTTTCCCTTTAAATTTTATGTTTTCAAGATGGCAGAACCATATTTCCTATGTCACATGTATAATTCGTTAGCAATTGAAAACTATATTGATTTGATTGAGGTATGATCTCTGTTATTTTCTTATTTTGAAGAAGGGGGCTGTTTTACCACCGAAACCAATTAACACACATTGTTAATTAATTGTTGTGCTTATCAAGTTTTACTTTTCAATTTATCGACTTAATAAAATCAAAATTAATCGGTGTTAAGCATGAAATGAATTTTACCGAATGTCACTTTTAAAAATATTTATACTGGGTTCCTACGAACGTCTTTAATCCTGCAAATAACTCCGGGACGAAAATTTCTTGAGATTAATCTATGTAGCAGGTTAGGTCTATCTCTAGTAAAATGACTATTGCCTATTGAATAAGAGCGATTGCAGCGCCCTTAGTGGAAATTGAATACGATAGGAACAGGAGAAAAATAGATAGAAAAAAATGCCAATCACAAAGTTATAGTATCAAATTAGTAGTAATCGGAATCAGGAACGCTTTAAAATGCTTACATACGAGTAGAAGGCGATAAATACTCGTTATACTTAATCTCTTGTTAGATGTTGTAACAAGGTGACACCTGCTGTACTTCACAAAGTACGTGATAATATTCTTTCTGAAATTCATATATTTATTGTCGTTGACGGAGATTATTTTGAGCAAATTCTATACTAGATTCATGTGAGTATAAGTGTTGTTTATGGAACCATTACAGTATGGTACCATTCCATAAAATGACGACAAATTGCCTATTATCTTATTTTCTGTAGCAATAAAAGGAAGAATCTGTCTGTCTGTCTGTTTGTTGGCAATACCTTCCTCAAGTACAGGTCCGAGTTTTTTCGCACAGTAGCATCTATGTCAGCACGAAAGCGTCTCGAAAGCCTTTCACACATTTTTAATTAGAGTTATAACGAATTTTTAATATTGACAACCAGCTAAACTTTAACTACCTATGCCTTTTAACAGCTGTCGTCAGGGTCTAACATATTACCCGTAAGACATAAGAACTACCGCCATGATCTACTGCCACGTTTCTCTCTTAATCTTTTGTTGTCTATATTTTGCTTTGCGGAGAGCATGTATATATTTTTTTGCTTTGCGGAGAGCATGTATATATTTTTTTGCTTTGCGGAGTGCGAGGGAATTTGGCAACGGTTTATGATTTAAAATAAATTGAGTAGTGTTATCTGTAAATGCATTATTTAAGTAGAGGGCGCTTATTTATGATTTGGGCAAAGCTGGGAAATTCGTTCAAATGTTATATAAATGCTTTCTGTAACAGATTTAGTGTCGTTTTCTATTCGAATTATACATTGTTATACTTTTGGGGAACGCCTCTTACAGGCGCGTTTTCTGATTATGAACTTGGCCTTTACAGCTTCGTGTAGTCCGAGACAAATTGTATATGAATTCAATTCAGGGTACATGGAAGAATTGAAAATTCCTATAGAAGTTTTCAAAAATTGTGGTTTATCGCAAGATTTTTATTGCCATTGCAGATATTGGCTATTCCATGCTGACGATAAGTAGTACGAAACCGTTCTACAGATGTTAGCTGCAATGAGAGTGCCATCTAAACGATCTAAAATTTTGTAAGTGATATTTTTTCCATATCGCTCCGTTGAAGTTCGTTATCCTAATTGTTTCATTTCTCCGCTAAGGGCGCTGAAATGCCTTATATTCCATCAAGCAAAGTCAGATATACCTAACGTGAACATCCTGGAAACTTTCCTTACAAGGGATTTTGGGTGCTTAACTTTATCAGAAATACTCTATATATGAACATACCGACTCTATATTTCCTCCGATATTCTCTCCGATACTCTATATTTTCCGTACAAATATTTTTTTATTTTATTAAATAATTCAAAGACCTTTCTAAAGTTCTCAAATAATCCTTAGGACTGGAGCTTGTGGGGATAAAGTGATCTGCGACTTTTCAACTGCCGGGATTTTATTTCAGAGCCCGGGGGGAGGGCGTAATAACATGGTTAATATGGAAATTTATGGGTGAAACGGGGTGGAAACGTCAATAAATATTCAAATAATGATCTAAGAGGATCAAGGCAGTTTATCTATATAATTACGGAAGCAAAAGTTTAAATAAGTATAAAAACATTTTTTCTAAGAAATGGGAATGATATAAACAAGATTGATTGTTGAAATTGTCCTAAACTAGCATTACTCAAAGTGTGTTCCGTGGAACCCTTGGGGTTCCCAACAGTATTTCAAGGGTTCCGCGGCGAGATAATTTCGTATAAATTTTCTTTAAAAAAAACACCCCAGTAAAACCTGAATGCATAATTTGGACCTGAAAGAACTTTTTCTCGTTTTGGGGTTCCGCTATAAAATTAAATTTCAAAAGTAAATTTAATTCCTCGAGCAGAAATTTTTGAAAAACACCGTCCAAAACTATTAAAGAATTCGCTATTTCATCCAATTTTGCAAGGTGACAGGTGAAGTTATAAATAGGCCGAGAAATGTGATGACTAGAGCAATGAAAGTGATATATCGGTATGGTATAGGGACTTTGCGCTGTCCGATGAGACTGGTATCAGCGCTCCTAGCCTCTAAATCTGGAAGTTAGCAATCCTATGTCCTCTAAATCTGGAAGTTAGCAATCCTATGTCCTCTAAATCTGGAAGTTAGCAATCCTATGTCCTCTAAATCTGGAAGTTAGCAATCCTATGTCCTCTAAATCTGGAAGTTAGCAATCCTATGTCCTCTAAATCTGGAAGTTAGCAATCCTATGTCCTCTAAATCTGGAAGTTAGCAATCCTATGTCCTCTAAATCTGGAAGTTAGCAATCCTATGTCCTCTAAATCTGGAAGTTAGCAATCCTATGTCCTCTAAATCTGGAAGTTAGCAATCCTATGTCCTCTAAATCTGGAAGTTAGCAATCCTATGTCCTCTAAATCTGGAAGTTAGCAATCCTATGTCCTCTAAATCTGGAAGTTAGCAATCCTATGTCCTCTAAATCTGGAAGTTAGCAATCCTATGTCCTCTAAATCTGGAAGTTAGCAATCCTATGTCCTCTAAATCTGGAAGTTAGCAATCCTATGTCCTCTAAATCTGGAAGTTAGCAATCCTATGTCCTCTAAATCTGGAAGTTAGCAATCCTATGTCCTCTAAATCTGGAAGTTAGCAATCCTATGTCCTCTAAATCTGGAAGTTAGCAATCCTATGTCGAAAAATGGGAGAAGGACTGAAAAAAAAGTCGGGAAGAAAGTTGTAGATCATCATCGAATTCGTTAGAAATAATATTTTGCATATTTTTCAGAAACAAATGGTACAGATAGAAAAATCTAAACATGACTGTGAGCATCGTATGTAAGTGATGTGCAAAACTGCTCTTACAGATAAAACATGCGAAGAAATTTGTAAACAATCATCTATCATCAGACGTATGTACTTTGATGAGCAAAGATCACAACGACGACAGGATATGGGAATGAAGACTATTGCGAGATGGTACTGCTATGCAGCAAATTCAGATGAAACGCTATGGAAAACTACACAGTAGTATGTATGCCTTACGAGTTCCTACGTCCATCCGCAATTCTGATGAACGTGCAACAGGAAGTCTATCCTGCATACAAACATGTAATGAGGCAGATGGTGGGAGGCAAGACACTGCGACTAAACATTAAAAGCCATAGAGGAAAGAAATAATATCACAAAATAAAGAATAAACGGAAATAAATAAAGACGGTAAGAGAACTGATAGCAGAGCGAATAGAAATATCTAGATATTAAGTAAACCTACTAAAACGGTGAAGGAAGAATGTGAGACGTTTAAAGGAAAACTTTTTTCCGTACTTTATTCTAGGTACATTTTATCTTATTTCGTACAAATACAAAATATACCACTGATATGAAATATTTCAACCATAATTTAAAATCTGCACCGAATCGCATATTGCTTAGGAAAGTGAAAATAATTGGAGTGTAAGATGTTATTCTTTTTACCAAATACCAGTTCTTCAAAAATGTCAACTTCTCTCAGTGAATGCTATTTATGAAAAAAATTCCCTTTTTATTAAATTATTCGAAATGTATATATATATATATATATATATATATATATATATATATATTCTAAACTTCTGTCATAATTCCTTAGAATAGAATTTTAGAATTTTTAGATGATTTTATGCCATAAAGGATCTGCAACTTTTCGAATGCTGGTATTTCATTCTAGTACCGGCGCCCAATTATGTGGTTAATAATAAAATGTTTAGGTTATAAAGGATGTAAACGTCTATAAATGTTTAAATTACTTCCTTAGATTCTGGAAATAACGTATGGATTTAACTCATTAAGGAGGGTGTTCAAATAAGTTTGATAATATTCCCAAGGAAAATGTCTATAAACTGAAGATTGATGGTTATATACTAATATGAAATTAAAAATTTTATAAACCTCTGTATTTTATACTAGCAGAAATGAACATTTTTGCTCTATTTAATACTGAAATAGAATTAATGGGGTATAAAATCTGAAATGTTTTAGTCATACACTTGTTAATATATACATATTAAGCTTAAAAAATAGTGTAAATCAAACAATCACATTCATGCTATAATCATACGCAGTCAACAATCTTAAAGTATTCTGGAGATGTTAAAACGTGCTCCTTCATCTAAATCTCGTATTCGAATATCTTGCAATTTTTTTTATAAAAATTGTTTTATATATATTTTTCTAAAGTCACATGAACAATTAGAAATCATAATATGAACTATGTACTGAATGATGTCTAAAGTACGTGGTAAATGGCCGGACATTTTTAAAACACTGATGAACAGTTGAGAATCTTTCTAAAGATTGGAAAGTACCAAAAGATTACTATTATTATTTAAAAAAATGACTTTTATTACTTTTCGTTAATTAAAATCTTTGTTCTTGTATGTATTTGCAAAATAAAAAAAACATCTGATGTGGGCAGCACATAACTTTTCTTACATAATGCAATGAATTTACTACGTTTCAGTAAAAAAAATCTGATGTGGGCAACACATGACTTTCCTTATATAATGCAATGGATTTACCACTTTTACAGTTAAAAAAATGTTATTCTTATAGTAGATACTTATATTCTTTCCAAGATATTGAATTTTCTTCAATTAGTCGTCATTTTCATTGATTTAGCGTCATTTTTATCCATTTCGAGAGATTTTTGTTAATTTGGCAACAATAAAAAAATTTTGGCAACATTCCGCCAAATTTGTCGCCAAAATCTCGCCAAGCGTTATGGATGGAGAAATAAGTTGTTCTTACAGCAGATAAATGACTATTGGCGTTCAAATACAAAAGTATTACTCAAAGTATCTTTTCTCATGAATGGAACGAGCTAGATCCACGAGAATGATGTCACCCATGTTATCGCATGGTATTACATATGAAAAGTGAACATATTTCTCAATAGAATATATATATTTTTTTATTTTATATAACTTTTTTATATATTTTTTTAACTGTGCAATATCTCGAGAACGGTTCATGTTAGCGTTCTAAAATTTATGTCAATCGTTTTCTAATGAAAAATTACATAACAAATGTCTATTTGCGTATCTTTATCAGCGGTTTTAATTTTTTGACGATTTTTTCAAAATTTCACTCGAAAATGTAGGGAGGTTCTGAACATTCGATTGCGTATAAAAACAATAGGTTTCCAGTGTTTACAGATTGTGATTTTTGTACCAAATGTCATTCGAATTGGTCCATTAGTTTGTCAGTTATCGTCTCTACAGACCCACTGACACACGCACACTCACAAACAGACATCGCTTCAAAAATGTTTGATTCGTGATCAGGGATGCTTGAAACGTGCTCTCCCGTCGAAAACTCGAATTCGAATTTTCGACCCCGTCACAATATTTTCCTTATACATTATGTATATAATGAAAGTATTACGAAAATAGAAAAGAAATAATAGGCTTCTATAAATAGTATTCTTGAAAATTTTATAATAGGAAATATTTGAACTAGTGAATATAAATTACAATATGAATAATATTAAATAGTTGCAAATGTAATATTTAACGTGCAAGATTCCTTAGAATTTTCTTGTTTTGAAAAAAAAATAGTTATTTTAGATGCTGACATAGATATGATTTATACATTCAAAACAAATCCTCTAATAATATACAAAACAATTTATGTTTTCGCACAACAAAATGGGATTAAAGCCGTTTTTTGGAAGTCAAAACAAACCAGATCGACGTAGTTTTATTTTCATTTTTGTCTAACTTTTTGTAAAGTATATTTTAAGACAAACTTTAGATATTTTACAGAAATAATTTATAATAAAATTCCCGGAGTACATTAGAAAGGGCAGCTAAAATAGGTTTTAACAGGCAAAATTGGAAGTAAATATTTCAAATCGGAATTTTACTTTCCTGAACATTCATGATAATATATAGGAAATTATTGGAATAGGTTTGAAAATTGGAATTTTAGTTTAATGATCGGAGAGATTTGCATGTTTTGAGCATTGTAGAATACTAAAATACTATTTTAACAACTTCTGTAATGTATCTATTTTATCTCGAAAGCCATCCAATGAAATTTCATGAAAATTGACTGCAAGGCTAATTTTTAGACAAAATGTTTGTTAATTTGGAAGAAGGTATTATGATGCTGGTAAGAGAGTGAAACCGATTGTCAAAGGTCAGAAGTGTGATAATAGACATGAGGTTGGAGTTGGTATGAACAACAGCATTTCAATAAACGCGATATGTGAGAAATGTGATGCTGGTAAGAGAAGGAGACCGATTGTCAAAGGTCAGAAGTGTGATAATAGACATGAGGTTGAAGTTGGTATGAACAACAGCATTTCAATAAAAGCGATATGTGAGAAATGTGATGCTGGTAAGAGAAGGAGACCGATTGTCAAAGGTCAGAAGTGTGATAATAGACATGAGGTTGAAGTTGGTATGAACAACAGCATTTCAATAAAAGCGATATGTGAGAAATGTGATGCTGGTAAGAGAAGGAGACCGATTGTCAAAGGTCAGAAGTGTGATAATAGACATGAGGTTGGAGTTGGTATGAACAACAGCATTTCAATAAAAGCGATATGTGAGAAATGTTATGCTGGTAAGAGAAGGAGACCGATTGTCAAAGGTCAGAAGTGTGATAATAGACATGAGGTTGGAGTTGGTATGAACAACAGCATTTCAATAAAAGCGATATGTGAGAAATGTGATGCTGGTAAGAGAAGGAGACCGATTGTCAAAGGTCAAAAGTGTGATAATAGACATGAGGTTGGAGTTGGTATGAACAACAGCATTTCAATAAAAGCGATATGTGAGAAATGTGATGCTGGTAAGAGAAGGAGACCGATTGTCAAAGGTCAGAAGTGTGATAATAGACATGAGGTTGGAGTTGGTATGAACAACAGCATTTCAATAAAAGCGATATGTGAGAAATGTGATGCTGGTAAGAGAAGGAGACCGATTGTCAAAGGTCAGAAGTGTGATAATAGACATGAGGTTGGAGTTGGTATGAACAACAGCATTTCAATAAAAGCGATATGTGAGAAATGTGATGCTGGTAAGAGAAGGAGACCGATTGTCAAAGGTCAAAAGTGTGATAATAGACATGAGGTTGGAGTTGGTATGAACAACAGCATTTCAATAAAAGCGATATGTGAGAAATGTGATGCTGGTAAGAGAAGGAGACCGATTGTCAAAGGTCAGAAGTGTGATAATAGACATGAGGTTGGAGTTGGTATGAACAACAGCATTTCAATAAAAGCGATATGTGAGAAATGTGATGCTGGTAAGAGAAGGAGACCGATTGTCAAAGGTCAGAAGTGTGATAATAGACATGAGGTTGGAGTTGGTATGAACAACAGCATTTCAATAAAAGCGATATGTGAGAAATGTGATGCTGGTAAGAGAAGGAGACCGATTGTCAAAGGTCAGAAGTGTGATAATAGACATGAGGTTGAAGTTGCTAAGGACAACAACATAAAGCGAAATGTGAGAAATGTGATATTGTTAAGAAAATGAAAGCGATTGTCGAAGGTCAGAAGTGTAATAATAGACATGAGGTTGAGGTTGCTATGAACAACAACATTCCAAGGAAAGCGATATGTGAGAAACGTGACTCTCAGAAACCGATTTATTATTTGGTTTCCTTCGAACACGGATACCTCAGTCGGTTGCGTGCTGGTTTTGAAGGTCGAAAATTCTAGGGGTTTGAGTCATAGGATAAAACCTGAATTTTCTATTAATTGCATCATTTTATACTTCTCTTGCATTGTCTCTCCAAACGCATCAGAAGAGTAGACTTTTAAAGAAATGTTTGAAAAGCTTCAGCGACAGCTTATCTGTTTCTGAACATAATACCTTCACAGAAACATTGAATATAATTCAAAATCGATTTCATTCGTTTGAAAACATTTTATATATATGACAAAAAAAGATCTACAGAAAAATACTAGATTTTTGTGTTACACTAAGGAGTTTAGCAAAGAAAATGTCATATTTCATAGTGTTTATTTTTACATCCAGGTTCTATATAGTATTAGATAAACATATAGCGTTATGAGTATCAGGATGGTAAAAAGGGATCTTTTTATAAACACAAGTTATATTCTAAAATATTTTTTTTTAATTCTTTAGAAAAAAAAATTTCCCCAGTTGACACCAGCTCAGTAAAGCAATGGCTGATTTGGTTGATATACTGGCTGATTTGCGTCAATATATTCAATTTTGATACCAGTTACATCCATCGGACAATTCAAATTATTATTTTCTTCCGTTAATTATATGCTACCATCACTGTTCGAGGATTATCATTGTTTCTACATAGAAAATAATGCTATGAAAATCTAAAATTTCGAATAATTTCAGCATAATCATGAAAATTATATACAATTCTATATACAGTGCTTAAAAAGTATAAAAAATGGACATTTTATTTAACTGTCGGTTATACACACATACCTTCAATTTCAAAAATGCTTCCTTCAGACAGGAAGCTCTGAAATAGTAATTTGAATAATGCGCAATATTTTTGAAAAAATTGTAAAATAATTTTTAAAATTACACATTTATACAGTTTCTTTAGCGGGAAAAAGTTAAATTACAAAAATGCTGCCCATACTTCATTTAGTCGCACTAATAAAAATTTGGATCTTAAAAGTGCAAATTTAAGACAAAATAAATTTTCAAAATTCCTGACTTACATCACTTTATCGAGGCTTTTCGATACGCCTGTAATCACCGCAATTCACAAATTGAATTGAATAGCATAAAGACATTTATCGGTCTCTGAAAAGATTTTTTTCGGAAGTTTATTTTCGAAACTATTAAGTATAGACAGATGATTCTGGTTTAAAACCAAATTAGAGCCAAACTTTTATAAGTGCTACTAAATGCGATATGAGTAACAATTTTGTAATTTGACTTTTTTTCGAAGAGAGGCTATATAAAAGGTTCATTTTTTAAAATTTTTATAAATATATTGCACATCATTTAAATTTCTATTTCCTAACTTACTTATGTAAACCATTTTTGCAGTTGAAACTATGTGTCTACAACCAAGGGTTAGAAATAAACTTCCGAGGTTCAATTTTTTTAAACACACTATAGTTCATTGTTTAAAATAATTAATCTACAATTGAAATATACATTCCGTGCATTTGTTTCTGAGTTACATCCATACCGCACGGACACACACATGTACACCCACACACGTATGTATACATCTTTCCGAGTGTTCTAAATGTGTTGAGAAGGTTTTATAATACACTTTTGTTTGTGACAATTTTTTCGCTTCTCACGATTTTCTGTTTTTTTCTCCATGCACATACATCGGACTTCGTAGTCTCTCCGTTCAACTTTGAAAATGTTTCAAATAAAAAAGTAATTTTATTGAATATCTTTTACTGAGCTTTTAGTGTTTAATATAAGCTTCACGGATATATATTTTTGGGCTTAAAAAGTAATGTGCACAAAGAAAATCACGAAAACTATTCCTATTTAATTCAGATCCAATATAAAATACACAGTTGAAAACGTTAAAATAAAATGACTAAAATGATAATCTTTATATAGAAATGTAAAATTCAATATTTTGTTGAAAAATTTCTAACGCGTATATAAATGATATTACGTTTAGCATTTCAAAATAAAGTAATATATAAAATGAGTGAAGTGTTTGAGATATATGATATACACATCTACAATAAAATGAATTTAGCACATATACGTTTAGTAAACAATTAGATATTTCTATAAGGTAATTATATAAATAAAAAAACACACAATATTCTATCATGCGTTCGAATTGATCTAACACGTAGATATTTTTCATAAATATATAACTATATACTTTAAACTAACTAACTATAATTTAATGAAATTCATATGAAAACTTTTAATAAATCATAATATTTTCAGTAACATATCAACCTTAAAAATAGAAACATATACAATATATTTAAATGTTCTAAACATGCATATAAATAATTATCTTACTTTTAAAGAAATAATAATTAAAACTGAATTATAGCTTTACATCTATACGCATCTGTAAAATATTTAAGGCTAGAAAATAATGTGATAGTTACTGCTGCAAAAAAGAAACAAGTATAAGATTAAAATATGAACAATGAATGACCCACGATAGAATTAAACAAGAAAGATCAATCATGCATAAGCATTGATTATGAAACACTTTCCAACTGAAATGTAATTTCATTTAAAAATTTCTAAAATGTGATTCATTCAGTGGTAATATCTTTTACATTATCACAGTACTACAGTAATTTATTATACTTAAATATTTAAAACTGTATCGAAATATAAATCATCTGATTCTTTATGCAAAATCAATGAATATTTCATTCATATAACTTGTATTTCAGACTCCAGAGCTAAATAATTTTGTGTGAAAAAAATTCATCAATTCTTATGTAATTCATCTTACAATCGCTTGAGATATTTGCATTCTGCATATGTTAAAATTAGGCTTCCTTGAAGAAATAATAAAAGTTTAGGGTTCATTTAAAATCACAACTATTGTAATTGCATAGGCACGGAATTTAGATATACAGATAATACACAGATAATATATATGTGTATGTGTATGTACTCAAAGTATTGGAATCGTGCCGAAGATCGGAACTCGAATTTTCAAAGTATCTACACGTTTTGGGACTTCTAGAACACGAAAAAACTACTTTTAGGAAGACGTCTGTGTGTGTAAGGGTGTATCTGTGTATGTTTCTGTGTGTCTGTGTGGATATTACATCCACTCTAATTGAAAAACTTATGGACCGAATTTCATACAATTTGGTAGGTATGTTTTTTGTGGGAAATCCTGATGTTCATTAGATTATAGTACGATTCACAATAAGAGAATCTGCCTTCTTTGCGAAATGGCCGCAGAAATTGCCTTTATCCACTCTAGCTAAAAACTAATGAACCAAATTTAACAAAATTTGGAGTATAATATTTCAATAACCTACAAGTGATTTATATACCAAATTTAACAAAATTTTGTATATAAATCATTTGTAGGTTATTCTACTACGATTCGGGAAAAAGGAACGGGCTATTTTTGCGAAATGGCCAGCAAAAATCGTTATATATAAAAATAAAAGACTACGTGTGCTCAATTACATCAATTAAATTCCTATTTTATATGTGATTTTTGACAACAAAAAGAATAAGACTAACCCCATTACTCTAGGACTAGCCGTTCTTGAGATATTCTAGTTTTTTCGCGTTTTCGCTACGCCACCTTTGACAATAAGTCCAGCTATCAAATGAGAACCAAATTTAAGTTTAACGTGTAAATTCAATGTCATCTTAAATAATAAAAGGCAATGTCTGTGTGTGTGTGTGTGTGTGTGTGTGTGTGTCTGTGTGTCTGTCTTATACACTATACGTTTCGCGACCGCGCGTCGGAGAGCTACGAAATTTGGCAATCGGAGACCCGGGGGGGAGGGAAGGGGACACGTGAAAACCGATTTTCAAAATTCTAATTATTTTTTTATTTATTTAATGTTTTATGCGATTTCGCCCTTTTTTTGCCCTTTTTGCCCTTTTTTCTCCACGATCCAGACGTCGTAGAAAAAAACAACTCACACCATCGGAAAGAGCAGACAATTGCGAGTAAAAATATATCACTTTCAAATCTCCATTTCGATTTCTAATATTTTTTAAAGATTTTAAAACAAAAGTCACTTTTTGCTCAAGAAAACGATTTTTGGTTTTTAAATTCTCGCATCGTGAAAAGTACTCATAATTTCGACTAATAATTTACATTTTCAGAAAGGTCAAACATCTGGCATTCTTACAAGTCCAATCTGGTCAGGAAATATTCCGTATTGCCCACAGGATCGGGATTTTAAAAGTTTCCGAATTTCGATTTCTCGGCGTTCCGCTCGGCGTGCCGCTTCATTTCTCCACCGCTGAAGGAAGGAAGGTGGTGGGTGGGGACGTCAAGGTGGAGGTGACGTCACGGTTCTGTATATGCATAGCGATGGGTGGGACAATAAGAAACCGAATTAGTTTTTACTTTCCGTTTCCCGCGCTTCCGATTTTAAATGAAATAAGAGCTTAACATATGCACTGTAGAAATTATTATATTTATATTTTAAATGATGGAACGATATGGATTTTTTAAATGGATATTATAATTTTATGGATATTTTAAATGATGGAACGATGGATATTTTAATTTTATGGATATTTTAAATGATGGAACGATGGATATTTAAATTTTATGGATATTTTAAATGATGGAACAATGGAATGAGTATGATGGAATTAAGAGCTTAGAGAGCATATGGTCATTTTAAATTGTAAATTAGCGCGCGGGAAGTTAGCGGTAGGCCCGGGTACGATTCCCGCCACTGCCAAAACTGCCGAAGTGTTCACGCGGAATACGATCACGTTAAACATGTGGGCCCGTAAGTCCTTCCGAGAGGTTGGTGGTAGGGGAAGGAGGGTACGGTCCCTGTGGATGCCTCCTTCACAGGGTTCCCGTCTAAATTGGGTGAATATAAAGAAAGTTGCGGAGGGCGAAGCAGCCCAGTGGTTAGCGCTCAGGAATTGCACTCGGTAGGCCCGGGTTCGATTCCCGCCACTTCCAAAACTGCCGCCGTGTTCACGCGGAGTACGATCACGATAAACATGTGGGTCCGGAAGTCCTTCCGAGAGGTTGGTGGTAGGGGAAGGAGGGTACGGTCCCTGTGGATGCCTCCCTCACAGGGTTCCCGTCTAAATTGGGTGAATATAAAGAAAGTTGCGGAGGGCGATGCAGCCCAGTGGTTAGCGCTCAGGAATTGCACTCGGTAGGCCCGGGTTCGATTCCCGCCACTTCCAAAACTGCCGCCGTGTTCACGCGGAGTACGATCACGATAAACATGTGGGTCCGGAAGTCCATTCGAGAGGTTGGTGGTAGGGGAAGGAGGGTACGGTCCCTGTGGATGCCTCCCTCACAGGGTTCCCGTCTAAATTGGGTGAATATAAAGAAAGTTGCGGAGGGCGAGGCAGCCCAGTGGTTAACGCTCAGGAATTGCACTCGGTAGGCCCGGTTTCGATTCCCGCCACTTCCAAAACTGCCGCCGTGTTCACGCGGAGTACGATCACGATAAACATGTGGGTCCGGAAGTCCTTCCGAGATGTTGGTGGTAGGGGAATTAGGGTACGGTCCCTGTGGATGCCTCTCCCACTGGGTTCCGTTCTAAATTGGGTAAATAAAAAGAATGTTATGGAGATAGTCGCTGGGGGCGAAGAAGCCCAGTGGTTAGCGCGCGGGAATTGCACTCAGTAGGCCCGGGTTCGATTCCCAAAATTGCCGCCGTGTTTACGCGGAGTATGATCACGTTAAACATGTGGGTCCGTGAGTCCTTCCGAGAAGTTGGTGGTAGGGGAAGGAGGGTACGGTCTAAATTGGATGAATAAAAAGAAAGTTATGGAGATTGTCGCGTAGGGCAAAGTAGCCCAATGGTTAGCGCGCGGAAATTGCACTCGGTAGGCCCGGGTTCGATTCCCAAAATTGCCGCCGTGTTTACGCGGAGTACGATCACGTTAAACATGTGGGTCTGTAAGTCCTTCCGAGAGGTTGGTGGTAGGGGAAGAAGGGTACGGTCCCTGTGGATGCTTCTCCCACTTGGTTCCGGTCTAAATTGGGTGAATAAAAAGAAAGTTATGAAGAATATCGCGGAGGGTGAAGTACCCCAGTGGTTAGTGAGCGGGATTTGCACTTGGTAGGCCCGGGTTCGATTCCCAAAATTGCCGAATAAAAATAAAGTTATGGAGATTGTCGCGGATGGCACGGTAGCCCAGTGGTTAGCGCGCGGGAATTTCACTCGGTAGGCCCGGGTTCGATTCCTGCCATTGCCAAAACTGCAGCCGTGTTCACGCGGAGTACGATCACGTTAAACGTGTGGGACTGCAAGTCCTTCCGAGAGGTTTGTGGTAGGGGAAGGAGGGTACGGTCTCTTTGGAAGCCTCCCCCATTGGGTTCCGGTCTAAATTGTGTGGCACTTCCTGGCCTTCCAAGCAGTTACCTTACACCTTTCTGGTAGGTCGCGCCAACGAGTTTGCCACGGTCAGAATTTTCAAGGGTAGCGAACAGGCTGGTCGCCAAAGGCGGCTAGTTTAAAATACTTATGTTGTGCAGATAAACTCAAATTATCATTGAATAAATAAAGAGAACGAATATGAGTCTGCAGAGAAAGACATGTGCTGTCCACATCAGAATTTTTAACAATATTACACCAATGATTTATAGAAGTGAACGGGGATTATTTTCAGGCCATTTCGAAAAAAATGTATGATCTATATTTAAAGATCCATCAAATTTTTGTCGAATAAAATGTTCAACAAATTTAAGCTGTGTACCAAATTTTAACTCTCTAGGACGTAGGAAAGTGCATTTAAAATGCCATCAATTAAATTTATCAAGAAGAGTTATATAAAATTTAAAAAAAATGAAAAATTGTTATCTACCAAATTTATTTTAAAATATGAAGCCACTCCCATATGCAAAACGTTTAAACAAATGGAGAGATATTTATTATATAATATCTCTCTCTTTTCTTTCTGGAAGATATCCCAAAGTCAGAATTTAATTGAATTTGTTTTTTTCCCTATATTAAATAATTTTTTTAATTAAAAAACTACTTAACATATTTTACTGAATTTTTTTTTATATATTCTATGGGATAATGTGAATATTTCCTAAAAATTTCGAAGCAATTCGTGAATTTTAAATTTACTTAAAAAATGTTTGAAAAATTAGGTCCCATAGGGTTCAATGTATTTCATTTTTTCAACCCGGGTTCAATAAAAAACTAATTGGGTGATATTATTTATTTATATTCCCATAGGTCCTACAGACCGTCTGAACAACATACTAAAATTTCATTTTGATAAACTCATTTTTACGGCAGTTATCGTGCTAACGGACAGACAGACAGACAGACAGACAGACAGACAGACGGACAGACAGAATGAACAAAGTCATAAACACTTTTCAACTTTGTTGTAAAGTGTTAAAAAGTCATAAACACTTTTCAACTTTGTTGTAAAGTGTTAAAAACCATGAACGTGCTAACACACATGTGGTCCATAAAACCTTAACAAACTCAATGGGACAAGGTTTGCCATACACTGGAGTCCCTAGAAAAGTCCTTGAACATCGCATGAACTTTGTAAGGAAAGGTCCATGAAATGTATACGTTAGGATAATCTACGATAAAGTAATCGTGGCTGACCTAATAAAAGGAACTGCAGCGCCTCTAGCGGATAATTTAAAAAAAAAGGATGGAGTACCTCGGTATCATTGTAAGACAGATGAAATTTGTCAATTTCAAAGTTTTAGAGCATTATCTAATTAGTATAAGTCAGCATAACTATTATTTAATCTACTTATTTGACACACAACTGTTATAGTTGAATTGATGTCACATTTAAAAATGCCAAAATAAACAACACTTACATACATTGCAATCTAATATAAAGTCCGTTTAAGATACCCTCCGCTACAATTTACATTTGAATTCTAGAAAGAAAATTACCACGTATTTTGATAAACATTGGAGATATCTCAGTGTTTTAATCCCTGACGGTATAAGTTTTTGACAGATATTTATTGATTTCCATATGGGCGTTTCATACGTCCATAGTACATTCCTGATTTCAACTAATTAAACAATATCCTAGCAATTTGTAGCTCTTTTTTTTTCCCCGTCTATCCTGCTTTGTTGCCGAGTTTGTTATCCTTACTCTTTAAATTCTGCAATAACTTTCATGTGCATGGTCACTTTACTATAGATAGATCAATAGCATGCACATTCGCCTATCTTTCCTTACAAAGTTATTGAGTATTTAATGTTTTGGTTTGGTAACTGTGTTATAAAATGTTGATTAAGTAATTTAAATACA
Source organism: Amaurobius ferox (assembly GCA_951213105.1). Lineage (NCBI taxonomy): Eukaryota > Metazoa > Arthropoda > Arachnida > Araneae > Amaurobiidae > Amaurobius > Amaurobius ferox. Next base: position 24,823,940 of record OX578136.1, read on the forward strand.
CAGAGCAAAATAAAGCTATTTACATTTAAATTGAAAAGAGTGAGCATTTAATGAAGCATTTCAAGAGATTAAGACCGCGACAACATGTTGGAACTGCCAAACAATAAGAATATAGCTATTTTAAATGTTCTTACCACTATTTGCTGATTTTGAAGAGTGAAATGTTGCAAGGAGGAGAACGACAAACACTGGGATGCAAACTCCGGGCCGCAGATGTTCTCGATAGATGGCCATATTTGAAGAATAAAGTTATTTCCTTCTTTAATATCTAGAAACAGTAAAATGCTAATTAGTATAAACGTTCTGTATGTGCCTGTAGAAGAGAAATTCTCCAGAATATACATCACTCAGAATGTTCATTTTTATTTATCTCGAAATCCATGGTGTCGTGGTAATGGACGATATCGGATGAACTGAACGAATATCCTAAATTGTCAATTGGTGAAAACGCTTTGCGCAGAGGGGAAGAAAAACTTGAGCAGCGTCATTAAGCACAAATTAATATATACAGCTCACCACACAGCTGTTTCAAGGATATGTTGGATTTTCTACTGTAATGCTTGACAGGCCAACAAACACGAAGTCAAAAACACGGAAAAGCCTGCAGCAGTGCTTCTGAACCTTTTACTCTTTACTACCCCCTCTACCTTTCCGTAATTCAATCGCGCGCCCTTTAAAAAAACTGTAAAAACAACCATAAAAAGCTATATAATAGGTGCTTTCCAGCTAAATATATTACTTCTGCATCCTCTTGTGGGGCGCACCCCACAGATTAAGAACCGCTGATCTAGAGTTTACACTTAAGTTTTCCTTATCGTGCAGAATGTTCATATTGTCCGCTCCTGATACAAATTTATACACATGGATTTTTTAAAAAAATAAATGACAATGGGCGGTGAGAAAGCTGTAATTTTGTGACATTACAATGCAATGCCGGATTTAATCACATTGACACTGGAAGCATAGAAACTTTTGCCGCCTTAACATTTATTTTTATTTCACTGTTTATTTCCCATCGTTTACATTCTATGTGCGTAACTTATATGTATAATATATCAATTTTGATTGAACCAACTAACTAAAAGTGTTGAATTTAATTTTACATTGTAAACACACAACTTTACGAACTTTCAATAATACAGTAATTTTTTACAATGCTCTCTTAATATTATTTGCAGTTCGTATACAATCCTAGAGCATACAAACCTAACGCAGGGCCTAAAAGCAGTGCATTAATCATCGTGTAAACTAGTATCTTCTATTTTTCAAGACAATTCGGTGGAAAATGCATCCCGAAAAGAAATAGTTCCTCAAACGTTTATTTGACCCAATTTATATTCACAATGAGCACTGAAATAGGAGGAAGCTCCACAAAAGACACTTATGAATAACTACTGACTGCCCAAGTGCCTTAATGCTTTCAGTAAATCCTGGGAGTATTAATGCAATCTGCACTTCTCCCGTAAGGATTTTCATTAGTATGATAAGTGCGCGCCTAATTGTATTTACTTAGAAAGAAAAGTTGTCTTTGAATGGACGCCGAGTGAATGGTACAGATCTTGTGGTGGTCACTATTCAATTCCTTGCAAAGAATTAGATACTCAAGGATGAATCCAAAATCTAATAATAAACTTTTGGTACGTTTATAATCCGGTTAATCTATCAAGAATTAGATACTCAAGGATGAATCCAAAATCCAATATAAAGTTTTGGTACGTTTATAATCCGTTTAATCTATCATTACACATCTGCAGTTCTCAACCTGTGCAGTTTTTTTTTCAGGACTTTTTGACCGGGGGGGGGGGGAATAATATATTAGAGGGAAGGAGTTTTCTATTTGCCCTATATAAATATATCTAAATGCTGTGTCACACAAATAGAAACTAGGTTAACATAAAATGTCTCCGGGGGGGAGGGGCGAATTCTCACCTCCTGGGACTTCAACCTCCCCCCCCCCCCCTCCACGGATGTATGCTCTTTCTATGTCTTTCAAAATACCTTGGATGTATGCCTGAAAGAAACACTGAAGCTGTGGGGTGCTAAATATCTGAATGATGAGTGATAGGAATGAGCTTACCTGGAAAGCAACGATTATATTGCTTTTTATGGCTATTTTAGCAGGATATTTAGAAGGGGGGGGGCAGTTAAAATCGATATGGAAAAGGGGGAGGGGAGCAAATACAAGAATATTGAGAAGTACTGGCTTACATTGTAGAATTATCAATTTGACGTCTATGGTCGACATATTCGACTGAAATCGGAGCTTTACGAAAAATGTAAGACAATTTGAACGTTTATATTTCCGATCTTATCTTAATATATCAAAATCTGAACTATTTTTATCGCAAAAATAAAATTTTTTTGTCCGAGCGAGTTTCAGCTATAAACGTTCTTATCTTTTAAACTCTAATCTTATAAACCCTAATTTTCTTATATTTTAAACTCTGAAATATAGATATAGTATGGAAACGAAAATGCATTTCAGTAAGAAATTCAGATTCTAGATAAATGAGTTATTTTTACAATGCTGTTTTGGTTTTTAAACAAACTCTCTTACCAAGTTGAAGAAAATTGAAAATTTGAAGTTTTTAAAGTTTGCAATCTCGAAAACTTAAAATGCTATTTGTGAACAAACAATGCAAGAATAATTTGCAGCCATTTGTAAGTCCTACAGAATTACATGATTGGATTTCAGATTAGGTCGCAGTTTTCGAAATATAGTGGTTGTAAATATTTTAATATTTCAAATTATTTTGAAAACGTGGTTCTAATTTCAATATTTCAGCTAGCTATAAGACTAATTTGCATTCCTTTGACCTCACTACAAAGAAATATAGAAACTTTATTGGAGCTATTTTTACAAGATATATTTTACAAGATGTTAATCAAGCAAAACCATTTTGGTTACATCAAATTGAAGCAACTGTCGAGTTGTTGCTATATGTTGTAAATCTCCATTTTTGGTGGTGAGAGGATTATTACAGAAGTGTAATAATATTTGATTCTGTTGTACATTTTTCAACAGTTTCCAACATAGGTGAAAAGTGTTTATGACTTTGTTCATTCTGTATGTCTGTCTGTCTATCCGTTGGCACAATAAGCGCTGCAAAAATGACTTTACCAAAATGAAATTTTGGTATGTGGAACATATGGGAATGTCAATAAATAACATCACCCAATTAGTTTTGGATTGTGTCATAAGGTAAAATTGTCCTTATCAAAAATTACCATTATAGGACTTACCTATGATGCCGTCGCTAGGGGTGGAGCATGTAGCCCCAGGTTCTCAAGCTGCGGAGACGAACATACAAAATATAAACAAATACACTAGACTTAATTGATTAAATTAATTTAATGTTTTGAGTTATAGCTCCATTATTTCTTGAGTAATGACACTATGTTAAATCTATTATTAAAAAGACACATAACACTTACAAATTACATTACTACATATATTTACACACATAACAACTTTGACTTAAATATCTTAAAACAGTTTCCTTTAATCAATTTATACTCAACATATTTCTTTTAGTTCTATATCTATGAACTCGTTACTATAATCTATTCATACGAACTGGACGTTCATTATTTTAATAATCGTTAAAGGTGTGCCTTCCGTGCTAATAGTGACAATTGAAAGTTGGTTACCTTTACTCTTTGTGTTACGTGCATATTCGTGCTATTTCAATGATGTAGGAAAACCGTTGCACATCTAACTGCACACGCTACCATTTTATTGCTCACCTTCTATAGACACTTTTCACAAACCCAAGAAACATGATGCTGACTCGTTCGAAAGTTTTAAGTCGACTGAAGTTTTTTGAATAAGGCTTTGGGGCGCTTTTTTCTTTCCCCCATTCATTCCCTACCACATTTACCATTCGCTGTTGCTGCAGACGGGGATGACCACTGTTTATATATGCATTTGTTGTGATTGGCTCCCTCTGCAGCATTTAGATAGTTCATTAACTTTCCTGGCATTTGTAATTGGGGTGGAAACATGTAATACAAATATTGTGTTACAGATTGAACCCGGGTTGAAAAAGTGAAATACATTGAATCCTATGGAACCTAATTTTTCAAGCATTTTTTAAGCGAAGTTAAAATTCACAAATTGCTTCGAAAATTATAAGAATTATTCAAATTATCCCATAACATATATAAAAAAATTCAGAAAAATATCTTCGGTAGTTTATTAAATAAAAATTAAATAATAATTACATCCATATCATATGAAGAGATCACGTGACCCACTTTAAAATAAAATATAGCCTCCTTCTGTTTTTTCAGTGATAAAAGTGATTTTTAAAGTTCTTTTAAATGTATATTTAGTGTTGCATCCATCCTAAAACCGCTTTATTTTTGCATATTTTCTGTGCATCTATATTTTGCGCCAACGCAATTATAATATTGAGTTTAAATTATCATTAAACTTTGATTATTTCTACAACGTCTAATTTTAATGGATACAGAATGTAAACAAGTGATTGTAAGATGAGTTGTATAAGAATTTCTGAATATTTTTCACGCAAAATTATTTAGCTCTAGAGTCTGGAATATAGGTGATAGGAAGGAAATATTCATTGATTTTACATAAATAAACAGACGATTTTATAGCATTGCGTTTTTAGATGAAGTTTTAAGTTTCCAAATAAAATAAATTATTGTACTATAATAACTTTAAAAATATGACCGCTGAATGTATCGCATTTTAGAGATATTTAAATAAAACTGCACTTCAACTGGAAAGTGTTTCATAATCAATGCTTTATGCATAATTTATCTTTCTTGTTAATCTTTTTAATTTACCATTGAAATTGACCTGACAGAGTTTAAGCTTTTGACAGATATTTACCATAATTACCCAGTCTTTTTTTTCGTTCATAATTTTAAAGTCTTTTGTTTGAATGTAATTCAATTGCAGTCAGTTAAGTAGCTCATGTGGCTTCAAGCAACTGTAAAAACTACTGTAAAAACAAACTACTGTAAAAACACCATTGAGTAAAATCTGCAGAATTGATCTTTTGCTTACAGGAGGGACAGCGTCTATCTCAAAAGAAGAACCTTACAAAAAGACAGGCATTTGACATACCCTATCCCAAACAGTTCTATTCTCCTTTGCAGGCATTGGCGTCCATGGACGCCATTATTATGGACGCCTTATTTTTAACTTAGTTGATGAAATTAGCTCATATAGCTTCCGAAACCGGTTGTTTTACTCACTTTCTGCTACATTGTTCTTTAATCTGCAGTGTTTTATTCATTGATATTTCTAAAGAAGTTGGATCGAATGTTATTTTCATTTAGCTCCTGTAGTTTCCGGAACCAGCTGTTTCTTTATTTAACATTACTTCCTTAATTATCTCACCCCTTTATAAACTTGTATGTTGTATTATGTCTCATAAGTCTATCGTTGGCTTTAGGGACTTTCAAGTCAGAAAGGGAATTATATCAGATTTGTTAGTTGTAAAAATGCAGCAGAAAGCTTCTAAATTAGGTTTTAATCGACATAAATGGGAACAAAAAATTACCATGCCGAAATTAAATTTGGATAGAGTCCCAGCAAGAAATCTATTACATTTCACTATGAGATTTATTGTTCTTAATAATAGTATTTACGATGATACGGTTTACTGTATTTTTTTTTAAATATTTCAAATCGAAAATTAAAAAATAAGCCAAATATATTATTAAAGTCTTCAACTAAATAAACGTAAAAAAATGTTTATATTGTTATTCAAGACGAAATTTATTCCTCTTTAGTGTCACTGCTTTAGAATATATAATAATAATAATAAAATAAACTTTACTTTGCTACACAGTATACACAACACATACAATTTCTACTTATAAGTAAATGTATAACAGTGGGTCAAGGAGCTGCAGAAAAGAGGCTTTAGAATTATAAGGGCTTCTAGTATACTTGGAATAAATATTTAGACTTCTTGAAAAATATTATTATTTTTTTCTTGGAACAATTCTAGAAAACAGTATTTATACCCAGAAAAGAAATAGCTCTTCAATGAGCTATTTGGCTTAATTTATATTCATATACGCACAAAAGCAAAATAAGCCTCCCCCAAAGACGCATATGTCGAACAACTGACTACTCAATTGCCTTAATACTTTGAGTAAATCCTAGGGGTATTGATGCAGCATGGTGTATTGCGTAATGATTTTCCTTAGTATGATAGTGAAGAGCCTAATATCACTTACGCAGGAAGCAAAGTGCTCATTGAATGGACAAGAAGTGATTGGTACAAGTCTTAAGGTGAATGCTATTGAATTACTTGTAAAAAATATATAAATAGTTGAGGACAAATCCGAAATCTACAACAATATTTGGATTTTTTATTATTAATTACATTTTGGAATGAACTTTTTGCTATATCTACGAAAGCTCTGATTTTTGTAGAAATTTTGTGCTATAGAAGCGTAATTTAGTATAATATGAGAGCATTTTTACTCTTTCATGCTATGAAATACAGTATAGAGAAAGTATTATTTCAGAAAAAATTTTCGAATTCGAGATTTTAATGCTAATGTATAATTTAGGACCTCCTGAACACTTTTTAACTATTTTTGGAATGATGTCCGTCTGTCTGTCTGTAGACTGCGATCGATTTCTTGCGTACACTGCGGTAGTTGCCGCAAATATTAATCGATTTTCACGAAACTTTATATCCGGCTTTGTTATAAAAAAACAACTAGAACTGGATACAATTTTTTTAAATCTGAGTAAAAACTTCGAAATTTTATATTTTTTTAACATGGCAGCACAGAATAAAATTTGAGATAATCCTGCATAAAAGGAATTATTTATGGTTCAATGATCACAAGACAATAATATCAATCGAAAGATTTTTTCAAGCCCTCTAAAGTGAAAGGGTAACATGTTATAATTGTGACCATTTGGTTCAACAATACCGATTTTTCAAATGTTTTTTGTAAAATTTGTAAGAAAGAAAAAAAAAAGAAAAAAAATTACAGACTTATAGGATGATTCCAGGTTGCCGATTTTTTTTTCAAACGTTGAGAAATTGATGAAAATGTTGTCAAATTGATGATAATGCTGCCATATTGAATAAAATGACGCTAAATCAATTAAACTAAATGGATTTTTCTAGGAGATAGTAGATAGCACTGTAAAAATGTTTCCGTAGCGTTTGTCTGCCTGTTCAACAATCCCACTTGGCGATAAATTTGGCGACAGTTTTAAATGCCGACAAATCGATCAAAATATCGCTAAATAAATTAAAATGTTGCCAAATTGATAAAATGACATTAAATTGAAAAAATGATACATAATTGATGGAAATTCGATATTTTGCAAAATTAAGTTCATTTTCCTTGATAATCCCTGTTGCTGTGTGGTAATTGTGAATTTAATATCTTAACACCCGATTCCCCCATTAGTTCGTCCATAGGGGGGTCAATTAGATGTTGTTTACACGGATTTTACGAAGGCTTTTGATTCGGTTGATCACGGTATTCTAATACATAAATTGAAGAGTATTGGGTTCTGTCCTAATTTGGTTATGTTGTTGAAGTCATATTTGGGTTCTAGGTTTTCATGTGTAAATTTTGGTTCGTCATCGAGTAGGAGCTTTTCGGCTACATCTGGTGTGCCCCAGGGCTCTATTCTTGGTCCCCTGTTGTTTATTATCTTTATTAATGATCTTGCTGATTGTTTTGGAAATTGCCTTTTTTATGCGGACGATCTGAAGATTTTGTGTCCTATTGTTGATGCTGTTTCGTGTAATAATATTCAGTCGGAGCTGCTTGTCCTTTCTGATTGGTGTGGCAAAAATCGTTTGCATCTCAATATCAGTAAATGTAGTGTGGTGTCTTATACTCGTAAAAAAGTGCCTATTTTATTTTCGTATGCTATTAGCAACTCTGTTTTGACTAGAAGGTTTTCCATTGCTGATCTTGGGGTCACGTATACATCTGATTTTTCTTTTTCCACACATGTCTCCAATATTTGTGCTAAATCATACAGAAATCTAGGCTACATCAGGAGGATTACGTATGATTTTGTAAATGAGGATTCCAGAATAGTTCTTTTCAATGCCTTGGTCAGGTCTGGGCTGGAGTATGCGTCTGTGGTTTGGAGGCCTTTTCAGGCCGTTCACTCTAGAAGGATTGAGGTCATCCAGAATAGTTTCTTGAGATATCTTTTTTATAGGAAAACTGGCATTAGTTGTTATGCATTGTCTTCTGCTTTTTTGCGTGGTTTGTTTGGTGTTGTAAGCTTACAGAGAAGAAGGGATTTTATTCTGTGTTCTTTTTTCAGGGGTTTGTTTCGTGGCCGGGTTGACTGTTCCCATGTCTTGGGTGGGATTGGTTTTCATGTCCCACAGTATAGAACTAGAAGCTTGAATTTATTTGCCATTAGGAAGTTTGGGTCGAGTATTGGCAATAATTGTGCTATAAATTGCTTTTCTAAATTATACAATGGTTTCCCTGATTGTCTTGATATTTTTTATTCTTCTGAGAAGGATTTTAAAGAGCATTTGTTGTGAACATCTTGTGTTTTATTACATGTATTCTTGTGAAGCGTTTTTTAATTTTAATGTTTTAACTTTTTAATGTATTTTAACTTTTTTTATGTATGTCATGGTATTTTGAATGAGTTTTGCTCCTGCATGCTGTAACTGGGACTACGTCCTGTTGCTTGCAGTCTTTGTAAATAAATAAATAAATAAATAAAATAAATAACGCTTGGCGAAAAATTTGGCGACGAATTGGGCGGGATAACACCAACGAGTTTTTAAATATCACCAAATTGACGAAAATGTTGCCAAATCTATAAAAATATCGCCCAATTGATAATAACATGATGCTTAATCAATGAAATCAATGGTGTTTTAGTAGCAGAAAGTATTATAATGATGTTTCGGTAGCGGCGGGCTACTTGGTTGTAAAATTTGAAAAAAATTAACTGCAGTATGGCTCAACTAGACTTCCTCATATCAGAATTAATTTTCTTTCTTCAAATTTTGCAAGTAAATATTTGAAAAATCGGTATCTTGGGTTCAAATGGTTACAACTATAGCGTGTTACCCTTCACTTTAAAGAGCTTGAAAAATATTTCAATTGATACCATACATGACAATGTATCCCTCAGGGAGGGGGGGGGTAACTTATCCACTAAGGAGCTAATGACGTCACGAATAAAGAAAATTATATTGCAGCTACTTTTCACTACAGTGATTAGTGATTGAAATTATTAAGTTTCGTGATCATTGAGCCACAAATAAACCCTTTTATGCCAAATTTTGTCAAATTTTGTCCTATGCTGCCATGTTAAAGAAATATGAAATGCGAATAAAATTCAAAGTTTTTGCTCGAATCTAAAAAAATTCTATCTAATTCTAGATTTTTTAATTACAAATCCGGTTATAAAGTTTCGGGTAAATCTATTCTTATTTATGGCTGCTATCGTGTGCACAATAAATCGTCCACGGACATCAGACAGACAGACAGACGGGTGGACGGACATCCCTCCAAAAATAGTCGAAACGTGTTCAAGAGGTCCTGAAATATATAGTGGCATCAAAAATATCAAAATCGAAAATTTTCGTGAAAACAATCTCTATATTCCATAGTATGAGAACTTTAAAGTGTTTATTTGACGTCATTTGACGATTTTCAAGATTTCTAAAGTTTAACGCAGAGAACATCAAAATCTGCATCTTCCCTGAACAGAAATCTCAAGTGAAGCTGAGAAATGAAATATTTACCTAGCGCAATATTTCTGGAAACACGTGTGCGTTAGTTGTTGAGACTAACCGATTTTGCCTTCGAGAATGGGAAATTTGAATCCCGCTTGTGCGCCTCTCTAATTCATTAATGTGTGACGCGCATATACACTTCAGATTTAGCTCACCAACTACCATTTACGCTACTTTCTGCATGACTGCTTATAAGCATGCTAAAATTTAGTTCTTTCAAAATGTTAATGTGTCCGGCTTGAATTTAATAACATAAACACCTTGATTTATCTATATATCTATCTCTGGGTAACGCTGCTACAAAATGTTGTCAAACATATTTCAATCACGGAGAAGCATATCATGAACTCTGGAGTTTTACGAGAGTATGCCATCAGATACTAAAAGTAAGTCTACGATGTGGGCAGCCCGTTCCCTAAATAATGCATAATGCAATGACTATACTCCTTTTATAGAAAAAAACTACGACGCAACCATGGAGCTTTATGTAGCATATGACATCAGATATTGAAAGTGAGACCATGATGTTCTTCTATTTCTTATCATTTTATAAATTTTTATTTGAGATATACGACTCAACTCCGTAAACAAACTTAACAAAAGTAGGAAACTTTCTTGCGTGTTTTTGTTTATTACTTATAGGGCAGAATGCCCGCCGATCTCACTAGTTATTTTCATATCCAAATGTTACATGTACTTAATAAAGCTTTGAAAATATTTGAAAGGTTCCATGTTAATGCTCTTATATAAATAAGTCCTGAAATACTTGTAAAGGAGATCCTGTTCTTAACAAGAAAAAGATAAATATGCTCAAGAAAAAGATAAATAGGCCCAAGAAAAAAATAAATAGGCTCAAGAAAAAGATAAATAGGACTTGTCTGCTATAAGAAATTAAAAAATTTGATGTGGGCAGCACATGACTGTCTCTGTATAGTGCAATGAATTTACTTCTCTCACAATGATAAAATGATATGTAAGATCTACAGCACAATGCTATTAATGTTGAATTGCACATTTGGCGCTCTTCGGATGACAACATCTATAAAACTATTTCCAAGTAGTCAATTAACTTATATTTCGCGGAACTTTAAATTGAATTTTATCAATATTGATAGTATCCATAATAAGCAATATAATAAAATATTTTAATAAATAATACATCATATTGGCATCAATTTTTTTTTAATTTAGTGTCACTTTTGCAATTTTAGTTGTATTTTCGTCAATCTCAAATTATTCACCAAGGTTACCAAATGGTTCGCCAAGCGTTACAGACAAACGAATAGAAAAGCATGTCTTATGTATAAATGACTGTTGGTAAATTGTAAGGTGTCGAGATACAAAACTATTACCCAAAGTATCTTCTCTCTTGAATGAAACGAATTAGATTCATGACGATGATATTAAGAAATTGATTGCATAATATTACATATGAAAAATAAACATATAACAATATTTAACATTCTTCTAATTTTATGTGATCTTTTTTTATTAAATTTATTTGAAAAAGTGAAATATCTCGAGAACGGCTCATGCTAGAGTTTTAAAATTCATGTTAATCGTTTTCTAATAAAGTGTTACATAAGATATGATTACTAATATAACATTATTGAGGGTTCTGATTTTTTGGTAATTTTTTTTAATTTTATTGGAAAAATTTTTGGATCTTCCGAACATTCGATTGCGTATAGAATCAATAAGCTTCTAGTACTCACTGATTGTAATTTTTGTACCAAATTTCATTCGAAACGCTCCATTCGTTCGTGAGATATCGTCTCTACAGACTCAAGAACACACACGAACACATACTTACACACATATACACAAACATACACGCACATAGACATCACCTCAAAAACAATCAATCCGAGTTCAGAGATGCATGAAACGTGCTCTTTCGTCGAAAACTCCAATTCGCATTTTCGACCCCGCCACAATGCCTTCCCATACATTCACTGTATATAGGGAAAGTAACAAACAAAAATTACTGACAATTATGTTTAATTATTGAAAATTGGCCTTATTTAGAAAACATCGACAAGGTATAATTACGAAATCCGGATCAATAGTGCATTTGGCTGCGCCTACATTTGACCCCACTTCATTTGGCGACATTGAAATAGTGCCAATGTTCAATAACTGTGAAAGGGAGGGGCGGTATATACATTTTTAAGTAGATGGTTTTATTTCAAATTCCTATTTCAGCAGGTGCTAAACCAATAGGACGAAGGAAAAAATGTGAGAATGGAAATAACACCTCGGTGTTGATTTCGTATTGGACATAATTCGCCCTTATTAAGTCCAATTTATCATTTTATTTTAATTATGATCCGGTGAGTCATAGGTCAGATTTTTCGACGACAGCTATTTCAACAACCCGTAATTAAGCCCAACAATATCACTATTCAAACTCCAGAGTATCTGAATGCGAAATTTAAATTGTGAAATATTTTTTCGTTCGCTAGTTCGTTCGTAAAATCGATAATATTTTAAATGTATATTTTATATAATGAATTATTTTGTTTAACTGTTTAGTATCCTATCTAAATCTTCTAAATGTGTTTCCCGTAAGCTGCGCCAAATAAAGCTGCGCCAAATAAAGTTGCAGCCGATAGAAATAAATGGAACAAACACTTTTGGCTATCACCAACCCAGGTTGCCATGGCTAAATCTATCCATAAAATTGCTATACTTTTTCAACTACTAGCCTTTGCTATGATTCTAGCCATAAATTTCATCCAAGGGTTGGCAACCCTGTCACCAACCTCTCCAAACTATTATTTTAGGAGTCTACGCATGCTGTAAAAGAGCATGAAATCCCCGTACTATAAATGATCAACTAATTCCCAAACAGGAAGATCATATTCACAATAGGGCACATTTTTTACCATTGGAGAAACAGGCAAATGATGAAAGCTCGAAATTATTAAGCAACCTTCCTCATAAATATTCTATATGATATTTTGAATATATTTTATATTTTCTATTGGACTTGAGAGATGAGGTTTGAGTCCCATTGGACAGAAGACGATAAAGCATGCTGAATGTGATTCAAAAATATTTGGACCCCATAGAACAAGGGTAGTTGACTATGGGTCATAAATACCCTGCTAAAAGTTATCATCTAGTAGTATTAATGACGTACATGTATTTGGGAATAGCTTAGAGCAGTGCTTTTCAACCATTGTGAGACCGCGACCCTGTAAATTATTTTTTTTATTAGAGAAGGACTCGGCCCCAACAAATTTACTAGAAAAATGTCTATTTTTTTTAAGTTCATACATTAAACTAACATAAGTATTAATAATTAATCATGGCATGTGTGTTATGTATAAATTATGTAGATGTGAACTCAAAATTGTTTCTGAAAATGTAGGGGGGAGAGAAAGATTATGAAATGGATGCGTGATGAAAGGGACACTAGCATTTACTTCTTAAATTAAATCTTTATATTATTCGCCTAGTGCGCAACAGATCACCATAGCTGTTGCCGTCCTGTCATTGTTTCAGTTACAGTAAGCAATTTAATTTTAATATACAAAAGGAAAACGTGGTTTGTCCATTAAAATGTAAGTTTTCTTACATTTGTGCTTATTTCCCCTTAAAGTTTAAATAAGATATCTAAAACTTTTCAAAAGCTTTGCGTTACAATTTTCATTAATTATATATGTTTCATATCTTATAATGAAATTTTGATATGTATACTACATAACAACTATAGACAACTGCATAATTTTTAAGAAATGCACTGTCTCCAAATTATGACAAATGTGTATTGTATATACTTCAAATGTATACAAATGTATACTATATGTACTTCAAATGTATAATATATATATACTTCAAATGTATACAAATGTATACTATGCATACTTCATGACAAATGTATATTTATATGCTTCAAATGTATACAAATATATAATTTATATATTTCGAATGTATACAAATATATACTATATATACTTCATAATAAATTTTTACTTGCAATATTCCATACTCTCAACTTTTATAATAAGGTATTTACATTTATAAGAAAAATGCAATCCATAACGAATTTTATGCCGTTATGTTTTCCGCATGTTTCGGTTATGCAAAAATAAAATCCACAACGCTATTGCTCTCGAATTTTAAAAATGACCGTTATTTTACTTTTTAAAATATTATTCTTTCACAAATAACGACCTATTCCTAAGCATACTGGCTACAAAGACTCGTAGTATTGCCATCCGAGAAAGTTATCAAGAGGCATTACATATAATCTCTTTTTTCACAAATGGGCTTTCATTGATCATTTAAGACATTCTTTTTTTTTCAAAGAGAAATATTGCTGTATCTATACACTAGATACATAGAGGAGAATTTATTTCCTTAGGAGAGCATTTAATAAGAATTAGTGAGGATGGGGTATTTGTACAACGAGAGTGAACAAACATATATCTTAGAGACAAAAAGTTTCTTTAAAAATATTTGTTTTTCTATTTCCCGCGCTAAAGAAATATATTGTTTATCATTGAAAACACTGTTCGATCAAATTTTTGATCCAGAAGTTATATGAGGTACTTGATCATGAGTAGAATAAATATTTTTACATTCCGTCTAATCTGTTTGTAATTTTTGTAGCCGTGATTTCTCTAAAACTACTCAACCGATTAAAACCAAATTTGATACAGAGACAAATTGTCACATATACGCCACAAATTTTGAGAACAGCGTCACAAATTTTTTATCACGTCGTACTCCGCATGCGTATACGCAATGAGGACTATTTTGCAATACCTCCGAAACTATTCAGCAGATTGAAACAAAATTTGATTAAAATGTAGAATGTTACATGTACATGAAAACAACGTGACGATTCTTCTCGTGTCTTTTGCATTTCACAGTCTAATAATTATTTTGAAATTCTATTCGGTTTACATCAAATTAAACATAACAACGAATTTAACAAGAAGCCTTCGTATGGTGCACATGGTGTGAACACTTCCTTTTTGATGGAAATATTAAACATTTCAATTATCTTTTGCATACATATTTCGTACAATCATATGTAGTTTTCTAAAAAACCGAAAGTGGCATATCAGGAATCAAAAATGGAAATTCTTACTGAACCCCAATTCCTCTAGACTTTGATGCTACTACATCCATATTAGTCATCAGCTATCTATAACCAGTCCTGAAAAAAAGCTATTTCAAGGCTATTTTTGAACCGGAAGTGAAAATTCTTAGATCCTCCTCCCACACACATACATAAACATTCTCCTATGGATTTGATTATGAATCCATACCTGCCATCCTCTAAGCTGTATTTATAGAAGACTCCGTAAAACAACCGTTTCAAGAAAAATGTAAATTTTTGAATAGGAAGTGACTTTTCCAAAACAGGAAGTGAAAATCCCTAGTGAAACCCTTAACCAGTCCCAAAATTTGAAATCCATATCAATCATTATATGAGCTTTATCAATAGTCAATCCTGATCCATAGATGTTTCAGGGAAGATTTTTGAACCAGGAGTCGAAAAAACCGGAAGTTATAGTAAACCACTTTACCACTGGAGTTCAATGCTGAATTAATCCATAGCAGTTATCATCTACGTTCTGTCTATAGTTAATCTTAATAACAGATGGTTTAAGTAAAATATTTTTTTTAAACTGGAAGTAGAAAAATAACCGAAAGTGGAAATCCTTATTAAACTTTCCATTTTCCTCTGGAGTTTAAAGCTGAATTCAAATCAATCATTTTCTGAGCTCTATCTATGTAATATCCTGAGAAACATATGTTTCAAGGAATTTTTTTTTCCAAAAATAATTAGCATAATAAAATTTTTGACACAAAATAACATAATTCGATATGAACAATTTGGAAAATAAAGTCATATTTAGTGCAAAGTAATGCTCAAACTATTCAGCGCCTTATTTAAACTGTATATTCGAAACCAAATTGTACCTATAGACATCAACCATGCTAGGTAATTAAATGGCACACTAAAAAATAAGCCTAAAATCACCCCAAAAAATTGGGTTTATTGTTACTAGAACGACACTTTTAAATAGGTAACTTTTTAGCTACACACTTAATAGGTAACTATGAATGCATTATTTATGAGACATTATGTGCAACAAATCGGCCATTTACATGCAACTAGCATGTGACTTATAACTAACTGTTCTGGGTTAAAACAGCTATTCTAATAGAATTTAATACGCTCATCGAAGTAGCCAAAACACAATGTATTATCTTTGCAACGCAAAATCCATATAAAGTCTTTTTAAATTTTGCATATAAACGATTTAGGGAGATAGCAATTCTTAACCTTCAAATAACCAATTTTTAAAATTTAATATTAAAAAATATATTATATATTTGGGATTCATTTAAAGCAAACCGCATCGAAATCGGACACAAATTAAGCTTACGGAGATAAAAAAAAATGCATTTGCCTACATTATAATTTTCCTCAGTTAAAAGTTTTTTTAAATCATTTTTCCGCAGTTTCAAATTTTCA
This sequence comes from Amaurobius ferox, assembly GCA_951213105.1. Classification (NCBI taxonomy): domain Eukaryota; kingdom Metazoa; phylum Arthropoda; class Arachnida; order Araneae; family Amaurobiidae; genus Amaurobius; species Amaurobius ferox. Next base: position 24,840,182 of record OX578136.1, read on the forward strand.
TGCCTGTCCACATGTTAACAAAAATTGATATCCATGTTAAACTAATAACTATGCTGGCACTAAACCTAAAATGTTCAATTATAGAAGGAAAAAATAAATACATATTTTTATCTGATTTAAAAAAGCAAATATGAAAATAAGAATTTATTATTCCTTAAAAATATTTTTTTGTAAAATATTTCCAAATGTTTTTGGTTTAGTGCATAGAAGCATTAAATTACTTAATTTTAATGAAATAAAAATATTTCTGGTGACTAAAAAATAATCTAGTGGACAACAAACTTTCTTATTTATTGGTACAGCTATGAGCTTTATTATTTATTTTCGAAAACTGAACTTTATCTCGAACAGTGAACATTATCATTTATTTTTTGAAATCGCATGTTTAAAATTAGCCAAGAAATACATTAATAAAAGAGTAATATTTTCATTTTAGAAATATATCGCAAATGTTAAAGTATCAAAATTTCCATTTAAAAATAGGGAAACCCTGTTCCTATATTTAAAAGCAAAATAAACACTACTCGACATGGAAAATGCAACACCAGGAAGCTTTGGTCGTATAATTATGCAAATTGCGAGACAAACGCAGCTGGCCAATGTATGCAAATGATCTGAAATGCAGGTATGTCACTTGATTAGAGCGAGTATATATAAAAGTGATGGAAACGACAGATAAGCAAACAGTTAGTTACTGTCTATTGCTTAAGTAAACCCGTTTTCGAGCTATTTTTCGTTTCAGAAAACTCATGTTGTTGAAGAGATGCCTGGTAGACGACGCCGAAGTCCGTCTCAGCATTCGTGCGAGCGGATTCATCTTAAGCCTACGTACGACTAGGTGGTCGTACCGGCGTATCGCCGTTGAAACATGCGTAGATGCGTCCACAGTGCAAAGGATTTGGAGAAAATGGATTGAAGAAGGGCATGTGATTTGTCGCAAGACTATCTAGACGTACGCCAGCACGGGTTGATCGGCGCATTCGAAGGCATGTGATGGCGGCCCCACAAATGACGACTGTCAACATTCTGCAGAGTTTGCAGGATACATTGGATGCATCCTACAGACGATTGGTCGAAAGCGGCTTGCATTCAAACCGTCCTTTACGAAGACTGCCATTGACGATAAGACACCGACTTAAGAGATTACAATGGTGTCGGGGGCCGAACCTCTTGGACGACTGAATGGGGCAGGGTAGGGTTCAGCAACGAGTCTCGGTTCTGCATGCCAAATGACAGTCGCCATGTGAGAGTCTGGAGGCGACGTGGAAACAGATAAAATCCTGTTACGACTGTTAAACGCCATACTGCTCGACAACGCGACATCAAGGTTTAGGGTGCCATCGGCTTCGATAACCGGTCACCTTTGATTCGTATCAGAGGCACAATGACGGCACGACGATATGTGGATGAGGTGCTGTTGCCAATTGCACTGCCGGACCTTTAGCGGTTGCAAGATGCTGTTTTCCAGCAAGATAACGCGCGAGTGCATATGGCAACCATCAGCAGAGAAGTTTTGCGAGGTATCTTGGTGCGTTTTTGGCCTCAGATGTTTCCAGATATCTCACCTATTGAGCATGTATGGGACGTGATTTGCCGTCGTTTGACTGTCCTGCCCCAGCCAGGATGGTTGAAGGCATATGGTCATCCATCCCTCAGGAAACTATCCGTACACTCATTGCATCTGTTTCTCGAATGGTTGCTGCTTGTATCTCCGCAAGAGGTGGTCCTATTGTCTACTGATCACCCTGTCTATGTATTGTATTACATTATCCTTCTGGAATGAATATCACTTATTTATATATGCCATCTCTGTCTTTGTGTCCTTTATCACACTCTATTCGCTCTTTCATGGTGTTGCACATTCTGTGTCAGATAGTGCATGTTATTTTCACTTTCGGAAACGACTATCTCCCCTGAAGTCAGTGGTGCGCAAACCTTGTGTCGCGGCGTTTTTATTAAGGGGTTGCCGAAATTTTTTTATAGAAGACAGAGAGGATACAAGATATTTGTTTTGTTTTTGTTTTAATATACAGATTAACAGATTAACCACCTATAGGCACCGACCCGAAGGTTTGCAGTAATTACAGCCTATGGTGGAGGAATATCTGCCAAAACCAGAAATTAAAACTTAATGCTAAGATAAAATTGATGAACAATTATACACAAATATATCAATTAAATGCTTATTTTATATGTAATTTTTGACGCCAGAAAGAATAAGATCAACCCCATTACTCTAGGAGTAGCCGTTCTCGAGATATTTTATTTTTTTCGCATTTTCGCTACTCCACCTTTGAAAATAAATCCAGTTACCAAATGCAAATGAAAATTGAATTAAATGAGCAAATTCAGTGTAAGTTAAAGTAATTACGGCTGTTATTTTGTGCAATTAAACGGCTGTTATTTTGTGCAATTAAACTCAATTTAATGAATTATTGAAGAAATAAAGAGAATGTGAATTTCAGTCTGCAGGGAAATATATGTACTGCTCACATCATATTTTTTGGTCTGTCAGATGTTTTTCTAACAAAATCTATGAAAAAATGTGCATGCTCTATAATTTTTGTAATCGGGGGGAAATCGGTTGCTTTCGTCGTAAAACATAACCATCTCAAAGAATTTGCATTACTGAACAGTTCCAGAATTTAAACTCTAGTTATGTAGTAAAGCTACTTAGATGCACAAATTCAAACTTTGAATTGACGAAATAGTAACTTCATAATTTTGATGAAATATTTGCATAAAATACATTTGCATAAGTAAAATACATTTTCAATAACTATTTGTAATCGAAATTGATTTGCTGATGCTTCCTTATTTCCCAATGAAATTTTTAACCAGATAAATATGTCAAATTTGGATCGTATTATAACCAAATTATCGTCAGTTTTACTAAATACAGTATGGCCAACATTTTTGTAATTTTATTTTTGTCGCTAGAGGGCCTGCATATAAAATTAATTTTTTATGTTTTTTACAGAAATATTGCACATCATTTAAATAACTATCTCATAACTTTCTACCTCATTAAAATATATTTTTGTAATTGGAACTATGTTTCTACAATCCAAAAAACGTCACCTGTTTCATTTTTTTAAACACCCTGTATAGATTTAAGTTCAAATTTCACATGAGGAGTGTCAAACATTTTGTGTAATATTTTTTATTATCAGTGATTTCTTGTGTCAAAAATATCCCACATACTATAGCTAGCTGAATGAACTATTTTAGCATTTTTAATTTCTAAATGTAATTAACAATGGAGAATGTAAAGAAAAAATGTATTTTTAAATGTATAATTATGATTTTTAACATTTTTACATGGTGACGTGAGGTCACCTAAATAAACAAATACTTCTGTAGGGTCGCACCAACAAAAATATTGCTCACCACTGTCTAAAGTTAACGTAGTTTATTATACAAAATTTAGGACGCTTACGTGTTTAAAAGTTAGTTTTTAGCGAAAACGGCGTTTAGTCAAGCTTCGCCTATCTGTTAAAATTTCGATTCTTTCATTGTTTATGTAGTCGAGGAGTCAATTGATGGAATATGAATAAAAAGTCGTAACAATTAGACATTAATATTAGTCCGACTATTGAGTTTGTTTTGCTATTAAAAATGTGTTAGAAGCTAGAGACGAGGATTTCGGATAACGTTTTCATTGCAGGTAACAACATCCACGGATCTGTTTCACGCTTTTTAACACTTTACAACAAAGTTGAAAAGTGTTTATGACTTTGTTCATTCTGTCTGTCTGTCTGTCTGTCTGTCCGTTAGCACGATAACTGCCGTAAAAATGAGTTTATCAAAATGAAATTTTAGTATGTTGTTCAGACGGTCTGTAGGACCTATGGGAATATAAATAAATAATATCACCCAATTAGTTTTTTATTGAACCCGGGTTGAAAAAATGAAATACATTGAACCCTATGGGACCTAATTTTTCAAACATTTTTTAAGTAAATTTAAAATTCACGAATTGCTTCGAAATTTTTAGGAAATATTCACATTATCCCATAGAATATATAAAAAAAAATTCAGTAAAATATGTTAAGTAGTTTTTTAATTAAAAAAATTATTTAATATAGGGAAAAAAACAAATTCAATTAAATTCTGACTTTGGGATATCTTCCAGAAAGAAAAGAGAGAGATATTATATAATAAATATCTCTCCATTTGTTTAAACGTTTTGCATATGGGAGTGGCTTCATATTTTAAAATAAATTTGGTAGATAACAATTTTTCATTTTTTTTAAATTTTATATAACTCTTCATGATAAATTTAATTGATGGCATTTTAAATGCACTTTCCTACGTCCTAGAGAGTTAAAATTTGGTACACAGCTTAAATTTGTTGAACATTTTATTCGACAAAAATTTGATGGATCTTTAAATATAGATCATACATTTTTTTCGAAATGGCCTGAAAATAATCCCCGTTCACTTCTATAAATCATTGTTGTAATATTGTTAAAAATTCTGATGTGGACAGCACATGTCTTTCTCTGCAGACTCATATTCGTTCTCTTTATTTATTCAATGATAATTTGAGTTTATCTGCACAACTTAAGTATTTTAAATGACATTGAATTTACACGTTAAACTTAAATTTGGTTCTCATTTGATAGCTGGACTTATTGTCAAAGGTGGCGTAGCGAAAACGCGAAAAAACTAGAATATCTCAAGAACGGCTAGTCCTAGAGTAATGGGGTTAGTCTTATTCTTTTTGTTGTCAAAAATCACATATAAAATAGGAATTTAATTGATATAATTGAGCACACGTAGTCTTTTATTTTTATATATAACGATTTTTGCTGACCATTTCGCAAAAATAGCCCGTTCCTTTTTCTCGAATCGTAGTAGAATAACCTACAAATGATTTATATACAAAATTTTGTTAAATTTGGTATATAAATCACTTGTAGGTTATTGAAATATTATACACCAAATTTTGTTAAATTTGGTTCATTAGTTTTTAGCTAGAGTGGATAAAGGCAATTCGCAAAGAAGGCAGATTCTTTTATTACGAATCGTACTATAATCTAATGAACATCAGGATTTCCCACAAAAAACATACCTACCAAATTGTATGAAATTCGGTCCATTAGTTTTTCAATTAGAGTGGATGTAATATCCACACAGACACACAGAAACATACACAGATACACCCTTACACACACAGACGTCTTCCTAAAACTAGTTTTTTCGTGTTCTAGAAGTCCCAAAACGTGTAGATCCTTTGAAAATTCGAGTTCCGATCTTCGGCACGATCCCAATACTTTGAGTACATACACATACACATATATATTATCTGTGTATCTAAATTCCGTGCCTATGCAATTACAATAGTTGTGATTTTAAATGATCCCTAAACTTTTATTATTTCTTCAAGGAAGCCTAATTTTAACATATGCAGAATGCAAATATCTCAAGCGATTGTAAGATGAATTACATAAGAATTGCTGAATTTTTTTCACACAAAATTATTTAGCTCTGGAGTCTGGAATACAAGTTATATGAATGAAATATTCATTGATTTTGCATAAAGAATCAGATGATTTATATTTCGATACAGTTTTAAATATTTAAGTATAATAAATTACTGTAGTACTGTGTAATGTAAAAGATATTACCACTGAATGAATCACATTTTAGAAATTTTTAAATGAAATTACATTTCAGTTGGAAAGTGTTTCATAATCAATGCTTATGCATGATTGATCTTTCTTGTTATAAAGTGCCCGCGATGCATGCTATCATTAATGTTCAGCTCAACCGTTTGGTTTCGTGTGCTATTGAATTCATACTTCAATGTTCATCAAACTTTGCAAATCGGTTTATTTATACGAAATTCTGGTTGGCATTATTTTCAGGACAGCCGGTTGAAAAAAGTGTAGCAGGGAATGTTGACGATCACAGGGAATGACGCTCGATAAAAAGAATGATGTGAAATTTGCTTTTTATTGGTAATAAACATGTGTGATATATAACAAAAGACACATACATGGATGCTCATCTACAACGAGATGCATAACTGAGCGCATATCTATCTAATTCAGGACTGCCAGTAGAAAGTGGGGAGAAGACGGAGACTGCTCGCGTGATAGATCGGACGTCAGGTGCAGTCCGGCCATCCAATTTTTATTTTGGGGGAGGGGAACCCATGATAGATTTACAAGGAAGGGGAAATCAAATAGGGAAGGGACGCCCATGTTTTTAGGACGAGGAGGCCTAATTTGCATGGACAGACTACCTACATCAACAAACACACATTGGAACTTATAACTTGCCTGTGATGAAGTAAATCCACCATTTTAATAAAGTAAATTCATCGCAGCATATAAAGAAAGTTGTCTGCGTTATCAACGTCAGAATTTTTGCATCTAAATCCCTGTCATTTGGCAAATAAGGATATGTTTGTTCTTCGGCACACTGACAACTAAGTTCTACGACATTGCTGGAGAAAGTTATCGGAAAGCATTACCTATAATCTCTTTCTCTTGAAATGCGGTTTTATTGATCATTTAGAGCATTTTTGTGAAACTTTTCTTTTCCAAAGAAATAATGTGTTATCTATCTACTAGATACATAGAACAGCATTTAGTTTTTTGTCAGAGTGTTCTTTTTTTTAGGAATGAATGGTGATTCTATCTATTTGTATAGGGGGAACGAATGCAAGTGAGTTTTATCTAAAAGAATGATTCTTTACGGAGCTCTTTCTCATATACTAGAATATATTCGGAAAAAAATACTTAGTAATAGTATAAACAGTTGATTAAATGCATTAACCGATAGAAGTTTCCCTATCTTGTCTGTAATGACTATTATTTCTCTTTTATTGTGACGATACTTTTTTTTTTTGCCTTTGAAACTGATTGATGCATTTAATCAACTGTTTATAGCAGTGATTCTTAAGTACTTCTATCGCATTTTACTGCCCTACAATAGATAGTAATAATACAAAAGTACGTATTTAAACCGTGTCGAAATTCGAAACTTGAATTTTCGACAGATCTACGATTTTAGAGCACTCTAGAACACGAAAAACCTATTTCTAGCGTAACGTCTGTGTGTGTATGTCTATATGTTTGTCTAACTGTATGTCTCTTAGTCTGCGTTTGTGTGAGTGTGCCTGTCTGTCTCACTGTGTAAAGGTGTCGGAATGAACACTTAGGCATCTTTTGATAAAAACAAGCTAATTTATAAAGTGTAGAAATTATAAAATAAATCCGTAAAATAAACTCCATTAACGTAAATTACAAATAATAAACCAGAATGTACAAGGTCCACCCTTTCTACCATCGTCTGCATCCACACACGCCACGCTCCACGTACCAACTTGCATCATCTCCCATGTCGTGCTTCGCACCTCGCCATTTAATGATATGGTTGCCAGCTCCACTTTCCGTCCGCAATCTGGGCGGCTGTTATTCAAATTTTGACTCTTCTTTCCTCGGGGAAGACACTGCTTGAAAATTATGAAGTCGAGAATAGAAAATGTTAATCCTTACAACTGTATGTCTCTCTGTCTGTGCAATCAATGCCTGTATGCACATTAACTCAAAACGATTCGAGAAAATTTCACAAAATTTCATCAAAATATGAAATAGCATACTAAATATGCTTAATAATTGATTAAAAGCCAGTTTTATAAGTAATTTTTTACAAAGAATAAGACCAGCCTCAATTATTAACTATTTTCGAGATATTTCAGTTTTTTGACATTTTTGTAACGCCGCCATGTGAAAATATGACTAGTCACCAGATGAAAACGAAAATAGAACTAAAACTGCAAATTCTGTGTAGTTTTAAATAAGTGCCTATATAATTTTGTGCTATTAAACTCAATGCATTAGGAAAGAAAAGGAAAAGGAATTTGAATCTATAATTTACTGTATCAGATTTCTTATTTATTTATTTTTCTTTATAGAACGGAACCAGACACTGTGAACACTTAATTTGGTAAATGCATGTTACATATCATACCGATATTTGTAAATAACCTTGCTACCCTAATCGGGAATCGAACTCTGAATCTCCGAACTGGCCAGCGGACGCTCTACCGTTGAGCTACTGGGACGACATTGCAAGCTATTATTTACAAAGTGAACTCTGCATACTCATATGAACGTTATTTTTATTTTAATATTTATTCAAGGTAAAATGAAAATTACAGAATTACATTCATAGCCGGCAAATAGAAAAATAATAAATAGCAAATTTCATAAATTAGTTTTGTTTTATTAGTAAGCATAAACTTTATGCTTTTACTGATGAAATATTTTTATTTTCGACTATTTAAAACACCGCAGCTTCGGCGAATTTTTTAAATAAAATAATTTTTCTTTTGATGTATCATAATGTATTTGAATTAATAATGTAAAATATCCAAAAAACATGTTAAAAATGAATATATGAATTTAAATGTGTGACTCCTTAAAATTTGCATAAAATGATTAAAGAAAATCATTAGTTGTTTGTTCGCAAATACCCTTTGAGGTTTCTAATTAGAAAATGGTTGGATGTACATTAGTTTTTTAATCGATAAATCTTTGGAACGAAATTTAACATTGTTGCCATTCAAGTTTTATAAAAGTTTAATACTTATTCTCTTAAAGACACGGCGTTATCTTAATTCGATGTGATTGGTAATGATAGTTTAATTTGGGTTTGGAAATGTAGATATAGTCCTAATCAAAGAACTTATGCGTTTATTGTATAACTATTGTTACGAAACGTATCCTCTAAAATCGTGGATGTACACACAGGATACAAGAACGAGTCCATGTTTCTGGATAACTCACGTTTATTCACAAGCACAAAGTAAACAGGAACAATATGCAATCAACCAGCACTTAAATGCTGAACTAATTTTAAGGAATAACTGATAATGTTCACAGAACGTTGACGAAAGTAATTTCACGAAACAGCTGCTACTACCCATTGACAAAAATCATAGTCCAATGCAGCTCGTGTCACGTCCAATCGTCAACTCTCCAACTGAACTCCAACGGAGTGATGATACCTTTTTATAGTATGCTATAGAAACTTCTGGAAATCTCTCTATAGAATCTTCTGGAAATCTCTCTATAAAAAATTCTGGAAATATCTCTATAAAAATTTCCAGAATTATCTAATATCTCCTAGACTAATCGTTATTTCGAAGTTTCTATACATTCCGGAAGTCGCTAAATATCACCAAATTGGTGATAAATCGCCAAATCTGGTAACTCTTCTTCTGACTGGAAAGTCTAACAACCAAGAAGTGACATCAGGGAAAGAATGCTCGTACAGCTGTCTTCTGGAGAAAACACCCCGACGGCACAGCTTGGTTTGCTATAAAGACGCAAGACAAGACGGGAGACGCCAGTGAGAGAATATTACACATTTGCAACACTATTATTTATTTAAACGCATTTAGGAGATTGCCTGTCTTATATTGGGGCAAAACATTTCATTCACCAAAAGTTTCTGCAGCGATATACATGGACTTCTTCTTCTACCCAGCCGTCCAACCTACCGAAATGTTTAAAGTATCTGTTTGGGCGGCGAAGAAAGTTCCATCCAATTTACACCGGAATCCAGTGGGGGAAGCATCTGCAGGGACAGTACCCTTCTTTCCCTACCACCAACCTCTCAAAAGGACATACAGACCCCCATATTTAACCTATCTGTACTCCGCGCGAACGCGGGGACAATTTGGGCAGAGCCAGGAATCTAACTCAGGTCGTCCGAGTGCAATCTCCGCGCGCTAACCACTGGATTGTCCCACCCCTTAAGAAAGTCCTTAAACACCCTAAAAAATTTGTAAAGAAATATAATATGTTATTAAGTCCTTCCGAGAGGTTGGTGGTAGGGGAAAGAGGATACAGTCCCTGAGGATGCCTCCCCCACTGGATTCTAGTTTAGATTGGGTGGCACTTACCGGCAGTCCAAATATATACCTTACACTTTCGGGTAGGTTGGACACTCTGGGTTGAAGAAGAAGAATGCAATTATTTAACATAATATGGTTATTAGAGAATTGCTGTCCTACTCAGTAATCATACAACAATTTGAACAGAAACTTTCAGCAAATTTAAAATGCATCATGCACAAAGCATATTTGAATTCCAGAAAGTATATCACTGCGCACTTTGACAATCATTGCAGGTGTCACCACCGTGTTAGAAGCCCTGATGATACAACTATTTTGACAGGCATTTATTGCCCTCTGTGCACACATATCGTCCATCCCTGTAAATAGGCAATTTTTAATAGATGATTAATAGACGATTCTAAATAGACGATTCCTAGTAAATGGGCAATTCTCGATAACTTTAATTGACTCTTTTCGTCTTCGTCTATCTCGCTTTGTTGTCAAGTTAGTTATCATAACTTGTTTATTTCTCTGCTAGGGCTCACTTTTATTCAATCGGGCATGATCACTTTGCTAAGGATAGATCTAACATGTACATTCATGGACTTTGCCTTATAAAGTTATTAGAGCTTTTAAAGACTTTCCTAGAGTGCAGTCATTGAAAAGAATCGGGTAAAAGAAATCATGAATTTAGTAAACTTTTTATTTACATATTTCTCAATATATAGTTATAAAGATATAAAACTGGCAATATCACAGTTCAAAATTTACCAATAACCATCGTTTCTCTCTCTACATCATTGTTGTCGAAAAAAAACATATTCTACGTCATACTGACAACAAGGTTGCATGGCATTGTGCCAGAAAGTTTTCAAGAGGTATTAACTCTAATCTTTTTCTTCAAAGAGGGAGATATATATCACTCGAGGCATTTTTGGGAAATATTTCATTTTGGAAAGAATGATAGCTGATAGCATTATATATTTATAAAATGCATTAGGTTTCACTTTGACTTAGGGAAACAAAGACTATAGTCTGAGCAGCTCAATGGATATATCATCGACGGATCAGGGAGAAGCCCGTGTAAGGTCAGGATATCATTAAAAGTTGCATCTGGAAGATGAACCCTGTACGTTAAATGCATTTGATCATTAAGGTCTGAAAATAAAATAATCGATTGAAGATAATCGATTCAAATTTCATTTGACAAGTTCGATTTTATTAGAGACTAACAGTATACTCGTTCGTCCTGTGGAATATATAGTATGGAAATTTTTTAATTCATCAGTAGTGAAAATTCTTGTAGTATTTTATGATATTGTTATTCAAAACATTCTACTAAAATATTTAATTAATTTCTTCTAAGAATGATTTTTTATGAGTTTTGGATGTGAATAACAGGTAATGGTGGTTTGATGTGCAGAAGTATGGTTGGGGTTTCTCTGTAGAAAAAACGGTGTGTTACGTAAAATGTAAACACTTTAGATGCTTATACCTAAGAAATTAAAAGAAGAACCTGAGAGATAAAAGTGCAAATGTTTTTTTTCTTGCTCTGTAGGAAATATGATCCAGATTATGAATATATAGAAATAATTCAGTATTTTAATATTTTAAACTTTTTTCAAAAGCACTTTTAAAAGTAGCTCCCCGATTATTTTTTTTCATTTTTTGAACTTTTACACGAAATATATAGTAAACTATAAAATATAGATGTAACTAGTAAACGACAAAATGTGTATTAGAAAATTTAGTATTAAAATATATATTAATTATTTATTATTAAAACTGATTCTATAGTTTTTAGAGTAATCGTCTTGTCAAGTTTCAGTAGATTGAAAGTTTTCCTTTTTCAGGATTTTATTGTTTGTACCTCAAAAACTACAGAGAGAACTTTAAACAGTAAAAAAGATTTTGTGGCTTTTTTTAAAAGCCCTACAAGTGTATATAATTGGATTTTGGATCTAGTTCTATTTTTTTAAACCTAAGTATCTGTATGAATGATTTTTTTTTTCATTTTTCATACTCTCTCGAGATGTCTTTGAAAAAAGACAGATAAAAATAGTAAACGACAAAAATATGTATGAGGAAATTTTGGTTCTAAATCTATATTTATTTTTATAAAAAAAAGGCTCTTATAGTTTTTGAGTAATCATCTTGTCAATTTCAAGAGAATTTTTCAAGTTTGTGATATTTATATCCTAGAAACTAAAGGTGATAGCTATAAACAACAAGCCAGGATTTATAGCTCGTTGAGAACGCTACAAGTGTATGTAATTGGATTTAAAATCGAGCTCTAAGTTTTCAAATAAAATGGATATAATGATTTTAATGTTAACACGTGAGAAAATTTAAGGCGTTTATCTTTTTCAAAGTTGTATAAATTCCGTAAATCAGAAAAATTTGCCTCTTTAAGGTTTTCATTATTTTGGAAATCAGGGTGCTGCAATTTAGTGTCTTTTACATTTAACCAATTATTTCTTATATATTTTAATAAATAAACAGGATCATACATCAAATACAGAGGTATATCAGGATTACTTGGATTATACACAGCATCATTAAATTTATCGTGTTTCTTAAAAAAAAGCAAACATGCTTCTATTAATATTGTTGTTATCAGTAATAACAGACAATACATTAAGGTCAAGTTCTTTTAACTTACAAATTAACATAGATGCCAAATTATAGAGCTTTTATCCCGTAAATGTTGAAACTGAGGCAATTGCTATTACGTCTTTATAATTCGAGAACATAGATGTAATCAAAAACACTTAGGAAGTTTTTGATTTTTCATTACTATCAAAACAATCACCGGTAACTTTACCACATTTAAACGTATACCTAGGATCAACATAAATCTCATCAATTAAGAGAGAGAAAAATTTTTGTTCTTCGTTTAAACATTGTACCCTACGTTTTAAATAACTATTACACGGATTAAAAAAATCTGAATCCATATTTAACTTTTTTGAAATTCTACTTAATGTTCTCACATGAGGCAATGTCAACACTTTTGAATTTCTAAATGCCTTATAGCACGAAAAACTAGATAAGTATATTTTAAAACGTAGAATAAACAGTTCTTGCGAAAATCGAAGCTGATTTTTTGGTTTTTCTAGCAGTTTTACTTGATCAATTAAAAATTCAAATTTGGCGGTGCAAATTTCTAAACATACCTGCTTCTGTTTCTCCAACAGCTTCACTGCGGCTTTGATATAATTAAGTTGTGATGGAGTAGAATGCACAGTTTCACATGCACTTATTAATAAATCCAGATCACGTTTACTTGTAATTAGGCTAAATTATATTCCACATTTTTGTAGCTGCTTCTCACTGCACTGGAGATTTTCAAAAAACACATCGAACGTTTTTTTCTTGGCATATATATGCTGATACTTGCAATAACACATGGCACAGATGATGCATTAATGCGAACTTTGAAAAGATACAGCTTGTCATCGATTGAAAGGTGGGTCCAGTTTTCTCTTTGAATAGTACAAAAATAAACCTTGATATCTTCTAAATTTGGCAGGCTGTTGTTTTGCTGCTCTTGTTGAAAAGTCATACTTTTAGAAATTGCCGTATAATTCTACCGGCAACCGGGAGCGCAACACGTGCGAGGCATTGATAATTACGCAGATACAAACTATTTAAAAAATGGCTCTAAAGCACCCATGAACGTTAGTTAAATGATAATAAAACATAAGAACAACTTATCACGCACAAAACACGATGCTATAAAACTAATAAAACATTCCGAAAACCTCAAAAACGTTTTGCAATCATCAACCACTTCATGAGGGACGTTGATCGCGCTTGGATTTTTGTTCTCCTCTTTCCGAATGCTCCCCTCTTACCGTGACGTCACGACAATTTCTCCTCAGTGGCGCCACGGCCTGTGTGTAGACCGGCTGTGCCCAGACCGACCGACTCGTCCTAAGACCTGAGCAGCTGTTTGGACGGCCGTCTTTTTTATTGCGAAAAAAGTAAATGTATTGCATTATATGGGGAAGGCATTAATATATTTTTCTCTTTTTACGTTTCTTTTAAGTCTGAGATTATATATTTTAGGGTTTCTGGCTAGACAAGTTCCAAATGACTGCACATGCGCAAGACTTCATAAAGAAATCTGTCGTAAACTCGGGCCTATCGCGGAAGGATACAAAGACGGTTAGTTTCCTATCGAGTTTGGCAGAACATTGCCAATATTCCATTGGCGTCTGTGCTAGCGTGTTTACAATTTTCAAATTTCTTTTTATCTAGCATTTTGTACAAATTAAGAACATTCTTTTTATTGATAACGTTTTTTGGCATCATACCAAAATGATATATCATAATATATATGAGAAGAGCGTAGCTGAAATCCTACTGGGCCATTCGTTCCCCCCACCCCCCTAAAAAAATTATTTTATTGAAACACGTACCTGATATATGATCTTGTGCTCTATGCATAGTACCCCCAATTGTTAAAGCCTGACTCCGCCTATGGTGCTGTCTAAATCAGATTTTCCTTATTAGTAGAAACACTACAACTACATATTACGTGCACTGCAATATCTAACAAACATCTCACTTTAATGTTCTCATTGGTTGTGGCGAAACAGTATTTTTATCGCAGAGTTTTTAATTTTTCAGAACACGCAAAGTGCAGATATAAAACAATCTTAGTTCCATCAAAATTCCATCAAATTCCAAACCTAAATACAATTATAAATAATTACTTTGATCGCGGTTTAATTATTAAATGAAGTTCATCATTACATAAGTAATGCACTATATTTAGTATACGTCTAAAGAAAAAGAAACGAGGAACAATTTATACATAGCATTTAGAATTTGTAATTAGACCGCTACTTCTCGGATAATTATTCGAAAATTCATATTTCCACAGGATCTAGGCGTATCCTGGATGATAATCGAAACATGAATATTTGATGAGGCGATAAATCGAAAAAATCTGTATGTATGAGGTGAACTAAGGAATTTTAATCAAGAAGATTTCCAACACTGGAGGATTTATGTAAAGTTCAGAATATTACTTTCCTTACATACATAGCATATTATATAAGACAAGGATTGGAAATTTAAAACCAAGTTTGCGGAGGATGTACATGCTTTCAGTATTAATTCAATCTACTGTTTTCAGAATATTTAGCACTTGAGTAGTTAGTTTACCGAATTCCGTTGACGAACTCAGAGTAATGCCGCCATTTTGGCGCAATTTTTTTCTGTCAATCTGAAAGCACATGGTTGCCAGATGAACGTGACGAAACAAATTGCTAGAATAATAAAACACAGATCAATGACAATGCAGATTTAAATACATTAATTGCATAGTAAAAGTAGCTCATTTCAATAATGCAGTGGGATCATGGAAAAAGCTTGAAATTAAAAAAAATATTTTATTTACTCTTTCTTAACTCATAATTAAAAATAGTTTATCTATCCCTTGATAATTTAAATTAGAAAAAACTTTGTTAACTGTTCGATCCTTTAAATTTGAAAAACCTTTGTTTACTTTCACTAATTTCAATTTTTAAAATCCTTTATTTATTTTTCGATAATTTAAATTAAAAAAATGTTTACTGATTTAAATGTTTACTTATTTTAAAATGTCTATTTACTTTTCACTAGCTCATATATCAAAAAACTTTTGTTTAATTTATCGTTCTGAAAAGCCTCTAAGACTTTTAAAGTGTTACAACGACTCATGCTGTGTTTCCATCTGACTGTGTCTGTCGTCTGTAGGGAGACATGGAAATGACGGAAAGCGGAGAAATTTGCTACAGAGGTACTTCATATTCTGGACAATTCATCTCGGAGAAATTTTTTTTAAATTCGAATTAGTTTAAATATTAACTTTTAAAACCAAAAATTGGCCATTTTTTCATATTCTCAAATCATATCTAATTATTTTTTGCCGCTGCAGACGATATTCAAGAGCAGGTGTTTTAATTCAATTGCCGGTATTTTATCTTCACGAAAACACGGCTGATTGCAATCGAAGTGAATTTAATATATCGGCTTTCCAACTTCGCAAATTTAAAAGATTTCAGTCTAATTTTTCAAATTTGGTATCCTACTATCATTTTAAGTTAGGTGCTAAAATTGGACTTCAATTGGATAAAAACCCTCTGATATAGCAATATATTTTTTTAATTTTACTTCTGAATTAATTTTGCTTCTGCGGAACTTTCCTACTACTTTAAGTATCTTCAACGATTAACGATCGAGTTCTTATTTAAGTCGTATTACGCCCGCGTTGTGCAAATGGTATGATGTTGTGCATGGTAAAAACGGAGTGCGGGAATGAGTTTAGTTAAAAACAGGCGATTTGAAAATTGAACGGTGTTTCTGTATCTGTATTCTTTAGGTAGCGGGCGCTTATTTAGGACCCAGGCAACGTCGGATATTTCGTTCTAGTAAAATAATAAAAGTGAGCGATGTTCAATAAGTACTTGGATTTCTTTATCAGTTCAAATCAGCCTTGAGATAAACGACTAGAAAATAAAAAGGCACAAACGGTCCATGGATGCCGTTATTTACATCAGAAGCGTCGTCATAAAGTAAAATATATTTTTATTTATCTCTGTGTATTTTTACAATTTTTAACTTTTTAATTTATGGAATTATTTATTTATTCTTCTAAATAGTGTGAATCGAATAAATCACTGTGTCACTTTTATTTAATTAGTCCAAAATCCCAGATCCCACTGTTGTCACAGAAATACAAATCCCATAACACTTTGAAATCTCTAAAGTACTTTACAACGTCTCCATTACGAATGGCTTAAGGCAATAAAACCCATTTTTCCAGTTCGAAAAAGACGTTCGCGCTGAACCGAATTTTTAAACTTTTAATGGCAGTTTTTGAGTTATCTGATGACATTCATATGACACCGGCGGAGCTGGCTGTCACTGCAAAATGTCACGTTAGGTGACCTGCGCTCGAAGTGGAAATCTTGATAATGTTAAGTTCGATTTTAGAACAAACAAAAGAGACAGTACAAAAGGCATTTCTGCAAAATTTATTTATGGATATTTAGTTTTGAATTAAATTGAATATGATGTGTCTGGATATATTTAAAAATAATTTATAAAAAAATATTATTGGAGTATGTGTTTCACTTGCATTTATTATTAAATTAAATATACAATTTATAAGTATAAATATATATAATAATAAAATATTATTGGAAGATGTATGCCATTTGTATTTATCAATTTATTAACTATGCAATTTATTATTATAACTATATAATAATAAAATATTATTGGAGGATGTGTGCCTTTCACATTTATTATTAAATTAAATATGCAATTTATAAATATAAATATATAAAATATAATATACAGTGAAACCTGGCTATAACGATATCGCTCATAACGAGAAACATGTTTATAATATAATTCCTGTTCTGATATATGTGCTATATCTTATAGGAAACTTGGTTACATAAAAAAGGATTTTATAAATGTGGTCATCGTTCATTTTAATTTTAATGCCTTGGTCAGATCGAAGTTTGAATATGCTACTATATTATATGGAAGACTTTTTATTCAGTTCATATTAATAGTTTTGAAATTATTTAAAATTAATTTTTGATGTATTTATATTATAAGAAAACTAGTACTTACAGTTAAACTGTACCTACCACCTTTTTCTGAAATGTGTATAATGTTAAATGTTTACAGAACTGACAAGATTGTATTCTGTTTTCTTTCTTCATTAATGTATTCAATAACAAAATTAATTGCATCCCTAAGAGATCAGGTTTCATATTTCTCAATACTCGACTACGATTATGGGCTTATTTGCTGGCAGGAATTTTGGTACTAATATTGGTTATTATTGTGCCATTAATAACTTTTGTAAATTGTATAGCAGCTTTCTTAATAATCTTGATGCTTTTTGTTCATCTACTTTTAAAAATCATTTGTTGTAAATATTTTGTAATTTATTTAATCTTAAAATATTTTATTTGTATATTTTTTGTATTGTATTTTAACTTACAGGCTGATACTGAGATTTTAACTTGTAGCTTGTTTTATTTTATATAAATAAATAAATAAATAAATAAATTATATTTTCTGAGGTTCAGTGGATTTACTATAGGACTAATGCATATCGAGCTTGTATACATCGGTAATTTGTTTTTGAGTGAAACTGTATATAATAATAAATTTACGCTTTATAAGGCTTCATGAGATGCAACAGAGCCTATTACAATCCATTAAAGCTAAAGGATATAGTACATAATGGCAGTTGGTCCTACTTTATTATCCCCCCCCCCACACTTAACGACTGTGGATTTCGTTACATTAATTGAAACATTGGAGAATTTCATGCCTACATTACCGAATATCCCGGACGTATATCTAAATTTGCTTAATGGAAGATGTATATGGTGGCTCTGCAAAAACCAAGCAAATGAAAAATATTCATTTCTTTACCTTTTTAATTGAGACACAATTTCTTTTGGCCCATGCTTAATGAACCAGAATATGTTTAACGTACGTAAAACTGGAATACATAGTAGGTATTTTGTTTCTGTTTCTACGTATAAATGAATTTTTAACACGTTCCAACATAGTTGAAAAGTGTTTATGACTTTGGTCATTCTGTCTGTCCGTCCTCACGATAACTGCCGTAAAAATGACTATCAAAATGAAATTTTAGTATGTTCTTCGGACGATCTGTGGAGACATATGGGAATGTAAAAAAATAATATCACCCAATTAGTTTTGGATTGAACCCGGATTGAAAAATTGAAATGCATTGAACCCTGTGGGACCTAATTCTTCAAACATTTAAGAAAAGTTAAAATTCGTAAATTGCTTTGAAAATTTTAGAAAATGTTCAAATTATCCCATAAAATATATAAAAAAAATTGAGCAAAATATGTTTGACAATTTTTTAAATAAAAATTAAAATAATAATTACACCCATATTATATGAAGAGATCACGTGACCCACTTCAAAATAAATTGCATCCATCTTTTTTCCCAGTGTTAAAATCGTGATTTTTAAAGTTCTTTTAAATTTGTATTGAGTGTTGCATCCGTCCTAAAACCGCTTTATTTTTGCTTATTTTCTGCGAATCTATATGCTGCGCCAACGCGATAACAATATTTTTTGGTTTAAATGATCATCAAAGTTTGATTATTTTTGCAATGAATCCTAATTTAAACGTATGCAGAATGTAAACAAATCAAGTTGTAAGATGAGTTGTATAAGAATTGCTGAATTTTTTCAAAGCAAAATTGTTTAGCTCTGGAATCTGGAATATAGGTGATATGAGTGAAATATTCATTGATTTTACATAGAGAAACAGACAGTTTTATAGCATTGCCTTTTTATAATGAAGTTTTATGCACGGAGTTAGAAAGTACTTTTACCTCCATGGTTTTAAGTTTTTAAGTAAAATAAATTATTGTAGTACTGTGATATTTTTAAAAATATCACCGCTGAATGTATCACATTTTAGAGATGTTTAAATAAAATTGCATTGCAATTGGAAAGTGTTTCATAATCAATGCTTTATGCATTATTGATCTTTCTTGTTTATTGTCAATTTAAAAAAACTAAATTTCTGTTTTATTTTTATCACTTTTATCATTATGCATATATATTTGGAGATTTATAGAAACGTATTTAAAATATACATGTCAAATTTCCGAACTGGAATTCGATTCTTATGATTTATGCTCATCTACATTCCTAATCTGTAATATTATTAAAAACTTTAAATTTAACAGCATGTTCAAAATCACAAAAACCCACCAGTAAAAAGCTTTCTAAACATTTGGAAGATCCTTGAAGACAACAGCATCCATGGACTGGTTTCGCGCTTATTATACGCTCGTCAACATAGAATAGCCGCTATTCGCAATGGCAGTAAGAAAAATTATTAAAAACCGCAACTTTGCAAACTTTTATGGGAACTGGCAATTTCAGCCCATCCTCGTAGTTCAGAATTACAGGAACGCATTAGTAAGAAGCTTTGTCAAAAAGTTGAAAGACACTCCCAATGCATATAACAGCCTCCATGGGCCGGTTTCGCACTTATTATACGCTCGTCAGCATGGAATAGCCGATTTTCGCATTAGCAGCAATGCCATTGTCATGTGTATATCAATGTCTTGGAGATTGATATACACTTTGCATATTGATATACCTTTGCATTGATATACACTATATTTTTGGTGTAGTATCCCAGTTTTTCAAAAGGCTACTCAGTTTTTCAAAAGACTAATCGTTCTCGAGATATTTTATTTCTTTTTTCTTATTTTTGTCACGTCGCCTGGGAAAATACGTCCAGTCGCCAAATGAAAATGAAGATTGAAATAGAACTGTACAATTAGTATAATTCCAAACAATTGTGCATGTTATTTTATGCAATTATAAAAGAAAGAAATAGAAATTGGATTTAAGTCTGCGGCGCGAAAGTCATATGCTGCTCACAACTGATTTAAACTCGATGCGATGTTATTCAACAGAGCTTTCTGGATGCAGCATCCGTAATTCTAAAACAGCGACAAAACGAAATCATTTTTTATTACAAATGCACTTTTAAAATATTATCGGTATATGAACCGTACAAAAAATATTTCGATTTGATATTTCGGTAATCGCATACCAGTGATAGAATAATGATATCCAATGCGTAAGGGATGAAAACCCAGACCACTCGACTGGCCGTAGGTCTTACAGCAGCGGTTTTAGTGGCCGGGATGACTGTCCAAATAACTGCCTCCGAAAAAAGTTGACTAATGACTTGTCCATAAAAAATAAACCTTTAGATTTGATATAGTATAATTAGCGCCAGTACGAAATCCATACCACATTTTTTTTCAATTTTCGTATTTTAGCTTGATTAGTTCGTTCAGTACCTGCTGGAATATTTAAAATGAAACCACCTGATTAAAAATTTACATCCATCTTCCTCTCTTTCATATTTATTGCAAATACATAATATTTCAATGGCACAAAGGAATTCAAAGTTATTAGAATATAATATAATAAAGTTATTTGAATATAGCAGAGGGAACCAACTGCGAATGCGGAAAATAGGAACGGTTAAATGTTGGCGTGGTCGATTACACTACTGATACAAGTGAACGACAAAACTGTACGGCCACTATGTTTTGTTGAATTTTGCCATAAAATCTAGTTTAATTAACAAAATTTAGCACAGAAAAAATTTTATTGAAATAAACGAAAGAAAAAGAAAGCAATATATCTAGATTTTTGCGTTAAAATACTTAATGCATCATAATAATAAACTTTGAAATAAAGGGGCGACAAAAGAAAATATTTGAAGCTAATATTTTGTGGAACCTCTTCTTTTCATAAACACTCAAGTGTCTGAGCCTACAGGAAACTAGTTTGGGAAATTCATCCTTCTTATCCCACTCATCGAACATTACTGCTTTGAATTTGGGTTCATCCTGATATTCCTTTCCACTATCATGTATTTTTTCCCCACTGTCATGAAGTATTCCAAACTTATTATAATTAAATACCTCATAATACGTTGATAAATCCATCTGTTTGTCCCATCAGTGTTTCGATTGCTTATGTTTTCATTTCAATCCCACAAGCTCAATCAACCTCTAGGACTGTATGAACCTCATTCTGAAATAAGTGTAAGTATAATGTATTTAAAAAGCACTTCAGCTAATGGCACTAAAGGAATATAATCGATAGTTTAAACATCGGTTTAGAAACAGGTGGTTTGTAATTCTAAAGATGAGAGACACATAATCTTTACATACGCTGTCTTAGAAAATTGTAAGGTGTTTAAAATACACCTTATGTGTCAGTTATTGTAGAACTTTGTCTGATGATAATGAGACATGATACAGCTAACATACAGTAAACGCATGATGGTCTTACGTAATCCATTTAGTTAAAAGATGGTTTTCCTTTAAAAATGTCTGTCAAGTAAAGAATTGCCTTCTAAAACTAATTATGAAAGGCAGATATTATAATAATTTGTTATACAATAATGTGTGGATTTTTTCTGATTTTACTTTCACTACAATGTCTTGAAGTGAAAGGGAACTTATTGTGTTAAGGGTGTATTTAAAAGGAACTTATAATGTTAAAGTCAAAATTCTGACATGCTTATTTTGATATAGTTACTCATTTTGAGTTCTCTGAATAGGGAATTATTTTTAAATGATACCTGTGTGTCTGTCTGTCTGTGACAGCAGACATGATATCTCTCGAACACATTGTGGGATTTTAAATGAGATTTGATGTCATTATTTTATTTCGAAAACTGTTGCCTGTTGATATGTTAAGAGAACGTATCAGGGGAAGTCCTAAACTTTTCATGTCTCCTTAATAGTTCATGCATTATTTTTTATCACGTTACAGCATAGTTGAAAAGAGTTTATAACTTTATTTATTCTGTCTGTCTGTCCGTTCGCAAGATAACTGCTGTAAAGTGACTTTATCAAAATGAAATGTTAGTATGTTGTTGAGACGGTCTTTGTACCATATGGTAATGTAAATGAATAATACCACCCAATTAGCTTCGGATTGAACCCGGGTTAAAACAATTAAATACGTTGAACCCTATGGGACCTAATTTTTCAAACATTTTTTAAACGAGGTTAAAATTCACAAATTACTTCGAAATTTTTAGAAAATATTCGAATTATTCCATAAAATATATAAAAAACTATGCTAAAAAACTATGCAAACTATGTTCAGTAATTTAAAAAAAAAATTAAAATAATAATTACTCTCATATAATATGAAGAGATCACGTGACCCACTTCAAAGTAAAATATGGCATCTATCTTTTTTCCCCAGAGTAAAAATCGTGATTTTTAAAGTTCTTTTAAATTTATATTTAGAGTTATCCATCCTAAAACCACTTTATTTTTATTTATTCTCTCTGCATCTGTATTCTGCGCCAACGCAATTACAATATTTTTCAATTCAAATGATCATCAAACTTTGATTATTTCTACAACGAAGTTTCATTTTAATGGATGCAGAATGTAAACAAGTGATTGTAAGATGAGTTGTATAAGAATTGTTGGATTTTTTTCACGCAAAATTATTTAACTCTGAAGTCTGGAATAAGAGTGTATGAATAAAATATTCACTGCTTTTACATCGAGAGCCAGACGATTCAAATAACGTTATCGGAATATGAATCGTCTGGCTCTCGGTGTAAAGTCGGATGTCGTCTGGCTCTCGAATGCCGATCTGGCTCATATTCCGATGACGTCATTTGAATAAAGTTCCTTCGTTTCGATGAAGTTTTAAGTTTTCAAGTAATATAAATTATTGCAGTTCTGTGATAATTAAAAAAATATCACCGCTGAATGTATCGCATTTTAGAGTTTCTTAAATAAAATTACATTTCAGTTGGAAAATGTTTCACAGTCAAATCTTTATACATGATTGATCTTTCTTGTTTTAAATCTGAAATGACGTGTCAAATAAAAGTTAGTAACATAATTTGTCATTTTACATAATAATGGAAGATCTATCTGTTTGTCCCAAAGGAGCAGGAATTTCGATTTGTACTCCGGCAGCACAAAAAAAAATGAAAAATGGGGATTTTCGAAAAATATTTTCTCTTTCTACAGAAGCCCTCAGCTGACATAGCAATCTCAAATATTTGCATAGTTACAGTATCAAACTCGAGACAGATATTAACGGAACCGGAATTTTGATCCTTCACGGGAGGGGGTTGAAAATAGAGGGGGCATAAAATCTTTCCAGTCTTTCCGAAAAACCTCCCAATCACTTGCAATGCAAGGTCGAACATTTGCATACTTGTATTGACCCCAGGACAGAACATAAGGAACCGGATTGTCTATTTCTCCGATGATGATGAACAGAGAAGAAGTCTTTTCAGACCATCAAGAAGCTCCCTCAGTGACTAAGAATGTCGAAACTTTGCACATTTATAATATTGACTACGGAACAGAAAGAGCCCATCTATATATAACCGATTTTCAACACCATTTTTCTTTGAAAGCTGATATCTTCCGGATGAGTAGAGCGTATAGAATTCCCTCCAAACCTCAGGTTTTTAAATGGAGTGATAGGGAATTCATTATAGTTTTTATTCCTAAGCTATGCATTCTCAATATGGTATCTGTGGCGTGGTTGATTCAACTTCAACATTACGTCGAGATCTTTGGTTCAGACCTCACTTTCAACAGTTTTACATTTTTCTCAAAAAAATTATTTTTGAAAAGGAATATTAGCAAAAATAGCTTTAACCGTTTCACGTACTGTGAAACGGTTAAAATGGTTAAAACGGTTTTAACGAATAATACGATTATTTCCACTGTATGGACTTAGAGTGAGTAACACTGAAGATTTACAGTTACAGTTGCTATTTATTCTAAGACCAAGCACCATCGATTGAATTAGGTGCGCTGTAATATCCTTGAATATAACGTATATTCACTTAATCCTCCAAGAATATGTTATACCTTCTCGAGCAGTACGGTCATAAACAATTTCGAAGGATTCACATTATTACATTTGATTATTTAAGTCTACTATCTAAATTACTTTTTGATGAGTCCTTTGAAAGAATACATACAGGGATATCTCAACTAACAGATTGTAGATTTGAATCCTTGAAGAACTTGTGATCAGATCGGATGTTTAGCGTTTGGTATTTCAAAACTATATAGTTTACGAATGTGTAAAATACCCCCACTTTCATCTCTTTCCTAACCCAGACGGAGAAAACACTCGTGCAAACAACCTTTCCTAGGGCGTGAACTAAGGGTTGTCGTACGCTGAAGTTCGAAGGGGTTACCAGATTTGGCAATATTTGGCGACTTTTCGAAGGTTCGAGAGCCACCTGCAAATAACGAATATTCTTCGAGATACGAGATATTTCTAGAAGTTTCTACAGTGTGTACATAAAAGGAGTCATCACTCAATTAGACGAGATACGAGCTACATTGAACTGTGAGATGCATCAATGTTTCGAGAATAGCAGCTGCTAATTTGTGAAATAATGGAGCATTTATTTACTGATTTACTGTACTTGACAGCTTTTTAATGATCTTCTGAGATAGCTGTCGAGCAATTTGCTGTATATTGTTCCGGTTTACGCTGTGCTTGTAAATAAACATATTAGTTATATAAAAATTTAGACTCATTCTTAGAGAGTCTCTTCTCAAATTTCGACTCATTATCCTGGGCGTACACCCAAGATTTCAGAGGGAACGTCATAACAGTAGTCAATGTCTTCAATCCCACAAGATGTAACCTTCCAATTTAAATGCCCTTAAACCTGATTGCCTTAATTATTTTACACTTTCTTACTTGTTTTTGACGAAAACGGCTATTTTCGACACTAAGCAACATACATTCTTAAGCAATATGAAACATAATTAAAGAATGGAGCTTAATTTCTCAAGAGTGCTAGTCTCCCTGCCTTTAAGGGGCTTAAATACTAGAAATAATATAATAAAATGCTTTATAGAAATCTTTTACAATTACCACTTCAAGCAAAATATTATTTTCCACTTAGATTGAATCTGAAAGAAGAAAAGTGCGATATACAATATAAGGACACTTTCAGCAAAATCTAAAGGCATTTTAAAACTCAAACTAAAGTGAAGGCTTGAAATTTTATTGCTATATACTTGTATCAACTTATGCTCAACAGAATCCACAGAAAAAAAAACTAGGTACGATAAATATTCCTTTTTATATGAATTTTTTTCCTCAGCATAGATATTCCAGAATATGTTCCATACACACATTTGAGAGATATATTATGTAGGGAAGTGCTCTCTTTTGTGGAATCTGAGGAACAGACATTTTGAGTTCTGTATCAAGTTTTCTATTGTCTGTTTTTACATTTTCGGATATGTTTGTGTCATCAATCTATTCCAGATGCGAAAGAACATCTAGATGACTTCACATTTTATAAGGGACGATGAAACATGTAAAAGGTGCAGTGGAAGCTCTTTGAAATGCGTGAAAATGTGAAATATATTTTAACAGCACGTACTAGGGAGTGTACATTGGAGGAAAATAAAATAAAGTATTGCAACTTTTTCATTTTCTTCTTTTGTACTTCCTTTTCCCCAGGCTAGTATTTTGCGGACAGAGTTAAAAAAAATCTGATGTGGGCAACACATG
Source organism: Amaurobius ferox (assembly GCA_951213105.1). Taxonomy (NCBI): domain Eukaryota; kingdom Metazoa; phylum Arthropoda; class Arachnida; order Araneae; family Amaurobiidae; genus Amaurobius; species Amaurobius ferox. The sequence goes on from OX578136.1 coordinate 24,866,188, forward strand.
ACTTTCCTTATATAATGCAATGAATTGACTACTTTTACAGCAAAAAAAAAAGGTTTTTCTTATAGAAAGTAGATACTTATATTCTTTCCAAGATATTACATTTTCAACAATGAATCGTCATTTTCATTGATTTAGCGTCATTTTTATCCATTAGGCGAGATTTTCGTTAATTTGGCAACATTTAAAAAAGTCGCCAAGTTGGCGACATTCTACCAAATTCGTCGCCAAAATCTCGCCGAGCGTTATGGACGGAGAAATAAGTTATTCTTATAGCAGATAAATGAATATCGGTGTTCAAATACAAAAGTATTACTCAAAGTATCTTTTCTCATGAATGGAACGAGCTAGATCCACGAGAATTATGTCTCCAAATTTATCGCATAATATTACATATGAAAAGTGAACATGTTTCTCAACAGTTAATATTTTTTTTAATTTATGGGATTTCTTGATAAATTTATTTGAAAAATGTGCAATATTTCAAGAACGGTTTATGCTAGCGTTCTAAAGTTTATGTCAATCGTTTTCTAAGGAAAAATTACATAAGAAATGTCTATTTGCGTAACTTTATTAAAGGTTTTGATTTTTTGATGATTTTTTTTTAATTTCACTCAAAAATTTAGGGGGTTTTTGAACATTCGATTACGTTTAAAAACAATAAGCTTCCAGTATTCACGGATTGCGATTTTTGTACCAAATTTCATTCAAATCGCTCCATTCGTTCGTGAGATATCGTCTCCACAGACTCACTGACACACACACACACACGCACACACACACAAACAGACATCACTTCAAAAATGTTTGATTCGTGATCAGGGATGCTTGAAACGTGCTCTCCCGTCGAAAACTCGAATTCGAATTTTCGATCCCGTCACAATACTTTCCTTTTACATTATGTGTATAAGGAAAGTAAAACCCTTTAGAGTTTGTGTAGCGATTGATATTATAAAAAAATACTAAAATGTGGTGGAACATATTAAAATTAACTGGATTGTGCCTCCACTCGACATTCTGATGCCAAAATCTATTTTTGTATCAATTTTTCCGCAAATTTTACAAGAAAAATTTTGAAAAATCGGTCTCATGGATGAAAGTAATTACAATTAAAGCGTCATACCCTTTACTTTAAAGGACTTGAAAATATATTTCGATTGATACCCTACTTGACAATGTATCCCGGAGGGAGGTTAACTACTCCCCGAGGGGAGGGTGACTAATGACGTCACAAAAAAAATTGTATCACGGCTTGTCTCACAACAATGATTGAAACTATTAAGTCTCTTGATCTCTAGCCGTAAATTAACCCTTTTCATCATGATTATGTCAAATTTTGTCCTATGCTGCCATGTTAAAAAAATATATAATTTCGAATAAATTTCGAAGTTGTTGCTCGAATTTATAAAATTTTATCCAGTTCTAAATTTTTTTATATCAAAAGCCGGATATAAAGTTTCGTGAAATCTCATTACTATTCGTGGCTGCTATAGGGTACGGAAAAAATCGACCACAAACATACAGGCATAGAGTAACACCTCAAAAATGTCTAAACGTATTCAGGAGGTCTTAATATATATTAGCATCAAAATCTCGAATTCGAAAATTTTCGTAAAAGCAATACTTTATACAAAATTACTGAGAAAGTAAAAAGGAAGGTGTATTTGCGTTGTGTTAAAATCCGCAATAATAAACCTAGAAATTGATTGTTGCTGCTCTTGCTGATTGCTTAGACAATTTATTAGTTATTAACCTTACTTTGAAAAGGAAGTGCAGCATGTTTTAAATATAAGCAGTTGAAGCACAAACCTTTATGCCTCATTATTTCTAACTGCTCTAAATTGTGCATTTTCATAAACGTTTCACATTGCCCTAAACATGTTCAGCTAAGCATAATATGGAATCAAGGAGTAGCGTGCTAAGTTCTTGTTTAACTTTTTCTACTTCCCAGAGTTTCCTTTTTGTAAATATTTACTTTATTTGAAGTGCTTTGTATAAAATTTGAAATAACTTCAAAACTTCTAAAGTGGGATTCGATAGATGATTTAATCTCTTCAAATTTTGGCAATTCTGTTCTTGATCCCTTTGCTCCCATCACTAAAGGGATTCTACACTAAGGTTTTGTATTGTGATATTAACCACAGTATCATCCACTAGTTTACAAGAAAGCTCATATTTTTTAATGTTAACAAACATTATTGAGTAGTATACAATAAGCTTTCAATACAATGAGCACTTTTGCTTGACATCTTTGGTTAGGCGAGAAGTACATCAATTGAGAATTAACTAACACTCTCTTGTTTTTATACCGTTTAACTAACAAATACCATGCCACTTCATAATTATTAGTTATTGCAAAATGCTAAAGCAACTTTCTGTTTTTCCAGTTAAATAAACTTTTAAATAATGCATCTTTTGCACTTTATTGATTCGTTATTATGAATTATAGGAATAAATATATCATGGAAAGAAATCCAATATTCGTATTTACCAGAGAATTCAGACAATTGAATTCTTGGTAACTTACTAAGGTAACTTCTTGGTCACTTACTCTTGGTTTTCATTACTAACCATATACTCGTTCTTCGTGCGGAATATACAATGTAATGAAATTTTAAACTCATAATCATATGTAAATTCCTATAGTATTCTAAGTAACATTGTCATTCAAAACATTCTATTAGAATGTTTAAATTATGCTCCCAAAAAGAAGTTTAATAATGTATGTTCCCGCTATACAAATTATATTCACAGCCATATCTGAAGGAAAATATATCATGATCCCGTTTCTAAACAAATTTATAGAAAATATGAAATTGAATCAATATATGGCAAAATAAAAGAGCTAAAATTATAGCAGAAGATATACCCGTACTACTTATATTCTCGTGGATTAAAAGACATACCCGCACTACTTGTATTTTCGTAGATTAGAAGATTATACTCATGTATTAGAAGCTAAACTAGTACTACAATTACATGGATTTGAAAAATGTTTCACCAACAGATGTCGTAAGAATTTGAAAATATCAATAATCCTCGTAATCTTTGAACCCAAAGACCATAATGGACATAATCCATCAAAAATGTAAAATTTATTTATGTACATTTTTTATTATTTAAATCGAAATATATTTACTGCTGTAACTCATTGAGTTTAAGTCCGTTGATTAGAAACATGATATTATTTTTTCAAATATAAACTCATTAGGTGTATTTCATTTGTTTAGCAACATGATGTCATATTTTTTTTTCAAATTTCTCTTTTTTTTCTTTACGAAACAAATATGGTTTGCATAATGCTATCTAAATGGGATATTTAATAGTGCGTTTTTATTGTTATCTCAATAATCCCTGATTCTAGAAACTCGAAACTGGGACTCAATTTTAAGTGGGGGTATTGTGAATCTACCCCAAAAATTCTTCAAATTCGGTTCAGCCATTCTCTCGTGATGATGAGACAAACACACACAAATGAACAGACATATTTTCAATTTTATTTATATGGATTATAATTTGAAATCGGAGCTTGATTTAGACTGTAATGCTTCAGTATTAGAAACTATACCAAACTTTGAAGAAAGTCGTGTTTTTCTGACTTGATTGATAAAGTAATCTTCTGCGGAATAAAAATAGTCTATAAAATAAAGATCATCTTTCTCAATTTCTTTACATAAAAATATCGAACGGTGCGTTGTTTTGAACATTAGTCAATTTTTAAAAAAAATTGGTTAGCTTAAAATTAAGATACGATTGTGTTTATACTATCCGAAGAATGTTTCTTAACATTTAGCATGAATCTTACCATAGAATTATAAATACGTATTACATGTAATTGCTATTCAGACATATTTCAAAAGTTTGTGAACTTTAAATACATAAAATACGTGTATCATTGTTAACTTATCAGATATAGAAATTAACTACACTGACCTTAGGCCTAGCAACTTTTGATAATCTTCAATTCCAGCTTGGAATCTTTGCGATAGTACAAGTTGGCGAATTCTCTGCTCTGGCTCGACGTAACAAGTTTGAGATACTCAAATCGAAATTATTAATTTAAGAATACGGAATAGAAGGCATATTTTAAAAAAATTTATTCCACTCGCAACACCATTGCAATACACCATAACAATGCAGCATTAGCAATGCATTTACATCAGATAGAAATCTTACAAATCTTTCACTTCACTCGTGATATCAGCTATTGCTATAGTAATCGATAGGGAAAAGAGAAAAGAAAGTGTCACAAAGCGAGTGTAGAACTTTCACTTACGTATAACGTACGTACTAATGGGTAAAGGACGTAAGAACTTAATGCCATGCGAGCAGTTTGGCTACAGAAGGGGCCATAGCACCATTCATCAGGTGCTGTTTTTCTGCCAAAACACTAGAGATGCACAAAATCTAAGGCCTACACACCACACAATTGCTGCTCTCTTAGATCTTACGAAAGCGTTCGATAAAGTGTGGAAACATAAGTTGTTAATTAAACTACATGACACTTTCAATATTCATGGCAACACCTTGGCATGGATCTCGGATTTTTTACATCACAGATCCATCAGAGTAAAATTTAACAAGACTTTTTCTGACCGTGTCGAGCTTGGACAGGGCGTCTCTCAGGGTTCTGTCCTCAGTCCAATGCTTTTCTCTCTTTATTTAGCAGGCATAGAGAAATTACCTCCCATTGGGGTGGGAATTGGCTTGTTTGCAGACGACATCATTCTCTGGTGCTCCGGCAACAATTTAATTGAAATGGAGAAGAATCTTAACAACACTCTTTCTGCATTGTTGAACTTTGCTTTGGAATCTAAACTCTTCTTCAACCCTGCCAAGTCCATTGCCACTTTTTTTACCACTAACAGAAGATTATACAATTATCAACCAAAACTAAAAATGGATAATCAGGATCTTGCTTATGAGAAGCATGAATATCTGTGATTTATTTTAGATCCTGAATGGACAAGCAACAAGCACATCGAACATATTGTCTTAAAGGGCAGAAAAAGATTAAATATTCTTAAATACATTGCAGCAAAGACTGGGGAGCCAATGCTGTCACTCTGAGAAATGACATTCATTAGGCCCATCTTAGAGTATGGTTTCCCTGTTTATTGCTGTGCCTCAGTCACCAACTTGGATAAATTGGAGAGGGTTCAACTCAGTGCTGTTAGAATTATCACTGGACTGAGACGTAGCTGCCCTAGAGAAGTAGTTCTCTATGAGGCTAATTTGCAACCTCTTCAAACTAGAAGAAAGGCCAACCTTGCCAAATATTTTAACAAACTTGCTAGCTATGGTCAGCATAATAAAACCTCCTTTTACCTGAACAACTGGAGCAACAATCAAAGACTTAAGAAAAATAGTTCTTTTAGTCATGCTGAACATCTGCGTCTGCCTTTTCATGAGATCGAGCCCCACTTCTTAAAATCTTGCCTGAGTCCCTCAGAGGGACTCCCCAGAGTTCATTTCCACTTTGGCTTTTATACCCCGGTCACCAAGAGGGATTTTATCCCAGCTCATCTTAGACAGTTGGCCTTAGAGATCATTGATAGGATCCCCGATAATGCCATTAAAATCTGTACGAACGGCAGCAAACTGGAGGACTCTACATCGAGAAACCAAGGGACAAATTGTCCATCAGCCTCGGCAACCCCGATTCCTCATCAGTCTTCAAAAGCGAACTAATTACAATTGAGCAGGATCTTGAAGTTGCTCTCAACGAAAACGACTTTGGGGACCTCTGGATCCTTTCGGACAACCGCAGCTCTCTTCAACACCTCCATAATTAGATTGCAGTTGGAGATCAAACTAGTATTTCCATCCTTCTCAAACTCAAGCTCATTTCAGAGTCCTATGATGTTCATTTTCAGTGGATTCCATCCCACGTTGACATTTACGGCAATGAGCAAGCGGATGGACTGGCCAAGGAGGGTTGTGGCCACTCTGGTCCTTCCTCTTCGGCCCTTACTTTTTCTGAACATCAATCCATAGTCAATTCTGAAATTTCGAGGGAGTGGAGGGTTCCTCCCAGCCATCACTGGTATGCGGGCAGAGAGCCGGGCTCATCGTTCGTTCTCAATTGTGACAGAGCCTCTCGAACTGCAATATCCAGATTAGCAAGCGGCCACACAAAAGGTCTCTCGTTTTTTGAGGGCAGGAAGATTTTTGCAGTCTGCTCTAAATGTCAAGCTCAGCAGGCTTCTCCTGAACACATCCTGGACTGTCTGGGACTTTCCAGAGAGGACATATACTCTCCCCCCCCCCCCCCTTCTGGTCCTCGACTTCCTTAGGGTCAGCGGTCTAATGGATCTTGTCTGACTTCGTCAGACAGCCGGAGGATAAGCCACAACAACAACAGAACTTTCACTTACGTATAACGTACGTGCTAATGGGTAAAGGGCTTATGTTACGAATTAAATAATATGATAGAACCAGCATGGATGATTGCTGTTTTCAAATATCTACTGTTTTTGAGGGTGTTATAAAGCAGAAATGTTCGAATTTTCAAGTCAATGTGATACTCCAGGCTTATTGAACTAGGTATTTAAAATTTGGTACATATGTAGAGCAGTAAACAAGAATAACTTGTTTTGAAATATTTATTAACTTAGATTGTGCCATAGGTATAAATGTTAGTTTTAGTTGTAAAATGAAAATGATAGTTTATTGAGGAAGGGACTTGAAATATGGTACAAAAGTGATAAAATCAGCATTTGCTTCTTTGAAATATATTATTTCAGGGGAAAAGGGGGGGGGGGGGGGGGTCACAAGCAAAAATGTTCCAATTGAAGAATGACCGTGACACCCCAAGTTTATTTAATTAGAGACTTGAAATTTGGTGTAAAGGTTGAGCATTTGATAAAATCAACATAGATAATTGAGGTTTTCAAATTTATATTTTGATGTGTGTCATAAATAAAAATATTCGATTTGTCGAGTAAACGTGACAGGTTTACTGAGTTAGGGATTTTAAATTTGGTACAAAGGTAGGTCACTTAAAATTTACATAGAAAATTGTCGTTCTCAAGTATTCATTTTTTTAAGGATTGTCATAAGTAAAAATATTAAATTTGTTGAATGAATATGAAACTTTAAGTTTATTGAAGTACAGATTGGAAATTTGATGTAAAGGTGAAAATCGCGCCTGGGCAGGACACCGATCGCGGTTCATCGGTGAACCATCAATAAATTTGGAGGTAAACACCTGAATTAAAATAAAAGTATCGTAATTTTCAAAAACATTATCAAAGTATATTTTTTATGAAATTTAAGTTATCAAAATTGGTAATTTAAGCTACACTAGAGGAAAAATAATTATTATTAACTGCTATCCGTGATACACAGACAACTACCTAGAATTCTGTGTTTGCGCTCAAAATTTGAGCTTTTTATCTACCATAAATTTCTAAGACAAAAATTAATGATAAAATATAATTTCTCTTAATCATCTCTTTCTGGTCAATCATGTCGAATTCAAGAACGCTGGCAGCTATGTAATATGAAGGCAGCCTGTTAAAATAAACAGAACGGAGTTTACAATAATAGGTCATTGTTTTGTAGTCAATTTTGTAAACAAAATTGAAATGTATTAAGTCAGAGATTTAAGTTAATACTTAATACCATGTTTTGCAAAAACTATTGCGGAGATGGACGTCGGAAGATAGATCCTGTTACAAATTTTGTACAAATGCAAATTTTTATGTTATTTGCATATGTGATACATTAAATCTTTAATAATGTATATTTCGTGTTGTGAAAAAAGAAAATTTTGATCAAGCTATATCAAGCTGTCGGGATTTTGGCTTGTCGGAATTTTGACCTTGTCGGGATTTTAGCTTGTCGGGATATCGACCTTGTCGGAATTTTGACTTGTCGGGATTTTGGCATGTCGGGATTTCGGCTGTCGGGATTTTGGCTTGTCGGGATTTCGGCTGTCGGTATTACGACCCAGACCCGTGGCAACCATGGGTGCCTATAGAGGAGGAGAAGAGAGGGGCCCCACCCTGGACGTTCAAGATAATAAAGGAGGGCAACACCTCAGATATGTTAAAAAGTTCTTTAAAATAAGGATTTCTTTTGTCAATGTTCTATGTTTTATCATAGAGATTGAACCCTTCTGGAAAAAGTTCTATGGGCGCCTATGGTGGCAACAGCATGTCATTTTTACCGTGACATAGAATAATATGGGGAATTACACTGTCTTTTGTCGCTCCCTAAAGACGATAATCGAAGAAATAATACCCATACCACATTCCTTATAATAATTGAAAAAAAAAATGGTATTGATCACATGCATGCCGACAAAATCATTTTCTTATAAAGTTTGGTAAAAGAAACGGGCATAATAGATCTATCTTCATTCCTGTTATAAATATAGCACAAGCATAAGCATATTAAGGAAGCAAAGAATGCGTAAATATGTCTTTTACGATGGAAGTCGTACAACATTTTATCATACAAATCTTATTTTTCTTATCTTGCAAAAAAAGTAATGTTGCGTAATGCATGTGTTCATTGCTTCCAGGAAAGAAAAATACCTGTTCATTTCAAAGTATTTCAGATAATCGTGTATAAATGATTCTTGGAATAAATGCCTTTTAATATTTCAACACGTATATATGAGTATTGTGAAACGAAGTGTGAGAAAGTGAGACAATGTATGAACAGGCAGATTTTCCATTTTAACCGTAGAATAAATTGTTTCAAAATTGAGACAGAGTTTCTGAAACTCTCCAATGACTAAGAAAGGATAGAGAAATATTATTCTAAATTACAATTTTTCACCCTGGGTTAACGCCAATTTCTTCGATTGATGAAAAAAAAGACCTGTAATGATCGTCTGATGCATTAACAAGAAAGATCAATCATGCTTAAAGCATTGATTATGAAACACTTTCCAACTTCAATGCAATTTTATTTATAAAAGTCTAAAATGCAAAACATTCCTCTGTAATGTTTTAAAACTTATCACAATACTACATTAATTTATTATATTTGAAAACTTAAACCTTCATTGAAAAAAATGAACTTCATTCAAATGACAGCATTGAAATATAAATTGCCTGGTTTAAATATCTCTAAAATGCGATACATTCCATGGTAATATTTTTAAAACTATCATAATACTACGATAATTTATTATATTAGAAAACTTCATCGAAAACAACTGAAATTAATTCAAATGACGTCATAGAAAAAATAACACGCCTGGATCTCTCTATAAAAACAGCATTTCATTCATAACTTTCTCCCATTCATTTCATTCATCACGATACTATAATAATTTATTTTATTTAAAAATTAAGACCATGGAGCTACAAGTAATTAAACTCTATACTTAAAACTTCATTGAAAAAAATCGTCCTTCTCTTTATAAAATCAATTAATATTTCATTCATATCTGCCATGCAGACTCCATGGGCTAAATTATTTTGTGTTAAAGAAATACAGCAATTCTAATACAACTCATTCTACATATTTTGCTGTTTACATTTTACATAAGTGAACAAGAAAGATCAATCATGCATAAGCATTGATTATGAAACACTTTCCAACTGAAATGCAATTTCATTTAAAAATCTCTAAAATGTGATACATTCAGTGGGTGATATCTTTTATATTATCACAGTACTACAGTAATTTATTATACTTCAATATTTAAAACTGTATCGAAATATAAATCATCTGATTCTCTATGCAAAATCAATGAATATTCCATTCATATAGCTTGCATACCAGACTACAGAGCTAAATAATTTTGCGTGAAAAAAATTCAGCAATTCTTATGTAACTCACCTTACAATCGCTTGAGATATTTGCATTCTGCATAAGTTAAAATTAGGCTTCGTTGAAGAAATAATAAAAGTTTAGAGATCATTTAAAATCACAACTATTGTAATTGCGTAGGCACAAAATTTAGATACACAGATAATACAGATACACAGGTAATATGTGTGTGCGTATGTATGTATCCAAAGTATTGGAATCGTGCCGAAGATCGGAACTCGAATTTTCGAAGGACCTACACGTTTTGGAACTTCCAGAACACGAAAAAATATTTTTAGGAAGACGTCTGTGTGTGTAAGGGTATATCTATGTGTGTTTCTGTGTGTCTGTGAGGATATTGCATCCACTCCAACTGAAAAACTAATGGACCGAATTTAATAAAATTTGGTAGATAAATGTTTTGTGGGAAACCCTGATGTTCATTTGATTATAGTACGATTCGTAATAAAAGAATCTGCCTTCTTTGCGAAATGGCCGGCAGAAATTTCCTTTATCCACTCTAGCTAAAATCTAATGGACCAAATTTAACACAATTTGGTGTATAATATTTCAATAACCTACAAGTGATTTATGAACCAAATTTAACAAAATTTGCTATATAAATCACTTGTAGGTTATTCTAGTACGATTCGGGAAAAAAGAAACGGGCTATTTTTGCGAAATGGCTCACAAAAATCGTTAAATATAAAAATAAAAGACTACGCGTGCTCAATTATATCAATTAAATTGCTATTTTATACTTGATTTTTAACAGCAAAAAGAATAAGACTAACCCCATTACTCTAGGACTAGCCGTTCTTGAGATATTTTAGTTTTTTTTTTTGCGTTTTCGCTACGCCACTTTTGGCAATAAGTCCATCTATCAAATGAGAACCAAATTTAAGTTTAACGTGCAAATTCAATGTCATATAAAATACTTATGGATGTTATTTTGTGCAGATAAATTCAAATTATTATTGAAGAAATAAAGAGAACGTGAATATGAGTCTGCAGTGAAAGACATGTGCTGTCCACATCAGAATTTTTAACAATATTACAACAATGATTTATAGAAGTGAACGGGGATTATTTGCAGGCCATTTCGAGAAAAATGTAGGATCTATATTTAAAGATCCACCAAATTGTTGTAGAATAAAATGTTCTACAAATTTAAGCTGTGTACCAAATTTTAATTCTCTAGTACGTAGGAAAGTACATTAAAAACGCCATCAAATAAGTATATCATGAAAAGTTATATAAAATTAAAAAAAAATTTGAAAAATTGTTATCTACCAAATTTATTTTGAAATGTGAAGTCTCTTTCATATACAAAATAGTTAAGCTCTTGGAAAGATATTTATTATATAATATATCTATTTTTTCTTTCTGGAGGATATCGTAAAAGTCAGAATTTAATTTAATTCGTTTTTCTCGCTGTATTAAATAATTTTTAATTAAAAAACTACTTAACATATTTCACTCACATTTTTTTTATATTTTTTCTGACATAATGTGAATATTTCCTAAGAATTTCGACGCAATTTGTGAATTTTAAATGTGCTTAAAAAATGTTTGAAAAATTAGGTCCCATAGGGTTCAATGCATTTCATTTTTTCAACCCGGGTTCAATAAAAAACTAATTGGGTGATATGATTTATTTATATTCCCATAGGTCCCACAGACCGTCTGAAAAACATACTAAAATTTCATTTTGATAAAGTCATTTTTACGGCAGTTATCGTGCTAACGGACAGACATACAGACAGACAGACAGACAGAATGAACATAGTCATAAACACTTTTCAACTATGTTGTAAAGTGTTAAAAATAGGCTTCGTTGTAGAAATAATCGAATTTGGATAATCATTTAAACTCAAATATATTGTATTTGCGTTGTTTCAGTATGTAGATGCACAGAATTTAAGCAAACATAAATTAGTTTCAGGACGGATACAACACTCAATATGAATTAAAAAGAACTTAAAAAATCACGATTTTGAAACAAGATGGATGGCATATATCATTTTGAAGTGGGTCATGTGATCTTTTCATATCATGGTCACGTGATCGTTTCATATAAGAGGTGTAATAATTATTTTAATTTTTATTTAAAAAACTACTGAATATATTTCGCTGAATTTTTTTTATATATTTTATGGAACAATTTGAATATTACCTAAAATTTTCGAAGCAGTTTGTGAATTTTAAATCCGCTTAAAAAATGATTGAAAAATTAGGTCCCATAGGGCTGAATGTATTTCTTTTTTTCAACCCGGGTTCAATCCAAAACTAATTGGGTGATATTATTCATTTATATTCCCATAGGTCCTACAAACAGTCTGATCAACATACTAATATCCCATTTTGATTAAGTCATTTTTACGGCAGTTATCGTGCTAACGGACAGACAGACAGAATGAACAAAGTCATAAACACTTTTCAACTTTGTTGTAAAGTGTTAAAAACAGCAAAGGATATTTCTGTTTTATTTTAGAATGTCTAATAGTGCCAGTAACCTTTAAAAACAAATAATCATTTGTACTTTAAAGGAAAGAAACTTTTGGTTCATTACATGATTTTAAAATTTGATGACAGTGACCAATCGCCCTGTATATGGTACACTAAGTATACGATAAAAGGGAAATTAGGGTAATTACTCGATAAGGGAAAAAGAAATTCTGTAATGAAATATATTTTTATGTATTTCCATATTCAAGTGTCCTTACATTAAAAATATACATGTAAAATTAGTATAAAAATAAAAAACTCGCCAATTGGAGATGGGGGAGGGGGGCTTTCCAAATTGTAGTATCACCAATATCCGACTTAATCTAACTGGGGCCCTAGGATAAACATGTCTCTGCCCCTCCCCTCCACCTCTCGACGTATATGAAATGAACTGAAATATTTTTTTCAAAAACATAATTGCATTCTGGAAAAGGGTATAAAAATGAACCTGTTGCACATTTTAATGGAATTCAAATTACTAGAAACTTTGTCGTCATAGCCAAGAAGCCAATATACTCCAGATGTTGAATGGAGTGCGGTCTTATATATCCTCAAAATGAATGTTTTCCATGAACAAATCTATTCCGATGGCATATTTTTTTCAGGAAGCATTATTTTTCAAGAAGTGCTAATTTTTCAATGTTGCAATTGTTTATTTTGGTGCCCCGCAGGCCGAGTGCATCACGTTCTCTTTGCTACTAATAGTATCTATATACCAGTTTTACTGTTACATTTCGATTACCAGTTGCTCTGTTACATTTCTTTCATACGTCGGATTGACCAGTATGAATTTGTTTCCGGTTGCATTGCAATACTGACATTATTTGTCTCAATTGAGGTACTCAAAATTATGGCTCATATCATGGTTTCCAGCTATGATTCCAAGTACCGCCTACATTAAGTGGAAGAGTGCATACAATATAGGAAAGCGAATTATATATGTAGTTATCAACAATGGGAGTGAGCCTCTTTTTGAAAGTATTACGGAATTACCCGAGTTTAAACCTTACCGTGAAGTTTAGAGTTTATATCTATTTATCTACAGTGGGGGTGAACCTCCTTTTAAAGTATGTACCACGGAATTATCACGGAGCCGGCAGAAACATTGCACCTGTTGCAGCAGGTACAATGTTTCTGCCGGCGATTTCCATGGACGCCAATGCCTGCACAGGGAGATCGAACTGTTTGCGATAGGGTATGTCAAATATCTGTCTTTTTGGGAGGTTCTTTCTTTGTTTGCAATGGACGCCGTCCCATCCGTATACAAAAGGTTAAGTGCATGCTTTTTGAAATGGAATTTTCAAAGGTATGGAGCATTTTTTAAATAATCCATGCGTCTTAATTTTCGTTTAAGATGCATGAAATTTGGCAAGAAGACATCTTTCATACTTTTTAATGAAACTGGGTATGCATTTTATAATTGGATTGCATTAAGGTAATTAAAAGTTAATAAGAATCTAATTAAATGATGAAAATTAAGTTTCAATGCAGAAAAATATTTTTTAAAAATTGACTTTCTAAGGGATTTAAAAATGAATACCCAAATTGTTCATAATGTGTTTTGAGTGATCGTAATGCAAAAAAATCTGATGTGGGCAACACATGACTTTCCTTATATAATGCAATGAATTTACTACTTTTACAGTAAAAACAATAGGTTTTTCTTATAGTAGATACTTATATTCTTTCCAAGATATTGAATTTTCGACAATTAGTCGTCATTTTTATCCATTTGGCGAGATTTTCGTTACTTTGGCAACATTTCAAAAGTCGCCAAGTTGGCGACATTCCGCCAAATTCGTCGCCAAAATCTCGCCAAGTTTTATTGACGGATAAATAAGTTATTCTTATAGCAGATAAATGACTATTGGCGTTCAAATACAAAAGTATTACTCAAAGTATCTTTTCTCATGAATAGAACGAGCTGATGTCACTAAATTTATCACATGGTATTACATATGAAAAGTGAACATGTTTCTGAACAGTTAATATTTGATTATAATTTATGGGATTTTTTGATAAATTTATTTGAAAAATGTGCAATATCTCGAGAAAGGTTCATGTTAACTTTTTAAAATTTATGTCAATCGTTTTCTAATGAACAATTACATAAGAAATGTCTATTTGCGTAACTTTATTGGAGGTTTTGATTTTTTGATGATTTTTTCAAAATTTCATTCGAAATTTTAGGGGATTCTGAATATTCGATTGCGTATAAAAACAATGGGCTTCTAGTGTTTACGGATTGTGATTTTTGTACCAAATTTCGTTCGAATCTGTCCATTCGTTCGTCAGTTATAGTCTCCCCAGACTCACTGACACACACACACACACATACTTTCACACACACACAAACACAGACATCACTTCAAAAATGTTTGATTCGTGATCAGGGATGCTTGAAACGTGCTGTCCCGTCGAAAACTCGAATTCGAATTTTCGACCCCGTTACAATACTTTCCTTATACAGTATTGTATATAAGGAAAGTAATTAATCAAAAATGTGAACAAATGGCACGCAAGGAACATTTTCAAATTCTCGTTAAAAAAAATTAAATTAAAAAACTACAAAATTATAACAAAATTGCATAAAATTTAATGGTATTTTATATAGTAATATTAAGAGGAATATTTATACAAATTTTCATTTTTGTAAGAGTCAATAAATAAATAAAAAAATTTCAACGTCTACCGTCTCCTTAAGAGTTTCTATTATATGTAAAATAAATGTATTAGGCGACAAGCTCCGTAGGTACTGATTAAGTTTCTACACACTTTTTAGAGTTTCTTTCTGAAGATTTATGATGACATAATATCCTTTTACAAGATATTTAAGACACGCGCCTTTTAGCGTCCCCAGAAGACTGTTCTGACAAGTTACGAGAGAGACAATGATTTAATCTGTACATTAAATAAATACTGTCATCCATTTCCCTTGAGAAGAACTAAAAGCAGATTTACTCAAAGCACGTGACTTTATAAATTTTTCTTTTACCACCATTAAGTAACAAATAGACTTGAATGGGAATATTCGAAATCAGTAGTATTATCTGTAATGTCATTTGCAATAGATACCTGGAATTAAACCACAAAACTTATTAAGTATTGATCGGATCTTGTAAAAAAATGTTCATTAAAAATGTATGCAGACTTTTATTTAAAAAAATCTGATAAAGACAGCACATGGCTTTCTGTAAATAATGCAATGAATGCGCTACTTTTACAGCCTAAAAATAATATAGTATAAGATCCACGTTACTGTGTTTTAATCGTTGAATTGCACATTTGGCGAGTTACCGGATAACATCATGTAAAACTGTTTCAAAGTAATCAATTAATTTATATTTCGCGCAACTATAAATAAACAATTATCAATATTAATACATCCTCAATAAGCGATATAGTCCACAAATTAAAATATTTTAATAATTAATTCATCAATTAGGCGTCATTTTCATTAATCTGGCGTTATTTTTGCAATTTTGACGATATTTTTGTCAATCCGGAGTGAAATATCGCCAAATTGAAGATACTTAGCTAAATTATTCCCCAAGTTCGCTAAATGCATCATCAAATAGAGTGAAGAGCATTACTTATATATTAGAAGGTATGCCCGTCATCAGGATTTGAGAAACATTACTTCCCATTTGGAGTCATTTTTATCAATTTGGAGATATTTTTGCCACTTTGACAACATTTAAAATAATCGCCAAGTTGGCGACGCCTCGCTAAATTTCTCGCCAAGTGTTACGGATGGAGAAATGGGTTATTCTTATAGTCTACTCTTACGTTCTTTCCAAGGTATTGAACTTTCATCAATTTGTCGTCATTTTACTTAATTTCATTTTTATCAGTTTGGCGGCAGTTTCCTTAATGTGGCAACATTTAACCAAGTCGCCAGATATCGTCTCCACAGACACACACACACACACACAGAGACAGACATCACCTCAAGCCCCCTCCCCCCCGGCCTGGGACGACAAAAAAAAAAAAAAAAAAAAAAAAAAAAAAGAGAGAAGACTTCACCTCAAAAACGTTTGATTCGTGTTCAGTGATGTTTGAAACGTGCTTTCCCGTCGAAAACTCGATTTCGAATTTTAGACCCCGTCACAATACTTTCTTTATACATTATACTATGTATATAAGGAAAGTAATATTTGGAATGCGAGTCTCCAATAGCCTTGCACATTCATTTATATTCAAAACTTGACAGAAACGCCCATTGAGAAAAAAATCTGATGTGGGCAGAGCATGACTTCCCCTACATAATGAGATGTTTTTACTTCATTCTCAGCAAAAACATGATTTACAAGATCCACTGCTCACTGTTTTGAAAATTGAATTTAACATCGCGTAAATTAAAACTGGGCGCTTTTGACTACTTACTAGACCAAACACAATGGCTTATTCATACTCACGGGCAAAAATCCTTATCAAAATGCAACAGCAATTTAATGAATATCCCGTGAAATAAATGACTGTTAGCGAATTTTTGGGCAGCAAAATATAAAACTATGTCAAAAAGTATCTTCTCTCGTGAATGGAATGAACTATGTAGATCCACGAGAATGATGTTAACATATTTGTTGCATAATATTGCTTATGGAAGTGAGCATATTGGATTATTACAAGAAATCAAACTGATGTCAATTGCTGTCTAAATAGCGAATCTTTCTAAGTAGTAGCATAGTATTCTAAAATGGCGAAGAAGCGGTAACTGAGGTGCCGATTTCGTACGAGGTGGTCAGCATATTCCGTTAAATGTTGTTCCAACACGACGGGGCTCCAGCACATTTTGGCATTCTTGCACGTAAGTACAAGACGCACAGGACTTTGGGGGTTCCGCACAGGACAGTTCAACGCACAGGACTTTGGGGGCTCCGTAGATTAAGCATGGTGGACCCGCTGCTTGGCCATCACGATCACCCTATTTATGTAGCATTGATTTCTTTTTGTGGTGGACCTTTAAATTCATGATGTACGAGGCGCTCGTGAACTCTGAAACTGACATAGATACAAGAATCGCCACCGCTGCTGCTAATATCCGAGGAATGCGGGGTATTTTAGAAAATGTACGTCTATCAATGCGTCGCCGCTGTGAAGCGTGAATTACTGTTAATGATCGGAACTTTGAGCACCTGTTATGAAAATGTCTGTCTGCAACTACGGTCAAACAGCTGCATTACGCCTAATAAAGATTTTTTTTCACCACTTATTGTCTTAGCCAAAGGCCGTACCGTGCTGAAAACACCGGTTCTCGTTAGATCACCGAAGTCAGGCAGCATAGGGCGTGGTTAGTACTTGGGTGGGTGACCACCTGGGAACACCGCGTGCTGTTGGCACATTTCGGACGCGGTAGCCCGGTGGTTTGCGCGCTGGATTTGCACGCTGCCACAACTGCCCACTGGGTTCCCCACTGGGCCTTCCCCACTGGGTTCCGGTCTAAATTGGGTGGCACTTCCTGGCCGTCCAAACAGTTACCTTACACCTTTCTGGTAGGTCGAACGGTCTGGGTCTCAACAACAACCACTTATTGTCTTGTCATTTCTGCATTTTAGTCTTAATGTCTTATCATTTAGCACATTATGGTAGCGCACTTTACCTTCCCTAAAAATTGTACGTATATCTATATTTATTTTTTAAAAAGCTCTTATAGTTTATGAGTAATCGTCTGGCCAATTTTAAGAAGATTTCAAATTTTCCAATTTTCAAGTTTGTAATGCTTATATCTCAGAGACTAGAACATCTAGCTATAAACAATAAGAGAGAATTTCTATCTCTTATTGTTAAAGCCGCACCCGTATATAATTGGATTTTGGATAGATCCTTTAGTTTTCGAAGATGGTGGTTATAATTTCGATATTTCAGTATTTTAACATGGATTTTCCTATGGGTGGGAAAGCTGCAATACTTAAAATGTCACGTTGCGGCTCAATCTGTTTACTTACTCCTTGCCGAACTATTTGTAGCCAAGCTTGAGATCTTTTATTTCGTTTAAAATAATTGAGAGCTTAAATGAACTTGCGAAGTCCAAAGATGTTTAATGATTTGTTAGGTTTGAACAGAATGGATACACAGTACGTATTCAAGTACGTATTTATGTGCCGTCAGGAAAGTTTATTGATTAACTTGAATGTAAAATCTCATCAGGTATATTGTATGAGTTTAATTTATGTACCGCCAAACAAGTTAGTAAGATAATTTGATTATTTGACGTGAAGTCTCCTGTCGAAATATCCAGATGAAATCGGGGAGAAAATTAAAAGTGCTAGCTAGTTATAAACTATTAGCGAGTCATTTGTAGTACTTTGAAATCCTGTCAATGAAATAAATGGATCTGAAAAAATCGAATAAACGTATTGAATATTAAATTGAGTTTTATTTTGCAAAATATTATTCACGCAAACCTATTTCGTCGCCATCCGACTGTAGCCACAGCTGATTTTTATTTTCACCTTATTACGTTGGGATCAAAACTCTACGCAGGCGTTTTCCCAAGATATATACATTTTTGGTACCCTATAGATATTTTCAGTATGACATCTATGTGTGCCTGTATCGCCTGTACAATGCATGTACACTCCATATACAGGGTGCCCACTTATATCCGTTACACCCCCTTAACTTCATCCCGGCCATCCATTCTGTTACTCTATGTCCTCGGATGAGTCGGGTAGCCTGGGCTTTCGACATCCCCTTAACTTCTAAACGGTAACAGCTTAGGTCATAAAGTTGGTGTCTAGGTATAGTAAAAAGGCTATGCGCTACTCGATGAGACAACTTACAACACCATCTATTGGCAAATTTTGGAATTAGCGGTCCTATCTCGTAAACGGTAAAAGATACGTGAAAAAAGTCAATTAGAAAGTTGTAGAGCACTTCCTATTTAGTACGAAAAGATACTTTGCGCACATTAATACTCAAAACAGAATGCAAAAAATGAACATTTGTTTGACTGTGAAGCGAAGCGAGAAAAGACACTTTCACCTGACTTGACCCCATTGGACTTCTTCTTATGGGGACACATAAAAGGGCAGGTATATGCGACCCCTCCGCCAACATTGCAGGATCTTCGACGACGCATTACTGATGCTTGTGCGTCAGTAACACCTGCCATGTTGCACAATGTGCAGCGAAAAATCCAGTCCAGAGTGCAAATGTGTATAGTGGCTAAAGGAGAGCATTTTGAGCAATATACTATTGTAAATAAATGATCCTGAAGACAGGGGAGTGTCTCAGTTTCTTTCTTCCACTCTTTATGACATGATAATTTTCGAAATCGTGACCAAACAAATGTTCATTTTTCGCATTCTGTTTTGAGTATTAATGTGCGCAAGGTATCTTTTCTACTAAACCGAGAGTGCTCTACAACTTTCTAATTGACTTTTTTCACGTATCTTTCACCGTTTACGAGATGGGACCCTAATTCCAAAATTTGCCGATAGATGGCTTTGTAAGTTGCCTCATCGAGTAGCGCATAGCCTTTTTACTATACCTAGACACCAACTTTATGATCTAAGCTGTCACCGTTTAGAAGTTAAGGGGGGTGTAACGGATATAAGTGGGCACCCTGTATGTTTCTATTTCATATAATTCGGCAGAGAAATTACTTATGCGTTCCCTGATGCTGATTATATTTTAATACAACGATTTGGAAAGAGATTTTTTTTCTTTTTGCTTTGAGGTGCCGTACTTTTAAAATGTGCCAAGTCGCTAAATCAAAACGAATTTCAAAACAGACATTTGAATATATAAGTTCAAATAGCTATTCCGTTTTCTGCTTTTCAGTGTTTGCTACAAGAATTTAATTAATGCATTACGAAGTATACGAGGAAAAGTGATTATGAGTTTGTAAAGAAGTAATGCGCTGCCCACATCAGAATTTTGAAGGTGAAAGAAAGTTGACCAACACATTCAACGATCACGCCTTTTTAACACTTTCCAACATAGTTGCGAAGTGTTGAAGACTTTGTTCATTCTACCGATCTATCTGTCCGTTCGCACGATAACTGCGGTAAAAATGACTATCAAAATGAAATTTTAGTAAGTTGTTGAGACGGTCTGTGGGACATATGAGAGTGTAAATGAGTAATATCACCTGATTAGTTTTGGTTTGAATCCGGGCTGAAAAAATGAAACACATTGAACCCTATGGGACCTAAGTTTTCAAACATTTTTAAACGAAGTTAAAATTTGCAAATTCCTTCGAAAATTTTAGAAAATATTCAAATTATCCCATAAAAAATATAAAAAAAAAATTCAGCAAAATATATTCGGTAGTTTTTAAAATAAAAATTAAAATAATAATTACACTCATATAATATGAAGAGATCGTGATCCGCTTCAAGATAAAATATGGCATTCATCTTTTTACTTTCCTTATATACATAATGTATAAGGAAAGTATTGTGACGGGGTCGAAAATTTGAATTCGAATTTTCGACGGGAGAGCACGTTTCAAGCATCCCTGATCACGAATCAAACATTTTTGAAGTGATGTCTGTGTGTGTGTGTGTGTCAGTGAGTCTGTGGAGACGATAACTGACGAACGAATGGACCGATTCGAACAAAATTTGGTACAAAAATTACAATCTATAAACACTGGAAGCTTATTGTTTTTATACGCAATCGAATGTTCAGACCCCCCCCTAAATTTTCGTCAAAAAATCGTCAAAAAATCAAAACCACTAATAAAGTTACGCAAATAGACTTTTTTTATGTAATTTTTCATTAGAAAACGATTGACATAAATTTTAGAACGCTAACATGAACCGTTCTCGAGATATTGTACATTTTTCAAAAAAATTATTAAAAAGTCATATAAAATAAAATAAATATATTTCCTATATATATATATATATATTTCCTATTGAGAAACATGTTCACTTTTCATATGTAATACCATGCGATAGATTGGGTGACATCATTCTCGTGGATCTAGCTCGTTCCATTCATGAAAAAAGATACTTTAAGTAATACTTTTGTATTTAAACGGCAATAGTCATTTATCTGCTGTAAGAATAACTTATTTCTTCATCCATAACGCTTGGCGAGATTTTGGCGACGAATTTGGCGGAATGTCGCCAACTTGGCGACTTTTTGAAATGCTGCCAAATTAGCGAAAATCTCGCCAAATGGATAAAAATGGCGCTAAATCAATGAAAATGGCGACTAATTGTGAAAAATTCAATATTTTGGAAAGAATATTAGTATCTACTATAAGAAAAACCTATTTTTTTATTGTAAAAGTAGTAAATTCATTACATTATTTAAGGAAAGTCATGTGTTGCCCACATCAGATTATGTTTACTGTAAAAGTAGTAAATTCATTGCATATAAGGAAAATCATGTGCTACCCACATCAGATTTTTTTGTTCAATTTTTGAGTTGGTGGACTATTTCCAACGAGCCCGACTTCTGCCCTCAAGCCTGACGACTGTAACCAAAGCTGTGGAAGTCACTTTGATCACAGCCAAAGGCGATTCTGAAGTGGTCCCCGGTCCCTGCTCTAATGCTGGTGATGTTATACCTCATAATCATCTACCAGATCAATGATAGAGTAGCGCTAATGATTACAAGCCATAACGGAGCACTTGAGCCTTGGGACATTCATATTATTGTAATACGTAAATATGTACTATTGTTGTTGAGTTCAAAATAAATTCTGGTAGTTAAACTTTTGAAATTGTTGCATTCAAGGATGTCTTACTATTGATCAAGCAATGTGTTACTTTCCTTATATACAATAATGTATAAGGAAAGTATTGTGATTGGGTCGAAAATTCGAATTCGAGTTTTCAACGGGAGAGCACCTTTCAAGCATCCCTGATCACGAATTGACCAATCTTAAGGTGATGTCTGTGTCTCTCTCTCGCTCTGTGTGTGTGTGTGTCAGTGAATCTGTGGAGACGATAACTGACGAAAGAATGGACCGATTCAAATGAAATTTGGTACAAAAATTACAATCAATAAACACTGGAAGCAAATTGTTTTTATAAGCAATCGAATGTTTAGAACCCGCTAAATTTTTCAGTGAGATTTTGAAGAAATCGACAAAAAATCAAAACCTCTAATAAAGTTACATATAAAGACATTTCTTATGTAATTTTTCATTAGAAAACGATTGACATAAATTTTAGAACGCTAACATGAACCGTTCTTGAGATATTGCATATTTTTCAAAAAAATTATCAAAAAATCATATAAAATTAAAAAAAATATTTCCTATTGAGAAACATGTTCACTTTTCGTATGTAATACCATGCGATAAATTGGGTGACATCACTCTCGTGGATCTAGCTCGCTCCATTCATGAGAAAAGATACTTTGAGTAATACTTTTGTATTTGAACGCCAATAGTCATTTATCCGCTGTAAGAAAAACTTATTTCTTCGTCCATAACGCTTGGCGAGATTATGGCGACGAATTTTGTAGAACTTTTTTAATTGTTACTAAATTAACGAAAAAGTCGCCAAATGGATAAAAATTACGCTAAATCAATAAGAATGACGACTCATTGACGAAAATTCAATATCTTGGAAAGTATATATATATATACTATAAAAATAATCTATATTGCTTTCCTTATATACATCATGTATAAGGAAAGTATTGTGACGGGGTCGAAAATTCGAATTCGAGTTTTCGATGGGAGAGCACGTTTCAAGCATCCCTGATCACGAATCAAACATTTTTGAAGTGATGTCTGTGTGTGTGTGTGTGTGTGAAAGTATGTGTGTGTGTGTGTGTGTGTCAGTGAGTCTGTGGAGACGATAACTGACGAACGAATGAACCGATTCGAACTAAATTTGGTACAAAAATCACAATCCGTAAACACTGGAAGCCTATTGTTTTTATTCGCAATCGAATGTTCAGAACCCCCCTAAATTTTCGAATGGAATTTTGAAAAAATCGTCAAAAAATCAAAACCACTAATAAAGTTACGCAAATAGACATTTCTTATGTAATTTTTCATTTGAAAACGATTGACATAAATTTTAGAACGCTAACATGAATCGTTCTCGAGAAATTGTACATTTTTCAAAAAAAATTATCAAACAGTCATATAAAATAAAAAAAAATATTTCCTATTGAGAAACATGTTCACTTTTCATATGTAATACCATGCGATAAATTGGGTGACATCATTCTCGTGGATCTAGCTCGTTCCATTCATGAAAAAAGATACTTTGAGTAATACTTTTGTATTTGAACGCCAATTGTCATTTATCTGCTGTAACCCATCTGTCTGTAACGCTTAGCAATAAATTTGGCGAACTGGGCGACTTGGCTAACTGCTACAAACTTGGTGACTCCTTTTAATAGTCCCAAATGGACGAAAATATCGTGAAACTCGCAAAAATGACTCCAAATTAAGAAAAACGTCTTTGATGAATTGGTCATTAAACTTTTAACGTATGGCTTATTTTGTTTTCATTTTCGGATTCTATCAATCATTTGCTCAAAATGTAAGTTAATTAGGTATTTCGTAACAATTTTAAATGTTGTCATCTGGAAAAGCGCCAAATGTAAGACAATTAAACGTTAAACACATTGTGAGGTGTATCTGTACATCATTTTTACTTTCCTTATATACATAATGTATAAGGAAAGTATTGTGACGGGGTCGAAAATTCGAATTCGAGTTTTTTCGGGAGAGCACGTTTCAAGTATCTCTGATCACGAATCGAACATTTTTGAAGTGATGTCTGTGTGTCAGTGAGTCTGTGGAGACGATAACTGACGAACGAATGGACCGATTCGAATGGAATTTGGTACAAAAATCACAATCTGTAAACACTGGAAGCCTATTGTTTTTATACGCAATAGAATGTTCAGAACCACCCTAAATTTTCGAGTGAAATTTTGAAAAGAACGTCAAAAAATCAAAAACCGCTAATAAAGTTACGCAAATAGACATATCTTATGTAATTTTTCATTAGAAAACGATTAACATAAATTTTAGAACGCTAACATGAACCGTTCTTGAGATATTACACATTTTTTAATAAAAATATCAAAAAGTCATATAAAATAAAAAAAATATTTTCTATTGAGAAACATCTTCACTTTTCATATGTAATATCATGCGATAAATTGGGTGACATCATTCTCGTGAATCTAGCTCATTCTATTCATGAAAAAAGATGCTATGAGTAATACTTTTGTATTTGAACGTCAATAGTCATTTATCTGCTGTAAGAATAACTTATTTCTTCGTCCATAACGCTTGGCGAGATTTTGGCGACGAATTTGGTGGAATGTCGCCAACTTGGCGGCTTTTTAAATGTTGCTGAATTAACGAAAACTTGCCAAATGGATAAAAATGACGCTAAATCAATGACAACATGGAAAATGACCACTCATTGACGAAAATTCAATATCTTGGAAAGAATACAAATAACTACTATAAAAATAATATATTTTCTTTACTGTAAAAGTAGTAAATTCATTGCATTATATAAGGAAAGTCATGTGCTGACCACATCAGATTTTTTTCCTAGTGTAAAAATTGTGATTTTTGAAGTTCTTTTAAATTTATATTTAGTGAAAATTCGTCCTGAAATCGCTTTATTTTTGCTATTTTCTATACATCTATATTCTGCGCCAACGCAATTACACTATATCATAGTTTAATTGATCATCAAACTTTGATTATTTCTACAACGAAGCCTAATTTTAATGGACGCAGAACGTAAATAAGTGGCTGTAAGATGTGTTGTATAAGAATTGCTGAATTTTTGTCAAGCAAAATTATTTAACTCTCGTGTCTGGAATAAAAGTGTATGAATGAAATATTCACTGCTTTTACATGGAGAGCAAGACGATTTTTATTTCGATGACGTTATCTAAATAAAGCTAATTTTCTTTGATGAAGTTTTAAGTTTTCGAGTAAAATAAATTATTGTAATTCTGTGATAATTAAAATAATATCACCTCTGAATGTATCGCATTTTAAAGATGTTTTAATGAAATTGCATTTCAGTTGGAAATTGTTTCATAATCAATGTTTTATGCATGATTGATCTTTCTTGTTTTCTTTCATCTAATGAAAATCGTTATATTTAAATAACGTTTATATTTATATTTAGTGTTGCATCCGTTCTAAAACCGCTTTATTTTTGCATATTTCTGTATATCTAATTTCTGTGCCTACGCAATTACAATATTTTTTATTTTAAATGATCAGTACACTTTGATTAGTTTTACAACGAAGCCTAATTTTAATGTATACAGAAGGTAAACAAATCAAGCGGTTGTAAGATGAGTTTCACAAGACTTGCTGAATTTTTTAAAAATTATTTAGCTCAGGAATCTGGAATATAAGTGATATGAATGAAATATTCATTGATTTTACATAGAACAGTAGACGATTTTAAAGCATTGCCTTTTTGGGTGCAGTTTTACGTTTCAAAGTAAAATAAATTATTGTAGTACTGTGATAATTTAAATAATATCACCGCTGAATTTTCAATTTTTACAAAAGTAGCTATTTTACATGTAATTTTGTACATAAATGCGCATGGCAGAAACAACGATAACATGCACTTTGAGATATTGCAGGTTTATGACCCAAAATGAACATATCATAATAAATTAAAATGTTCACAAACAATAAATATTTTAGTATTTATTAACGCATTAATAAATAAAGTACATACATAAATACTAAAGAAATTTCTGCCAAGTATTTTAAACAAGAAATATGTATACCAGCGGTTAGTACTCGCCGTTTTCCAGATATTAGAAATTTCAATTTTCCGCATGCTTGAAAAAAATATTGTATATGTCTCAAAAATAAATATTGAAATATATACTCGCTTAGAAAGGTAAGGAATATTAAAATGATGAGTTAATAAAGTCTGACCAGAAACTCACATGTTGGTCGTATGTTAAAATACCAAAAGCTGTTTTCACAGAGGTTTTGAAAATGCAGCTATACTATTCTGAATTTTCCTTTAGTAACAACATCATACTGTGAAATTTCATTTTTACCTAAAGATAAACTTTTAGTCTCAATACATACCACAGAAAATGGAATATTTTTCGAACTTTTCTTCGTTGAAATACTGTCTCCGAAAATTCAACACTATAAATAAAATATTTAAGGTGCGACTTATGTACAAAAACGTATCTTAGATTCGAATGTTTTAAATAAAAGTTCAACAAGAAAGATCAATCATGCGTAAATCATTAATTATGAAACACTTTCCAATTGAATTGCAATGTTATTTAAATATCTCGAAAATGCAATACATTCAGCGCTGATATAATTATAGCAGTACTACTATAATTTATTATATATGAAAATTTAAAACTTCTTTGAAAAAAATGAACTTTATTGAAATGACATCATCGAAATATAAATCGTCTGGCTCTCTATGTAAAAGCAGTGAATATTTCATTCATGTGCTTTTGTTCCAGACTTCAAAGTAAATAATTTTGAGTGAAAAAAAGTCAGCAATTCTTATACAATTTATCTTACAATCACTTGTTTACTTTCTGCATCCATTAAAATTAGGCTTCGTTGCAGAAATAATCAAAGTTTGATGATCATTTAAGCTCAAAAATATTGTAATTGTGTTGGCACAGAATATAGATGCACAGAGAATATGGAAAATTAAAGCGGTTTCAAGACGGATGCAACACTAAACATGAATTTAAAAGAACTTTAGTCCAGTTCATTTCCCCGTACGTTACGACCTCGAGTTAAGTCTGGAGACTGCTATATTCGTTCAAAAAATCAAAAACATATCTCGGATAAAACATTTATAATTAATCAACGGATGGGTTTATGAAACTTTTTTTCTGGGGGTGGTCTGCTGTGTGTGTGTGTGTGTGTGTGTGTGTGTGTGTGTGTGTATTTTAAGCAGCTGTTGAAAAAACATGAAAATTGGATGGAGCATCAATTTTACTATATACTAATGTAAAAATAAGAGATGTTTAAAATGCACGAAAATAATATATTTTTTTAATATTCATAAAAAATGTTTATTTATTGTATGGACTCTGTTCAAGGTTTGTTTGAAAGAAAAATTTTCAATCTTTTCGATAGTGTCAAGCTGAAAAACCTGTAATAATATTTTAGGTAGCTAAGGAATCGATTTGCTCAAATATCGGCCAAAATTGGAGTAAAACATGAAATAACTATAAAACTTAATCGAAATTAAAAAATAAATAATGCACTTATTCGGGACCTGAAATACCTGTGTACCAAATAGTTAAAACGGTTTAGTACACATTGCGGTACATCAAAAATGTGTACTAAATCGCTTAGACTTCCTGCTACCGATTACACACAGAGAGAGGCAGACATCGTGCTTTATTAAATGAAATATGACAATTATTAACTTTATTAAATGAAATATACAAAATCTCTAATTTCGAAAAGTAAAAAACAGAGCAAAAGAATTGACAAAATCTCTAATTTCGAAAAGTAAAAAACAGAGCAAAAGAATTGACAAGTTCTCAATTTAAACGGCAGAAGTTGAAGATGAAAAACCCGCAACAAAACAAACGTCTTATACAAGAACCGAAGACACATAAGGTATTTTCTGCCCCACCTTAAGAGACCAGATAGGATTATTTAAGTTACTTCATATTTTGCAGACAGAATACACGGAAATTATCATAAAGATTGATTCCATAGCAAATTTAATTTCACAAAATATTGTATTGAAGTTTTAATTTACTTTTACATCTATTTATATTTAAGATATAATTTGGTTTTCATCAGTAGGTCCCCTGCGTCCTAGTTTACCCTAAATCGATAGTCATCCAAACAATTTATCATCATTATTGGTAAAATGCTACAAGCGGTCTTCCCCCACCCCCTCTTGCAAATACGTGTTATATTCAATTTGCATTCAACATAACGATGTCTACACTCACTAGGTAATAGGCAAAAGGGGTGAAGTAATCTGGGACATAGTTGCTTACTGTTCCGTAATAAAATGCAATCATTAATAGCCAGGAACATCAAACTGATTATGCACGAACTGCTACCTCTACGTGTTGAAGATTATTTTATAGATAATTAGTATTTGGCTTGATAAACATATTGTCATATAGCTGGTCGGGTAGATAAGTTGAAAATTATACATACGTATCCATGAAAGGTTTATTTAACACATTATTTGTAGGCCATCATAATATAGTTTATACTTAGGTATATTTAATGTTTCGAATTATAAAGTTAGTCGTTAACAAAATTTTGATAACCTATTCATGCAAGTTGGGAAACTGATCGATAATTTCCTCTCTTCCGGCTTGTTGAGGTCTTAATCAACTGCTTAGTTTATGTGTTAAAACAACGATTCCCAAACTTTTTCACATTTGGAACATTTGATTTTTTCTGGAGATCCAGTGAACGGTACACATGCCATCTCCGCTTTTATTTTCTTTTTAAGTTGATGTATTTGTACTCAAATTATGTTACGAAACAAAATATAAATATTTTTAATATAAACGAATAACTAATAAATGGGAAATTTGACAATAAAATGCAAAAATTAAAAATATAAGAGTTCGACGTAATTTTTTTATACATTCAGAGACCGAAAACAAATCACATTTTCAAACAAAATCTACTTAAATCTAAAAACATATTCCATTTTAATAAAACTATCATAGATTTCCGAGAATATCCACCCTTGCCAATATAACTGTAAAATTTGATGATTCATATATTTTAAATTTTCGTTTATAGCATCCATTTCTGATTTTTTGGATTATCTAGTTATTGAGATTACTTACCCTTCCCAAATCCAACCTTTTACCGGTACTGAGTTGTGATTGAGGTTTCGCCACTTCTAACTCATGAAGCACTCCATTTCTAAAAAATATACACTGACGAAGCAAAACGTTAAAACGACCCTTGCGATATGCAAATGGGTTGCGTCCGCAGCAAAAGTACAGCACGTGCCAAGGTCACGATCTGCTGCGTAAAACCTGGGTTGATGCTCTCGCAGTCAGTACTCCGTTTCGCTGCAACATGGGGAAAGGAGCGGATTTATCAGATTCTGACAAAAAGCTGATCGTTATGGCGTGATACCTAGGTAAGAGCATTGCAGAAACAACGATGCTGGTAGGCTATTCACGTCATACAGTAGTTAGTATGTATCAAAGATGGTCCGAAACAGGTGATACTTCAATCCATCGACTAGACGTAAGACGGCCACTCTTCAGTGATTCCAGAGGTTTTACAATTGATGCCAGAGGAACTGGCCAATGTGTCCATACCCATAGTTCTTCGTACACTGTTGGACACGGGTCTCAGGAGCTGCCTACCCATTCGTATGCTCATGCTCACATCGTCGTGAACGCCTGAAGAGGACAAATAATGATCTCTATTAGACCATCAATGATTAAAAGAGGTCGTATAGTCTGGCGAATCCCGATTTCTGTTGCACCAAGTGGAAAGGTGAGTTTATGTGCACCGTTTACCCAAGGAAACCTTAGAACTTATACACTGTAGGGCGTACCCAGGCTGGTGGTGGGAGTTTCATGGGCTAGAGAATATTTTCTTAGGATACACCAGGACCCCTCAACCCTGTAGTAGAAACTCTGAAAACTGACACTTATCCGAACATCATTACAAACCAAATGGTCCCTTTTATGGGGACTGTATTTCTTGTCAGAGATTACGCCTTTCAAATAAGAAGGCACACTTTGTCGTACTGTGGAAGGCCCAGACCACACAGCCAACCCAGGGGTTTACGGCAGTAAAATGTGTGGCCGGGAGAAACTTTGTCGTACTGTGAACAAGATGCAGGAATGGTTCCAAGAACATTATGGTGAATTCTCCTTAATGACATGGCTCCCAAATGTACTAGATATGAATCTTATCGAACATTTGTGGAACGACTTGAAGATACGTTTACGAGCTGCATCACCCCAACGCAGATATGATATGAAATGTCAACCTACTAAAATCTCTTTGCATCTATGCCTCGTGCGGTTTAGGTTCTTTTGGTGGCAAGAGGAGGATACACATCATATTAGGTAGGTGGTTTTAATGTTTTGCCTCGTCTGTTAATATACGTTATATCTTTTACATATACTCATGCTTTGTTATTTTATCGTTCTATTTCTTTACTATAGAAATTTTATTGCTAAATTCAAAAATCAAGATATTTTCTAATAAAGCCCCGATTTAATTTTCTTAGCGGGCTTAATGTCGAATCCACACATATTTATCTTTCTAAAAAGTAAGGCCTAAGCCGAAATATTTTAAGTTTATCCCTTACAATGAGAATCACGAAAAGTTGTGGGCGGGATAGCCCAGTTGTTAAAACACGTGAATTCTACTTGGAAGACCAGAGTTCGATTCCCGGCTCTATTCAAACTATTCCGGTGTTTGCGCGGAGTACGGGCAGATTAAATTTGTGGGTCCTTCGAGGTTGGTGCCAGAAAAAACAAGATACGGTCCCTGTGGATGTCACCCCCACTGAGCTACGATCTAAATTGAGTGGCACTATCCCTTTCGTTCAAACAGCTACCTTACACCTTCGGGAGGGTCGGCCTGTCTGGATCGAAAGAAAATAATTTCACAAAGTTATAGTGAACTTTATGGGCTAGGTCAAGGAATATGTGATGCTTTGTTTACATGAAAAGTATGCAGCTGTTAGAAATTTTCAAAATTGAGTTTAGAACCCTGTTAAGTAAAGCTTTTCAGGATGATTAAAAAAAAGAAAACGAAAAAATAATACGTGACTTTACGACAATTGAAATTCATCAAGTTTTTCATTATTAATCTGTAAATATTAATGTTTTATGGTCTCGGACTGGCCCAAACTTAAGACCATAAGCTTGCTTGCCCAATGCTATTAGAAAAAAGCTAGCTTCAGATCCGAAATTATAATTTGGGTACTGGTTCCTAACAAGGTCGATCGCTGTTTTGGAAGGAGAAGAATCGGCTGCCACAAATCAAACAATAATATCAAAATTTAAATAAACAGCTTAAAAGTTTTGCAGTTGATAGAAAAAATTTAGTTTCTAGGATATGATGGCACTACACAGATCATAATGAAAACGTTTACTGTATTTGAAAAGCATGCTACATAAATTCACTGGACTAAATATGTATAGCTGTCAATATAACGGCTACATACCATGTTTTGTCAGAAGTAAATTTACCTGCAACTTGATTTTTTCTTGTAAACCATCACATATAATAATATGGTCTTCCTTTAAAACTAAAGCAAAGGGTCTTGAACATTTTAGGCGTCCTGACCAATAAAATATATATATATAGTGCTTCTTCCCATAAAAGTTATAAAGTCAGTTTCCTTAGGATGGGCGAGGTCTATTCCCAATTATTTAATTATTTTCTAACAAACTATTTTTTCCATATGTTTATATGTAACCTTAATACAGGTATGAATTTAATTTTATACGCTACGTATGGTTTTTTAGATAAGTATTTCTTCAAGTTTTTAGCATAATATTCTTTTAATAGCCCAAGAAAATATTTTAAAACGATTGCAAATAAGAAGTGGAAATCATAATGGAATACAAAACAGTATATATTTCGTGGAGTGAAAAAGAAACTAATTGGAAACTTCAATCATTCCAGAAACTGCCTTCAAAAGTAGAAATCAATTTTCTATTCTTAGTATAATATTTATACCTCTTTGAATGCAACTCGTGAATGATGTAAATTGACTATTGCTTTAAACTCTGCCATCTTCTCAATCTTATAATTTTTTTTCGTTCCGAATATCTGTTCTGCAACTTCATTCCATTACCCTACCTCCATTTGTCTGAAGCTGCCATTTTAGGTAAAATATTAATAAAAATATCCCCCTCACAAAAACTAAAGCAGCTCTATGTCTATTAAAACGATTGCACCAGACATTAATCTGAATGAACAGATCGACTACCCACAAGTCGAGTTTTCCTAATGGACGTTCGATACTTCGAGAATATAGTGCCTAATTTCCCCACAGGCGCATATTCCCTCTGAGTAGGGAAAAAATGAAGACGGGGGAAGACAACGATGCATATTTTAGTTGGCTTTTATACACTAGTCCTAAAAGGAAAGGAATTGCAGATATTGATGGAAGTTGTAGTCTTTTGTTCTTATGATAACCAAAATAGATATTAGTACGGGAATGTTTAGAATAAAGTTGACGGATTTGTTTTATCTTATCTGTTTAATTTGTGTTTCAATTGCTAATATCAATTCTTGTTATACTCTTTAGAGATAGACAAGAGGCTAAAAGTTGTATGAAAATATTATATTCAGGAATCTGGATTTATGGGATTGAAACTAAGTTATATTGAAAGTCGAAGTAATTTAATGTTTTATTACATACATAATATATTTCCAAAACAGTCAATCAAAGTAAATTACCTAAATATCCGATACAACCAGAACAAATGTCCTCAAGCTGTTATGGCAACTGTATAAATCTGGATGCTTTTAAGAATCTTGGAGGTTTTATTAGAAATTCTCGTGATTTTACTATAAAGATAACTACTGTTTAGTGAGATGTAAATTAGAATATGCGTCATTAATCTGTGATCCTGGTTATGCCTTTTATAGTCAGTTTTTTAAAAAAGGCCCAATCTAAAATTTTACGACAAGTAAGCTTTGCGGTCATTGCATATTGTTCAAATGATCTATCTAGTGAGTATTGAGAAAAACCTTTGGTATTCTGGAATGAATTTTTTTTTCAAATGGCCAGGCACTTTGACCTTCGTCATTCGCCTTTATTACAGCGGCCAGAGTGTGAACCATTTAGCCGTCCATTGACGTTGCCCCAGGCGGACCAGAGGGGGCGGATCACATTGCGCCCACAACACAAACATCCATGCCTTACGTGGGGCTCGAACCCACAACGTGGCGGTCGAGCGATTGCTACGGAAACGCTTGCCTTGACCACTCGACAACCACGTCGGCTGGAATGAAATATTAGAATATATTTATATTTAATTGCCTTTTCTTATAAACTTTTTAACAGTCTTGTTGATTGTTCGCAGATCTTCAAAATTATTTTTATTAATGTCCCGAAACTGGGTCTGAGACGTAGGTCAGTATTCTTAAAAGAGAATTTGTCGGTTAAATGCGAGTAGTAATTTTGCAGTTAATAAATTGTATAAATTGCTTAAAGTTTACAGTACAGATCTGGATACAGTTTTCATATCCATCGGTAAATTTAAGAGCATGTGTGCAACTCGATTGATTTCTTTACTTGATATAGGTTGACATGTTAGTCTGTTCCTTTTTTCCGGTTATGGAGCCTTTGTATTTTGTGATTTTTATTTGTGAACTAGTGGGTACACTTTAAAAAACAGGGAAATACTTTTATATGTTGTATTTTAAGGAGTCTCCATAGGAGGAAAATGTTGGTAGTGTGGCCAATAATTATTTTCTAATTCGGCGACCATTAAAGTCAGCTGAGAAAATATTCGTTTCTCCCATTTAGGAGGTATTGTGGACTAATCCCACAAACCACTATATTAGTCCCCACTGAATGAGAGACACTGGTACCTGAGGTTCTTTGTTACTCGCAATGGAAATTATATAGTTTGATATTTTGTATATTTTTCAATGAGTTATTTTATATATTTTGTGTTTATCAGTGTGCCAATATAATTGGGTTATTATAGCACAATTATATTGGCCCGATTATTATAACCCAATTATATTGGCCCGATTATTATAACCCAATTATATTGGCTTGTTAATCTGTCCTGTGCACTTTAATGTAAACAAATAAATAAATAAGAGAATGTTTTACATCTTTATAGAAGTCTACATAACACTCTTTCTTAATGCACACGTTTCTCTAACACACACCTTTCTGTAACACACACCTCTCTTTAACACACACCTTTAATGCACCTTCGAACTGTATAACAAACCTTCGACCTCTTTTCCCCCCTTTAAGTGGAATTAAATCAAGTCTACTCATCAGAATATCATAAAATTCGGTTTAGCCGTTCTCCATTGATGATAAGACAGACAAATAGGTGGACTCTGTATCAGCGATGATTTTATATAGATAAGTAAGAGTAAACTAAGATAAAATTAACTATTAAAGATATAACCTCCGATATATATAATAATGAAAAATATCGATTTTTCTTCTTTTTTTTTGTCGCGGAATGTAATATACAAAAGTTTAAATTAGAAATTAATTTTTATTTTAACTAACTACATAAAATTGTAACACAATTTGAGAGCGTTGTAATTAAACTAATGATCATTAAATTAATGATCATTAAATTAATGAGGTAATATAAAATGCAATTTTTCTTGCTTTTATGCAACGCCGTGTTATAGGACAGAAGTCGTTTCACAATCCAGTTTATCGAGATAAATCTTGATCTGAATAATAAATATAAATTATTCCCAATAAACTAGAATAATCAATAATTAATATAATTAAAATTTATACATAACGTTTATTTTAAGAATTCATAAAATATCTCAATTTAGATTTTAAAAATCGGTATTTATTCTTGCCATTTTGAACGCATTTGAGTTACAGTTATTTCCAAAATTTCCAAAACCTTTTTAGCATTTTTAAGACAGGTTACAATTTCTTCAAAATTACTTTTTAGTAAAAATAAGTAATTTGTCATATTGCTTTTATTATTACAACAGAATCAACCCATAAATTCTAAAATAAAATGTTGAAGAATACACGGTAGAAGTGAAATTTATGTCAGAAAGAGGGCAGCTACTATTATGGGTAATCTTTTAGATTTAGGGGAAAACATAATTGTTCCCGGTCCACATTCTATTTCGGCATTTTGATTAATTAACACTAGATAACAATACGATAAATTCCCTAATTGTTCAGTGTCTTCTAAAAGCACAAAATTCAGTGTCAAAAATTATTTTCTTACATCGAAAAAGATTAAAACGATTACATTAAAAATATTGATTCTTCAACAACTGGGTGTCATTTTACCAATTTGGCGACATTCTCATTAATTTGGCGATATGTCGATCCATTTGTAAACATTTAATAAAGTCGCCAAATTTGTCGCCAAGTGGGACAGTCGGACTAGCATATAAACCCTACAGAAACATCATTACAATACTAATCCCCTAATAAAACACAATTCAATTATTCGCTTTAGCGTCATTCAACAAGTTTTGCTATCGCTTCAAGAATTTCGATAGAAAAATAGCTCCAATCCCAAATCGCAAATCAATCGAAAAAAATCCGCTTAGGAAATTTGGCACTTAGAAAATGATCGCTTTAGAAATGAATAGATTTGGTCATTCTTAAACTGAATCCAAGTTGAACAATTTCACCAACTTGAAACAGATGCCCATGCATTCATTTAAACATTTTCAATTTATTACTTTCTTATACTTCGTATAGAAAAATATTTTTTTCCAGAAAATTTTCGAATTAGAGATTTTGACAGAAAAGCACCCATTTTTAAGACCTCAGCCTATTTCGAACAATTTTTTGAAATATATTCTGGTTCGACGGTCGGGAAGAAACTGTTCAACAGTTCTTTTATTCTTTGAAACGTTTCCTTGCATTGATCTTTCTATACAGAATTATGATATTAAACATTTTGCAAAATGAATTTAGAATATTTATCACTAAATGTCTATTTCAGAAAAAAGAGGGATATTTTCAAGGCTTTCTCGCACAAGCCATTAGTTTGAATAAACATCTCATAGATTGACAATGAGGTTAACTTGGTACAAGCCGGGAGCGAGGAATGAAAATGCAGTAAATTTTTCCCTGGAGAGCAAATATTTTTGAAAAGGGCGGTTAAACGAAAACGCGTGTAAAAGCACTCACGCGGTACGCATATATGTATGGAAGCAATATGTAAATAAGATATTACCGATACACTGAAGGACGTAAAAACCTTTTAGCTTTTATAATCTTCTATGCTTATAACAATAGTCACTATAACTTATGGCTTGATTTATTTGTCCTGTCAAAAAGTTCATGGATGAAAATTGAACTTCATTGTAAGCCACTTAATTTATTTGGCATTCCGTAGAATTTCGATAATATACCCCAGTTGATTAAAACTTAACTATTAGATTGATATTTGTCTTTTTGTCTCTACGTTCTCTGTAGTAGAAAATCAAAGCGTCGGACGGAGGCGGTGAAATTTGTTATAGGTGCCTCATGTCCCCGTATGTTCAATTCGGCTAGATTTCAAGTTTAGTTTAACAGATTTCAAGTTTAGTTTAACGCTTTTAAAGCCAAAAATTTATTGTAAATTTCGACATCAAAATCATTTTTTTCCGCACAGATGATAAAAAATTAAATGGCGCAGGTGGTGTAAGAATATTATCTCATATCAACTTTCCAAATAGAGTTGTCATCACAGATCTTGAGTGCTATAAATTTCCAATGTTCTAGTTTTACGAATTTTAAAGATTATTTTCTATTTCTGGAATATAGAATTTTTTCGGTAGTATAAGTGTTTTTTGAAAATTTGACTCCAATTAGATGGAAACTCGCTGATGTAGCAACTGTTATTGCTATTTCTATTATTATATTTCAAATTTTACTTCTGATGTAACGAAACTTTTTTCGCTTTTTCGTGACTTAAAGTGTGTTCGTTTATTTGTGACGCGCGTATTTAAGGCGTATAAAAGGATCTTATTTAGAGTATATTAAAGGAGCATATTACGTTAGCGTTGTATAATTGACATGATTACGCATGAAACAAACGAGGCGCAGGAATGATTTTGGTTCAAAACAGGCGATTAGAAAATTGCGTGGTGTTATCTGTATCTGTATTATTCAGGACCCGAGCAACGCCAGGTAATTCGTTCTAATTAAAAATAATTATTCTAATTGTTTTATTTACTTTCATATTTTATCTACAATTGATATTTATTTTTATCTGGTGAATCATCTTTTTCGATGTGAAAAATCTTAAGCTAAGGAGCAAAGTAAAATCTTGAAAGAAATCTAACTTAGGTGAAACGGAAGTATGTAACGGAAGTGACATCATGTTGTTACAGATAGCTAATAGAAAGCTATTGCTATAATTTGAGCGTCTGAGTCGACTGACTTTGGCGACAAATTTGGTGACTCTTGTGACGAATTTGGCGAAATTTCTGTGAAACTTTTTGAATTTTGTAGATTGGCCAAGAACTTCCTGATGTCTTTTCCACAGAGGGTATAGTATATAAGCTGATCATAATTCAGTCACGTTGCTAATGTGATATGAGTGAAAGTATCTGCCGAACTCAATAGACATGAAATTTTTATTCTGAGTATGTTTACCCTTAAAGCTATGTTATAAAATAATACTGTTAGAAAAGTTTAAAAATTCAAATATCAGATCTGCGATATCTGTGTTTGAGCTATAAACACCTAATATGCATTTACAGCTTCTGCAGCCCGGTGAAGTGCCTACAAACGTTACTCCAAACGTTTCATCGTCAATTCGTCATTTGTCAACCGATTCGAACGAAATAAACTGCTTTCTATTAATCTCTTGAAACTCTGTAGTTTAAAACATCATCTGTCTATACAACAAGATATTTGTCTTACATATATACAACTTATACAACAAGACATATATGTCTTACATATGTACAACAATACATATGTGTCTTACATATATACAACAATATGTCTTACATATATATAACTTATGTAACAAGACATATATATCTTACATATATACAACTTATACAACAAGACATATATGTCTTACATATAGACAACTTATACAACAAGACATGTGTGTCTTACATATATGCAACTTATACAACAAGACATGAATATCTTTCATATATACAACAATACATATATCTTACATATATACAATTTATAAATACAACTTATACAACTTATGCAAGTACTCATACAACTTATACAAGTCTTACATATATACGACTTATATATACAACTTATACAAGTACTCATACAACTTATACAAGTCTTACATATATACGACTTATATATACAACTTATACAAGTACTCATACAACTTATACAAGTCTTACATATATACGTCTTATATATACAACTTATGTAAGTCTTACATATATAAGACTTATATATACAATTTATGCAAGTCTTACATATATACGACTTATATATACAACTTATACAACTTATACAAGTACTCATACAACTTATACAAGTCTTGCATATATACGACTTATATATGCAACTTATACAAATACTCATACAACTTATTCAAATCTTACATATATACAACTTAAAAACAACTTAGGCAACAAGACATATACAAGAAGAGCATACACTCATGTCCAAAAGTTAAGCATAATTTGTAAAATGCGAAAAATTCGGAGTTAATATGGATACAATGGTTCACAATCAGTTGTGAAGAATCGTGGGATAAAGGTATGTGCATATGCAAAACAGTTAAGTTGATGTCGGCATGCGCAAAAAACCGGCGCAAGCCGAAACGAGAATGAAACGGCCTCGAGCGGCATGGCCAGTTGAAGCAGAATTTCGCAATTGCTGTGGTACGGAGCGTTCTTAACAATTAAAAGGACGAAAGATGTCACAAAGATGCCAAATAGACATGTTTTTGAAGGGATGAATTATTGGTATGCTGGAATCCGGTCGATCGCAAACCAAAGCGTCTCAAATTCTGAATGTGTCTTCAGTGTGTAATCTCCAGACTGGGGCAGAGGTTCCAAACCACTGGAGATGTTATCCCACCACCAGTACCAGATCGGCTAAGGATAACAGCAGCTCGGCAAGACCGATATTTGGTGATAACTGCGCGACGTCAGAGGAACCGTTCTGCCAGACAACTGGGTTCAGCCCTGACAGCCGCTGCAGCAGTCACTCTTTCGAGACAAACTGTTTACAGGAGATTCAGACACGCTGTTCCTAAATAGTGGTTACGACCAGATATCATTTTCAATGGGCACATACCTTCAATTTCGGCCTTGGCCTTTTATCATACATCAAATGCTTGCATCAGTTATTTGTACTCGCCATAATTCTTTGGTGTAGAAGACCCAGACCGTCCGACTCGTCCAGAGGACTAAATGCAACTATTTGGACGGCCGGTAATTCTTTGGTGTGTCGCTCCTTTTCGTACTCTGATTGCACTCACACATCAATATATCTCCATTATTTTGGAACCTCTACGGGACACTCTACAAGTCTGCATTCACCAAATCCAGTCATCGTCTCCAAGTTATCTGCACAAGTCATAATGTCGAAGTTATCTCTCTCTGCTCTAGTCTGCTCTTAAATCAAATCTTCATAATTGTCTTCTCTCGTTCTCGGGTCACCGGTTGTGGTTCCCTCGGGAGAGGGGGTAACTCCCCCTTTTCTTCCATTTCGCGCATTGAGTTTGACGTTACAATCTTCTTTTTTTATTGGTTACTCCTTTAACCAATGGAACCATTCCACATCTCGTAAGGCCCAGCTCAGCCCCTCTGTCATGGCCCCCTAAATTTATGGTCTTTTGACCTTTAGGTTCACGGGGTGATAAAACTCGGTGTCAACCAGACTACAAGTATTGTTCGCCGTTTTGGCCACAATAAATATGTACATAAAACTGCCTCATCAAATGTGAGATCTATTTCTGGTCTCATATCTCCCCTCGGACAAAAACAAAAAAAAATTCAAAACCAATAGAGTTCGAAACAAAGTTCGAGTCACTTCCAACTTTCTAATTGGCATTTTTCACTGAACAACAGTTCGTCAAAAATT
Organism: Amaurobius ferox; assembly: GCA_951213105.1. Lineage (NCBI taxonomy): Eukaryota > Metazoa > Arthropoda > Arachnida > Araneae > Amaurobiidae > Amaurobius > Amaurobius ferox. Next base: position 24,906,120 of record OX578136.1, read on the forward strand.
GCAGTTCAACACAGTCTTGTTGTAAACGCAAAAGTTTTTAGCACATCATCATACACTAAATATCAAAGTTATGTACTCATCAAATGTATCAGGTCAAGCTTTCAATTGAAGCAAAATTAAATTTTGATTATTTAAAAATATTTTTAAAAATATATGCACAATCACCTGAAATGTTACATACCTAGTCATCTAACTCGTGATATTTTCCACAATTCACATTTTTTTTTACAAATTACACAGTATATTATTTTTACCACAATTCTTTCCATACTTCATCAATTTTCATAATTGATAACTTCATCACATAATACAATATTTTTTGCTTAACCTTTAAACATTGGTACATAATTATTAACAACAATCAAATTTTCCCTTTAAATTCACATACTGTCGCATCAGACTCTTTAAGTAACCTTAACCTTGCAACTGGGAATGACAACATTTTGACATTTTCCCTTCAATTGGCCATCTTGGCCCAGAATGTAAACAAAAAACAGCAACCCCTGATTTGTGACAGGGTAATGATGGATTGAATTGCGAAAGATCATTAGAGGAACCCTTCTCTTTATTGAGACCGGAAGTGCACCAAAGCCGGAAATGTTCAACTACGCCTTTCGAACATCGGAATGTGACCAGTCAAATAAAAGACTCTCGAAAACGATATTTTCTTCTCTTAATCGTTTTTTGCAACTGAGTGATTAGCAGCTAAACATCCTCTCAACTTTACTTTTTGAAACATGACAATGCATGCCTTGGGCTTTGATCATACATCAATTGCTTGCATCAGTTATTTGTACTCTGCCATAACTCTTTGGTGTGTGACTCCTTTTTGTACTCTGATTGCACTCACACATCAATATATCTCCATTATTTTGGAACCTCTACGAGACACTCTACAAGTCAGCATTCACCAAATCCAGTCATCGTCTCCAAGTTATCTGCACAAGTCATAATGTCGAAGTTATCTCTCTCTGCTCTAGTCTGCTCTTAAATCAAATCTTTATAATTGTCTTCTCTCGTTCTCGGGTCACCGGTTGTGGTTTCCTCGGGGGGGGGGGGGGGCGGGGGTAACTCCTCCTTTTCTTCCATTTGGCGCATTGAGTTTGACGTTACAATCTTCCTTTTGTATTAGTTACTCCTTTAACCAATGGAACCAAAGCATGTTCATGCAATTTCATTTAACTTCCTAATATTTTTTAAGCGAAAGAAAATATCTCATTGCTCGAATGCAGCGCTTCAATTTATCTTTGCCAGTGCTTCGTTTATATTTTTTACTTTATATACTTTCTCATAAGTATTGTTTTCTCGAAAATATTCAAATTTGAGATTTTGATGGATAAGTACGTTTTATGAGTTCCTAAACCAATTTTGATAACTTTTGAAAATATGTCCATCTATGTGTGGGGGTTTTTGGGCAAAAAAACTCATGAAAAAATGCACCTCTCACTATTAAATTTTATGTGTAGATATATCAAGTGAAGAATAAACACTAGATAGAATTTTTAGTAATTCTCATGATTGGAACTCGAATGATTCGGATTTTGCTATTTTCATAACATGATAATCTATAAAATACAATTATAATTCCCGAAATAATGATCGTAATATATAGTAGGAATTGAGAATTTGAACTACTTTATTGTATTAAACTAGTTTATATTAATACTACAATATGCTAAAGGTGTCCATTTGCGTCTTTAAGTTGTTGTCAACCTGAAAAAAGAACTTTTACAAATGTCAATGTAAAAAAATTTTTAATTGTTATTAAACAATTAAAAATTATTTTACATTGTGATTATTTTACATTGCATTACCAACAGACCGCAAAGGGTACAGTTCTGAAATTTTACATTTAGGCAAATATGAACCCGTAGATGTACAAGACAGGTTTGGAATTTTGATTTAGTCTTCAATATTAAACATTAGTATTTAAATATTAATGAATAAACAATTGAATTACATTACCAGTATGGTAAAATATTTAATGGCTCGAGCCAACTTCCAACATCTCTTTAATTGCTTACCGGCAAAAACGTACGTCACAAAGACGGCCGAAGACAATGTTGATTCTTATAAATAAAGCGTTTCACAATTATTGTTGTCATGAACAATTAAGATTAACATGTAATAATTATTGCAGTTAACAATTATATGTCTCACTGTTGAATCTTATAAACGAAGAAGTTATGAAAATTAATTTTTCAGCAGCACGATTATTAAAACTTTTATCATGCTAAATGTATGTTTATTTCAAATCATTTGATTTGTTTACAATATTAAACCTCGTGAATTATACATCGGCTACATCTCGAATTAAATATTTACCTTGTTATTTATTACAGCTCAGATTCGGTTCGTTATATAATTATAAAATTCTACTAAAGCGAAACGATCATATTTCCCTAAGAATGAAAATCGAATACGATTTTAAGATTCTGGTGGGCCAGCCATAAGGTTTGGGACGAGGAGGAAAGATGTGCCCTCGTCGACAGGAGATCAGTTTCAGGGTTAGTAAGCATCAGCAAGAAAATGCCTTCTAGTGTTTAAAAGTATTAACTTGGGCGCGAAATCTGAAAGAGGTACTGAGCCTGCTATTTAACCCAAAACTCTGAAAACGATGTTTTAAATGCATTTAAATGTCATGTCACTAAATTGCTATTTTGAACCTTGTAATACTACTACGATATAGCCTTTAGGCGAAAAAAGTGAGAAATTTAAACATTAATATCGAATATTTTTATTTAATTTTTAAAAAGTTTTGAAATGTAACATCGGAACCAAATGAATTTAGAGGCTGTTAATATAAAAATTTGAAAAAAGTATATAAATTATCCAAATACATTTATTAATACTTTGTAAATAAAAATTTCCACGTAAATGTTTACAAAAAAATACCATTTAATATATTAAGTTCATGCATATGCAAACTCAATAAGATATTTTATTTCTTCATGTTTCTTCATTAAGCCTTTCAAGCAAAAATCTAATTCCCAGAAAAAGTTATTTCAAAATTTAGTATGATTAACTCTTCAAAATTTCGTTCCACAGAAAAAAAATAAAGAATTAATTAGGTTATTTATACATTTCAGGAATAAACAAACTATAACTCAAACGTATTTATTTTCGTTTCACTTATTTCAGCAGATTAAAATAAGTAAAATTATGAAAAAAAAATAACAGTATAACAGTTAATTTTGATTTTATCTAACAACATAATCTTTATCGTCTGTTTTGTTGTCTCGCGAATTTCATTTCGGATTCAAATTATGTTGAATCGATAAACAAAGCTGAAATTCATTTAGGAATATCTTTGCCGCATTGGTGGGGAAAATATATAACATGTACTGCAATTTTGATTAAAACCATTTGAAGCGAAAAATAAATTCAGTATTCTTCAGACTTGATTTTATTGCTTGCGACTGAAATGCATTTTACTTCCTTTTACCGTATTAATTGCTTTAATATTTATTTATTTGTTTTATTTAGTTTGGGAGAAATAAAGACACGTATGGGGGCGGGGGAGTTTAGGATTATGAAAATGATTATTTTTCTTTATATAAAAAACCGGTGGCATCACTTTGATCACATCACTTTTACCTTTTAATATGAAATTTATATTTTGGTCATGATTAAAAAATTCCCACTGCTCGTTTGATTAAAAACCCATTCAAATAACTTACATGCATAAGAGTTTCATTATATCTACACTGCTCACAATTGAAATCGCAACACCATGAAGAAATTGATAAATCCTTATGAAATTTACAGAATAAAATTGTAAGATGGCGGTGTGCATATGATCAAAAAATCATACCTGGAAAATGAAAGTATGAAACTTTATTGACATTAGATCAATATGGAATAAGGCCACCGGGAGCGATTATGCAGGATTGAATATGACGAGGCATCCCGTCAATGAGATGGTCAATGGTGTGCTGAGGAATGGTATTCCACACAGCATGCAATTGGGCTTGTAACTGAACATGGTTTGCTGGAATTGGGAGTTCTCTTAATCATCGACTCAGGATGTTCCAGATATGCTCAATTGCAGACAAATCCGAAGAATATACTTGCCAAGTCAGGATATCAAAACCTTGTAGACTATTCATAGTTACCCGTGTAGTATGCGGCCTGACATTATCCTGTTGAAAAAGCAGTCCAGACCTGGTTGAGAGATATGACTGTACTACAGGTCTCACAGTCTTAGAGACGTATCGTTGTGCCGTGATACTGCCAGAAACGTGAACCAAAGGTGTTCGTCCACCAAATGCTATACCATCCCAAACCATGGTACCACTTAGAGGTGTGGAGACTGACAGAAAAGGCTTCCTGGTGGCGTTGTTGAAACCGCCGCCATACGCGAGTACCGTCATCTGGCATGCCAAAACAGAATCGTGATTCATCCGTGAACAGAATGTTTCGCCATTCTGTCTACCAATTGCGTCTCATTTGACACCACTGGAGGCGACGTGACCGGTGAAGACATTGAAACGGTAGGTGTCGAGTCCTGCGTCGTGCAAACGGTTTCGAATTGGTTGCGTCGAAACCACGTTGCCTGTAGTGTGGGACAAATGTTGTTGTAACACAGTTGCTGTTGTAAATGATTCCCGCGCAACGCTTCTCAGAAGCATACGATCTTCACGTGGTGTGGTACACCTAGAAGCTCTACTACCTGATTTCCGTGTCGTTTTGTTGTCTCTCACGATCCGTAACACACACCGTTGAACTGTGCTCACATCACTACCCAATAGTTCAACGATCCTTCGAAGGCTCAATCCTCGCTCACTTAAAACAATGATTTGTTGCCTTTCCGTTGACGGCAACTGGACGTATGTGGTAACTACGACGTACTCTTGAAATACTGTGATGATTTTTACAACCTGAAACCAATGGCGCTACAATTTAGCTGTGATATCGCTTCTCCTTGACCTGACGCTTTTATGCTGCTCGGCAGGGTGTTGCGTCACTATACGTAACGAACCTGTGATCATTTGCATATCTCGCATTGTTGTTTCCATTCCCTGATTTACATAAAGCTACACCTACGACTTTATGATGTTGCGCTTTCAGTTTTGAGCAGTGCACATATAAATTTATATCTACATATATTACCACATATAAATTTATATGTACTTATATTACTATGTAAGTTATCTACATATAAATTGCTCGGACCTTTAAAATCCGAAATTAATGTCCTATTCATGACTAAACATAAACAATGATATAAAAAACATGTAAAACATGTGTACTGTCGAACATGTGGTCTCTCAAAATTCAAGTTATTTAAATTACATCTAACAGTTTATTTAAACTCATCATATCAGTACATTTCACTATTTAATGTGCTTACAAATAAAAGAAAATCGGATTCTTTTTATACAGCGTATGCGTGTGCTAAATGTGTATTAAACCACGTTAGATCAAATGAATTTACGACACATGATAATACATGAATTTTTGTTCATTTAATACATGAATTTACGTTCGTAAAAAACTTGCAATGTACAAATTCATTTTATTTCTTCGATAGAGGCAGACATGTAAAATTTTGATAACTGGAATTGTTTCAAGGACGTTAGGACTCCCCTACATCATGTCCAAATGCCCAAAAGAAGTGTTGTTGTTGTTAAAACCCAGACCGTCCGACCTACCAGAAAGGTGTAAGGTAACTGTTTGGACGGTCGGGAAATGCCACCCAATTTAGACCGGAACCCAGTCGGGGAGGCATCCACAGGGACTGTACCCTCCTTCCCCTACCACCAACCTCTCGGAAGGACTTTCGGACCCACATGTTTAACGTGATCGTACTCCGCATGAACACGGCGGCAGTTTTGGCATCGGCTGGAATCGAACCCGGGCCTACCGAGTGCAACTCCAGCGCGCTAACCAATGGGCTACCGCACCCCCCCCCCCCCAAAAGAAGTGTCGAACGTCGAAAACCCAGACCACCCGACTCGTCCGAGGACTTAGAGTAACCGTTAGAGTGGCCGGCCCAAAAGAAGTGTGTGTGTACTAAGTAAGATAAAGTTCAACTGCAACCAAGAACAATCGATCAGAGTGAAAACAACAAAGCATTGGCCTTTGAGATCAATATCAAAGCAATAAATATCCCTATGGTCTTACCAACAAAGCCGCTTAATGCTGACAAGGCTGAATGGCGATATTAGTTTGAAAATGAAACTGAAATAAAAGTATTAAAATGATTAAAAAACGTTAAAATGCTGGCAAAAATCGGAGAATAAGGGAAAATCGGAAGAAAAAAAAATAGACAAAATTTTAAGAAGAGAAAGATGGCAAAGCATGAAGAATAAAATAATAAACTAGAGAAGAATATGATCAAAGCATAAGCAAAAAAATATGGGTAACCTTATAAAAAGAATCCCATTTATTTTCTATTTTCCATGCTGTGCTACTATTTCTCTTTTACTATTCTAGTCCTCTTTCTAATTACAGTCTTCCTTCTAATTTTTCATCATTTTCTTATTTCTATTTTTGATGTTTTTACAATCCTTTCTATTATCTCATCTTAGTTTTCATTATAGCTTTATTGGCTTTACGCGTAAAAAAATGTATCTTTAGTTTATAAATTCCGATGTTAAATCTAGAGGTGGCAGTGAAAAGCACATAAGTCAAAAATTCCAATTTTTTATAGCATACGTATTTGATTTAAGAAATTTATAAACTTTATTACGGAAAAAATAAAACCTTAAATTTAGATTTTGTAAAATTTAGAACTTTAGATTTTGCACTGATATCAGTGGGGTAATAAAATATAAATTAAGAAAAATTATTATTTATTTAGCTTATAAATATATTGAAACCTCTATAAAAATTCAATCTGTATTCTGAAAACTAAAAATTAGAATGTGAAAAGAAAGTTCTCCTAAAAGTATCAGAATGTTCATTCCTTGATCTTTCAAAAGCCTTGATTTTGACTTGAGTGCTTTTTCCCGCCAGCTTTAGAAATATTACTTTACATAAATATATTTCAGATTTCTTTCATGTTTATAAAATAAAAAGTCTCAAAATCCACATATTCATTCGATCAAAACTTATATTCATGCAATACTAAATCCATTTTTTTTTTTTGCAAATTCCTCATAATAATTTTATTTTAAATACTGGTAATTTAATAAAATGTATATACTGATATTTTAGTGTAAATTCCAAGGAAAATGCAAAAAAAAAGTGTTTTACTGCAACATGTTTGCACAAGCAGCACATGTTTTACTGGAACAGGCACAAACACGTTTAAAATACCGCAACCACGTTTTCTCATTCATATGAAATCCATCTTTAACCCAAATTTTGTTTTACACGGTTGAATAGTTTTAGGAGTAAAATAGTTTATTATTGAATTCGAAGAAACGTATGGAATACAAAAGATATTTCTTCGTAATATTTCTCATTCCTCGAGGAAATGCATAGATTGTCAATACAGCCAAAGCATTATTTCGACATGAGAAAAATATTTCCATTTGTATGTATGATTTGGGAAGGAAGATTTTCAACATTGATTGGATGTGACAAGCATGTAGTTTCCATAGATGGAAATTTTCATACTACCTTTTTATAAATTTATAATTTTTATTCGTTTCTTTTAGTATAAAATAAGCATTTAATTGATACAAGTATAAAATTGATAAATATAGAACAAGCTTTCGTATAAAACAAGCATTTAGTCGATACATTTAATCATTTAATTGATGCATGTGTTGTCTTTTGTTTTTGATCTTGGCGATTTTTGCGGGACATTTCTTACAAAAAGACAGATATTTTATCCGAATCATACCAAAATCTAATCAGCACCACGTGTAAGAAACAAGCGACTAATTTACCAAATTTTGTGAAATTTGGTCAATTAGTTATTGAGTTATAGTGGATACATACATTGCAAAAACACACACACACACACACACACACACATATATATATATATATATATATATATATATACGGACTTCACGGTGAAAATAGTTTGTTCAAGTTCTAGGATTATCTAAAAGTATACATCAGTCAAAAAGTTGTGATTTTCGACACGATTCCAATACATGTATTGCAGAGAAAGTAAAAAATTATCTTCCATTTTTAGACTCAGCGCAATAAGGCGCAGTAATAAGTAAGGAACCTTGACGAAACAACATTAGTTGAAAGTGGTTCGTGAAGTAAACATATTTGGCAACATACTTCTTAAACCATTTACCAAAGGAAGCAATCTTTATTCAGCATCTTAAACTACGTAGGCTATTAAAAACAAACTAAACCTCTCTTGTGCCGAATAGAAAAATAAGATAAGATTTCAACCTAATATGTATACCGCATCACGACTTTTAATTCCACATAAATGAGACTAGGTGAGTATATAATATTATAACCTCATTAAAGAATATACCATCAACGTATTAAGGAGATGAAAGAGATTACAAAATAAATCGAAATTCATTTTGATACGTTTACTACGTCAACTTTGCTAGTAAAGGAATTTTGTTTTGATACTTTAAGCTGTGTTATATCAACGAAGCCAAATAAGTACTCAGCTGTAACATAGTATAAATTTGTATTTCCATTATATCTATTTGTACATAATTAGAATCAGGCTAATTACATTCCGAAGACTTTATTTCTTAGAGTGTAAAATATAACTATTTTACGGAGTTATCCAAAGTCTTCTCGATAAATTCTGAATCGATTCTATACAATTATTCGAAACTCTGCTTTATTTTCAATATTCTTAGACATTTAAACTTAAAAATGAATCATTAATAAAAATACTGTTAATGTTTTTGATCAGAAAAATAGCCAAGTGACGATTTAGGTATTTGAAGAGAAACTATGCTTCTGTGATCCGAATAAAAAATTGGATTACAAAATATAATAAGATATCGTTTGCTATGAATTAAAATATCTCAAGAACGGTTCGTTGGCATCAATAGAGCTACCTAATAAATGTAGGATATTTATTTCTGTGCATGATAGTATAAAAACGAATTTTGTTTTTCTATCTGTTCCAGAAAATCAAAATTCCAAGATTTTAAATTTTTATCTTTACTTATAGGTCAATTTCCATGAGTATGCAAAGTTTCAAATTTTTATCTTCAGTAGTTTGGGTTGTGTAACTCACCCCTTAGTCAGTCTCACTCAGCTGTATGGTACATTATATATATATATATTTATATATATATATATATATATATATATATATATATATATATAACTGTAGAAAACAACAGTGGTGAAGTGATATTTTTGGATATCTCAATATATCGAAATCCTCAAGAACATCTATGTTACAAAATGTATGATAAACGTAAATGTTTCAATTGTAATATTAATTACATCACTCCTTGGAGTAGTAATATGAGTATTGGTGTAATGAGAAATTTGATTGTTAATCATTTTGTAAGATATGGTAAATTAAATTCTACCAGTGAACAGCGAAATATATGTGAAAGACATTTGATAAAGGAAGCATTGAAGAACGGTTTTCCTCTCGGCTTTCTAAAAACTTATTATTTAGTATTTTGTAAAGAACTACGTATTGATATTGTAATGTATGCTAATTTCCATGACTTGTTGCCAATTGACTATTTGGAATCTTTTCCTTCACTGTAACTTTGTGCTTTTAATTCCTATATGTGTTTGGACTCTGGATCCCCTTTTTCATATATTTGTGTGAATCCATGGTGGGAAGTATTATGATTCTTATATAATTCTCTTTTGGATTTTATGGATTTGATATTCCCTTAGGATTCTGTTTTTCCTGTACTCACGGATTGGAACTGCTTCGGGCGATTGGATGTTTCTGGGAGTGTTTTCCGGGAACAAAAGCGCGCTTTAACCAGGTATAGGGGTCACAATCCCCCTAGACATTACTGATACCCCACTTGCACTCCTTTATTTGTTTCTGTTTTTCCTTGTGTTTCATAATATTCCTTGTACTTTTCCGGGATATTTCTTTTGTAATATATATATATGTATATATATATATATATATATATATATATATATATATATATATATACCACGATATCCATGACACCACAATATCCAGACACCACAGTAACCATGCCAGTAGGTGGGACTCGAACCCAGAACACGATAGAGCACAAGGAGATGCTCTCCTTAGACCTCTTAGCAATCAAGCCGACCAGCTGTATAATATAGATTAACAGAACATATAACTCATTTTGTCTAACCATTCGTACCATAAAATATCTTGTTTAATTAAACTGTTATCAAACATCATGAATAATGTTACTGATATTTTCTATAAGCAGATTCATCTTCAGTTAGTAACATTTATACACCTAAAGTCTAAATTATATAATCAACATTTTACATGCATTTCAGCATTAATATTTGTAAGAAATATTTAAACTCCATATTACATATAAAATATACAGCAAATATTCTTGTATTATAATAATCTTGAAGAAACCATTGATTATCTCGGATTCACAAACACCGACATTATCGTATATATCCTTAACCATTCTACCGGTGAAACTGACTTGTAGTGAATTTGTAAGGCGTTGTTGTGAGTTGATAATTAATTCTAATGGAATTCAAATCGAGAGTTTATTTCTGCAACGTTGGGTCAAAAGGACTAATTGCAAATTCCGCTGCTTTCTAACACGTGTTTGAGTGCTCGGAGTTAGGACCTCCGCTTAGAATTCAAACACTTATTGCATGTTTCTCCGGCCAAATGTTTGTTGTATGTTTGTCAGAGTGGAATGTTTATTGCATATTTCTAAGAATTATATACTGCTTGTGGTTTGATTTTAACAACTCATCTTATTAGTAAAGTTAATTTTATTCACATGCAAAATCGAATAATATGGATTGTCTTTGTCTATAACTTCAAGAATCGAATTTGAAGTTAGTGTTTTCAAAGTACATTATTTTAATTGGATTTCTAAAAGCATGTTAGGAGGATTTAATTTGAATTACGTTTAATATTTCGTGTTAATTTTCCATTATTATTGTTGTGTTAATAAAACTATTGATTAAACAGCATTCTCTCTCTTTGACAAGTTGGCAGCTCCGAGCGCGTTAAGGTAAAAAAAGTATTTCATAAATTTAATGGGATAAAATGACATATTTAATTGCATTTCTCCCGAAATTTCTATTGGTAATATATGTGAAAAAATACTGTTTTATTCAAGGTGATTGGGACATTTTCATACTGCCCAAAAATAGATACTTTTGGCTAGCAACTGTTATTGGTGATAAAATTTTTGCCATAATATAATTTTTACGAAAAAAACTTCATTGAAACATTTATTTCTTAAGATATGCTATAGAAAGAGATCATATAATAACTGATTAAGTTCAGCATCAAATTCCTAGGTAGAATGCGGGTGCACTAAGGATTTCCACTTCTTGTTCTTTTTTCCATTTCGGGTAAAAAAACATCTCATTTTACTTGAAGTCTGCATTTCTCAAAATTAGCTATAGATATAGAGATTAGACGATAACTTTTGTGGATTCAGCGTCAAATTTTGAAGGAGATAAGGTAGTTAACTATGAATTTTCAACTTTGAAATTCATTTTCACCTTCGGTTCAAAATTCTTTTTTGATACATGTATTTATCACTATTAGCTATAGATAGGGCTTAGATAATGACTGATATAGATTTAACTCCACATTCTGAACAAGAATGGAATGGGGGGGGGTACAAAAGTTTTCCATAACTGGTTCCTTTTCCACTTCTGGTTCAAAAAAATTTCAGAAACATCTATTTTTCAATATTAGATATCAATAGAGCTCAAACTATGATTGATATTGATTCAGCATCAAATTTATGAGGCGATAAATGGACTTACTGAGGATTTTCACCTCTGATTCGGGCGATGCTGCTACTTATTCAAAAATTTACATTTTACTCGAAGCATTTATTTCTCGAAATTTGCTATAGATATAACTTAGATGATAACTGTATATGGTATATTAACAAAATTTTAAAACTAGCAAGAAATTTGAAGAAGCCTTCATATTATGGCAAGTTGTGCGTACACTATTAGGAGTTTTAGTATTCTTTTTCACACTCATTTCATTCACTCATGCGAATTTTTGAAAAGTCGAATGTGGCATCTCCAGAATTGAAAGTGGAAATCCATAATTAGTGAACTCCCTACCCCTCAGAAATTTGATGTCGAATTCATATCGGTCCTCAATTGGCGTTATCTATGGCCAACCTTGAGAATTAGATGTTGCGAGGAAAATGTAAATTTTACTTTTTAATCGGAACTGAGATCTCTAGAACTGGAAGTAAACATCCGAAGTGAGACCACAACTCCCACTAAATGTGACGGCTGGATCCAAATGTCATCATCTAAGCTCTATCTATAGCCGATTGTGAAAAAAAATAAATGTTTCAAGAAGCATTTTTAATTAAAAAAAGTAAAAAATAAAAGAAAACGGAAGTTACAAACCTTAGAAAGTCCCTGAATCCCTCAAAGAAACTTGATACTAAATCCATGGCCCTCATTTTGTAAGCTTTATCTACAGCCGATTTTGAAAAATAGATGTTTTATGAAAAAATAACACTTTTAAGTTAAATTGGGAAATACCCGGAAGTGGAAATCCTAAGTAAATATCCAACTCCCTCGGGAATTTGAGGCTGAATATGTATTATCCATCATCTAAGCTCTATCTATAGTCGACACTGAAAAATAGATGTTTCAAAGAAATTTTTTGAACCGAAAGTGCAAATCCTTAGTTAGCTTCTTAACCCCCTTCGAAATTTACTGAAGTCATATCAGTTGTTATCCAAGTTATTTCTATAGCCAATCCCGAAAAATAGTTGCTGCAAGGACAGTTTAAATTTTTGAACCGAAAGGTACATCTCCAGAACTAGAAGTGAAACTCCTTAGGGAGTCGTTCAACTCCTCCAGAATCTAATGGGGAATCCATATCGGTTGTTATCACTGCTCTATCTGCAGTCAGTCTTGAAAAATAGGTATTTTAAAGCAATGTTTTGAAGTGCAATTGGAAAAAGAACTTTTGAAAAGACAATTGCAAAAATGGAAATCCCTAGTAAGCTGCCCTTTCACCTCCAGAATTTGATTCTGAATCTATATCAGTCATCATCTAAACTCTATAACCAATCTTGAAAGATGATTAAAAGAAAATGGAAAAACATTAGTGAACGCCCTACCTTCTTTGAAATTTGACGCTGAATCCATATCAGTCATCATCTAAGCTATGTCTATCGTAGATCCTGAGAAATAGATGCTTCAAAACTTTTTTAATATAGATGACAAATTGGATTTCCACGAATAAACTCTTAGTCATTTGACAGTTCTGGTAGAGAAGATTTTTATTTTTCTCTTACTTATAGTCTTTTGTTTGTATAAAATTATTATATCTTTATCGCAAATATAATTTGATTATTGTCATCTTTAAATCACATTTACTATTTTATCACTCGTTCTATTTCAATTAATTTACAGTTAGTTCTAAAAATTAACTGTTATTTTCAGGCGTAGTTTAATAAGCAAGTGGCTTTGAAAAAGCAGTATTAGTTGAAAGTTTTTCTATGAGTAAACAGATGCGACAAGTTATTTAAACCATTTATAAAAGAAAACAATTTTTATTCAGCATATTGAATTATATAGGCAATTTAAAATAAACTATAGCTATTTTACGCTGAGTCCAAAAATGAGATAAGATTTGAATTTACTATATGTCCCCTCCATCACGATTTTCAATTAGGCGTAGATGAGACCGGATGAGTATATAATATTATAACCTAATCAAAGAATATATCGTCAACCGTCAACGTATTATGGAGATGAAATCGATAACAAAATAAATCGAAATTCATTATGATTCGTTTACCATATTTTCATCTTCGCTTTTGAGGGGATTTTGTTTTGATACTTTAAGCTGTGTTATATTAACGATGCCAAATAAAGTACTCGGCTGTAATTTTGTGCGAAAATACTTTTACGTTATTTCTCTTTTTGCCTAATTACGCTAATTAGGTTCTGAAGATTTAATTATGTACGGTATAAAATATAATTATTTCACAGAAATATTAAAAGCCATGTGAGTACTAAGTTAATTTAATAGAATTATTTAAAACACTGCACGTTAGTATTAAATGCACATTTGAGTTTAAAATTTATAAGAAATATTAAAATTCTCAGTGGCAAAACGTCAGGGGAGACAAGATAACAGTATTTACCAAAATAATTTACGATCAAGTAATATTATTTTAATTATATATAATAGAAAATTTTATTTAAAAAATTGCTAAATTATACGAGTTTTGATATTACAGGATTTCGTTATTTTTTTACAGTTAAGAACTCGACTATGGAATTGATATAAACAAAATATAAGACATTTAACTCAACCAGATTTCTTAATTTAACAGCTTCATTTTTAATTTAGCAGCTTCATCTTCGTTTGCTTCATTCCTTTATTTTTTTATTTTTTTATGAATTAGAAGTGGCATAGCTATAGCAATGAAATTTATGTGTCTGCGTATTAAGAGGAAAGAAAGTAAATTCTTATGGAAAGTGAATCAATTGAGAGAGTAATACGCAAATATACATTTTTAACACGTTTAGAATTATTTCGTGTGAATCAGTAATTAAATTTTAACAAGTGAAAAGCAAAACTTCGTGAGTGGTAGATTTATTTTCTTATATGTTTTCCTTGATTTTTATATACTAATTAAAGTGGAATTTCCTGTGTATTGTGTTTTCCCGCATATAATGTTTTCTTATCAGTTCCACATATAAACGCAAAATCGGAGCTCCACTGCAATAAAATTGTGAAATGTTATTTTATTTTCATTCATTTATTTTCAATCATTTATTTTCATTGTAATTCAGTATTATTTCAGTAAACTTCGGTTTGTTCGGCAGAGTTTCAGAACGCCCTATAGTCCGGCACGCCTCTCAAATCACATTCGATTCCATTCGGCTCTTAAAGTTTACCTTATAAATTTAAAATTAATTTAAATTATTTTTCAGCAGTGTAACTGCACAGTGTAATTCAGTCTGTATAACATTTTAGACAAAACATATCACTTTTATTGTCCATTATTTTGCTTAAAAAGTTTTTATTTTTCATTTTTTACTCCTATTTAGTTCAGCATCCGATAATCCGATAAATTTGGTAATACGGCACCGCTAAATTCCCAAGCGGGTCAAATTATCGTAAATTTACTGTACTGTATATATAATTTTATTTTTTACCTTGCTAAAATATATGGTATGAAACTATATTTGCTAATTTTGGTCCGAGGTTTTCTGTCTCCTCAAATTATTTTATCTCGCTGAGCCGCATAAACTCATATTACATATGAAACATTCAATAAATATTCGTGCATTTTTTAATTTTGAGAACACAATTGATTATTTTGGATTCACACTTACCGACATTATCGTATATTTCCTTAACCATTCTACTGGTGAAACCGACTTGAAGCGAATTTGTAAGGCGTTGTTGTGAGTTGATAATTAATTCTAATGGAATTCAAATCCAAAGTTTATTTCTGCAACGTTGGGTCAAAAGGACTAATTGCAAATTCCGCTGCTTTCTAACACGTGTTTGTAAGCTGGTAGTGAGCACCGCCAAGTAGAATTCAAACACTTATTACATATTTCTCCCACCAAATGTTTATTGCATGTTTGTCAGAGTGAAATGATTATTGCATATTTCTGAGAGTTATGTACCATTTATGAGTTGATTTTAGCAACTCATTAATAAAGTTAATTTTATTCGCATGCAAAATCGAAATATATGGATTGTCTCTGCCTATATCTCCAACAATCGAAATCAGAAGTATGTGTTTTCCAAATACATTATTTGAATATAATTTCTGAAAACAAGTTAGTATAATTTAATTTGAATTACCTTTAATATTTTTTATTAATATTTCAGTACCATTGTTGTACGGAGGAAACTATTACCCATATATCTGATTAACAAGGTAGTAGCACAAAGCACATTAAAGGAAGAAACGCATTTTAAAATATTTATTAGGATAAAATTACATAATTAGTTACATTCCTTTCGAAATTTCTTTTAGTAAAATCTATGAGAAAGCAATCTTATGTTGAAGGCAATTGTGATATTTTTATATCGGCTCAGAAATAGATACTTTTGGTTGTTCAGCATCTGTTATTAGTAGCAAAATATTTGCCATACTATGGTTTCCATGAAAAAAACTTTCCTTCTAACGTTTATTTCTCAGGGTCTGCTATTCTGCTATGCATAGATCGCAGATGATAGCTGGCTAGGATTCAGCATCGAATTCCGAATGAAATTAGGGATTTTCTAAGGATTTCTACCTCCGTTCCTTTTTCACTTCCAATTCAAAAAATTTATTTTAGTTGAAACATCTATTTCTCATGATTGGATAGAGATTGAATGATAACGGATTTCGATTCAGCATAGAATGATAGAGAAGATAGGGAAGTTTACTAAAAATTTTCCCTTCTGGTTTCTTTTCCATTTCCGGTTCGAATGTTTTCCTTAAAACATCAATTTCTCAAGATTAGTTAGAGGTGGATCTTAGATAATGACCTCTATGTATTTAACATTAAATTACAAAGGGGGCAATTGCACTCAATAAAGATTTTCACTTCTGGTTCTGAAGATATCACTTCCGATTCAAAAGTTTATATTTCTCTTGAAACATCTATTTCTCGGCATCTGCTATAGATATAACTTAAATGATGACTGATATGCGTTTCTTTCCCAAACGTAGCGACATTAAGATAAATAAAGTTCCTTTGTAAAACAAAAACTTTTCGTTGTAAGTATGGCCACATTTGACATTTGCTAATGAAAAACAAAATTCTTCTCCTAAATGTAGATACGGTAAAATAAATTATTTTCCTCTGTGAAGGGGAGCTTTTAGCTGCAAATAGGGTCACATCTGAACCTTGTTTCATGAAAGAATATAGACATATCCTTAATATTTCTATATATAAATAAATAAATTTCTGTTTAAATGTGGACTTCTGTTGTAAGTAGTCATATTTGGGTCTTATGTAATGAAAGGAAATATTCCTCTCCTGAATATCGTGCTGAATATCTTAAATTTCTAAACTTTACGTAGAATATTAACTCTACAATAACTCATCAGTTTATTTTAACTCCATAATGTATAATAGTGAACCCTACAATAATACAAAAATACGCTCAATACTATTGTCTTACTTTCATTTTAAAAACTTTTAAACATTTTAAATTAAATATGTAATTAAATTGATGATCATAAAAATAACCACAAATTCAATTAAACTGAAAATCTTACTTCTGTACTATAAAAAACAAAGTAATTTATAAAAAAATTCTCATAAAGCCTTTTCTTATGCAAAATTTGTATACGTTGAATTAAATTTCATATCTACTAAAACTTGAATATTTTTTGGGGTGGGAAAATTATACCTCTTAGGGGGGGCTCAGATCCTTCTAGCTCCCTGTCTGACTTTACGACTTTGATGTTTCGTTGTCAATATTGCCACATAATAACAGAAATATTGTTTTTATAACAACAGACCATTGCAGAAAATAGTCCTCTACCGTAATTTGCGGTGCTGAAATAAATTTCTCTGGTAAAAATGAACTTTTCGTTATAAATATAAACACAATAAGAGTATAGATACATCATACACCCTTTTTAAATTTATGTCTCCCAAATTACAAGTCAGTGCTATAAATTACCCTTAAAAATTAAGTTTTCTCTTCTCTTTGATGTGATTATGTGGACGCGGAGTACTGAGTAAATCATGAAATAAATGGGACGGGAATGTAATGAAAGTAAGTAACGGAAGTAACATCATATTGCTACGAATACCTAAAAGAAAATATTATTACAATCCCTTGGTCGCTTGCTTGATCTTGCTGACAAATTCTGTAGGTTTGGCCAGAATTTGGCGAAATATCGCCAACTTGGCGAATTTTGATGATTTGTAGAACCTTTTTGAATTTCATAGATTGGCTAGGAATTTCATGAGTTTTTATAGAACTTTCCACACAGTGTATCAGTTCCACACAGTTTGCCATCATTCAATTGGGCTGTTAGCGTGATACAAGTAAAGGTATCTGCCGAACTCAATACAAAACTAATATATAATTTTTCTTCTGATTATATATACACTTTAAGCTGTATTATGAAACAATACTTCCGAAAAAATGCAAAAAACATTTCAATTTGAGATCTGTGACATCTGTTTATCACCATCTTCATTATTCACCATTATGCGCTTCTCGCTTACGCCTACCGCACGCTCGCAAGAGAGTGACTGCAAACAATACATCCAAACGCTTCATCGTTGATAACTTTGTCGTTTCTAGTTCCGATTCGGATTAAATAAACTGCAATCTGTTTATATATCGTATAATTTTTTACCCGAAATTAAACAAATCAAAAAATAGCAAAAAAAAAACCCCAAAAATAGCAAAACATTTCCCTCGTTAGCTAGTACCATCGTCACATATAACACACATCAACCGTTTCCCATTCGAAAAACGACAAATGTTTCATCTCAATCTATTACGAGCAACAGACTTACTCTCCATTTTTATTCCCCAATATTTCTTAATCCAATTTCATTTTCAATTAGAGGAACTCTATTGGAAAATGCCATCACACATTGCGCAGGTCTTCTGCAAAAAAAAGTGTCATTGTGTATATGGCCAATTAAATGCAACCGTCTGTAAAAAGGAAGGCAACAAATAAATAAGAATACTGAGTCAAGAATCATCTTGGTCTTTTATATGATTCACCCTATTTGTCTGCCATCGATGTTTCTTTAGATAAGGAATATGAATGGGAGTTTTGGATCAATGCCGTCCAAATAGAAGTTTTATTGACAGTAGTTTGAACCTAAATATAGCATAAGTATACTTTATAAGATAAAATCTCGATACTTGGATGTGAAACAGAATCCTTTTCCTGCAATACGTAATGAAAGTAAATGGATAATATGCAAGAATAAATATGAAGAAAAATGCTAAATATTCGTAAGACTCAATCTAAAGCAATAGAAATATAAAATTTATAAAATTAATTTTTTTTAACGGATATTCAAATTTTTAAAACATGTTCAACTCACATTGGAATTCGTACTACTATTGCAGAATAATTGCAGAAGGTACTGACTCACTTCTTCTGTATTCTCTGTAGAATTTCACAATAGTGATCTACGCCAGATTTGCAAATTTCGTAAAAGTCGATTGTGTTAGATGAGTTATCTTCAGCTATAACAGACATACAGACAAAAGCCAATAGATTCTTACTCAAGAATCAGCTTGTTCTTTTCTATGATTCAACTTATTCGTCCGCCGTCATTGTTTCTTTAGATAATAAATATATATGGGGGCTTTGGATCAGTGATATCCTAATAGAAATTTTATTGACGGTAGTTTGAACACAAACATAACATCAGCATATTTTATAAGACAAAAATCTCAGTACTTACTTGTATGAGAACCAGAATCATTTTCCTGCAATACGCAATGAAAGACAATAAATAATATGCTAGATTAATGCTAAATAATCATATGACTTGGTGTAAAACAATAGCCATATGAAATTTATAAAATTAAAATATTTTTATTGAATTTAACGAATTTTCAAATTTAAAAAAAGTTCAACTCACATTGGAATTTGTACTACTATTGCAGAATTAATGCAGAAGTTACTGGCTCAGTTCTTCTGTGATCTCTATAGAATTTTACAATAGTGCAAGCTTTATCTACGCCAGATTTGCAAATTTCTTAAAAGTCGATTATTCTAGATGAATTATCTTCAGATATAACAGACAGACAGAGAAAAACCAATGGAGTTCATCTCAAAACTAAGAACTAAAAAGCTTAGTCATTTTACAATGGTTATTTCCGCACAATTAGCATATGTTTAATTTAATAAATTCAGTAACACTTGTTAGACGTGTTATTAGCACTTGTAAGAAATGTCATACACCCACCTTTAAAATCGCATCGCTTCTTCCTCTGATTCATATTAGCAAAACCAAATCCAGAGATGTTACCCCCCTTCAAAGTCTACGTCCTATATTTCAAGATGCTGGCTCTGCCTATGGGCTATTCTTCCCACAAATATTCGTCTGTACAATATTAAAGTACACATCGCCTAAAAATTTCGTCACAAATGGTTGATTTGTAGACAGTTACAATGGACAATGTACAGCATTGTAAGGGCTGCATAAACACCATTTTTGCCCAAACACGTTAAACAATATATTTGCCCTATAAAAAATTATTTTCAATATATCCAAATTTAAGATAATTTAGCTCAATTTTAGAGAAGTTATCTTCAGATAATATATATTAATAAGAAGATCACATAGATATCAAATATGTGCAATTTTTATCCGATTAAGTTCAATAACTAACTCTGTCAGAGAAAAATCAATCTACGCCACATATCCCATTAAAAAACTGCTATGTTTTAAAGAAGTTATCACCAGGCCTACACAACAGACATACGAAAGCAAATCATAGGCAACTTAAAAATAAGAAGTCACTTTGTTTCCTGGCATCATCGAAATATCCCAGTTCATTATCTTTTGATGATAAACATATGTAGGTCTCTAAAGTGCATCATAGTCCTTAGAAGAGTTCACCAACTTGGGATACACTTTCTCTTGCTGATACGCGATGTTATCGTTGCTAGTACGTCAGAAAATTTCAGAAAATATGGAGGCAAACAAATTAATTCTTTAAGCTACATTTTTCTTCATTGAGACTGCAGACTAAAGTGAAATCTATTGTTATTTTATAGAACAAAATACGCATTATCTTTTAGTTGAGGAATCGACTTTTTATCACCATTTCTTGTGTCGTGTGAACCTCTTCATAAAATTTTGCCAAATACGGAAGAGTATGTATATTTTTTTCATGACTGTTTTTAGATTTAGAAACATTATATATCCTATAACGGTTTTTAATTTCTGGAGCAATATGTATCTCTATGACGGTTTATATTTTTTAAATTAGTATATATTCCCATGGTTTTTTTCTATTTTTGGAGCATTATATATCCTATCACGATTTTTAATTTTTGAAACAGCATATATCCCTATAACGGTTACTGTTTCGACAATACAATAGTTTACGTAGTTAATAAATTCGACAAAGAGTATTTTTATTAACACTCAAAAACTAGTTAATACTCAAAAACTAGTTATTATTTTCAACATTTTTTGTAATAATGAAAGTTCTTAATTAAATATTGTCGTCAGTGATTTGTATACGGATATAATAATTTGTTAACATTTAGAAAGTTTAAAATGTATGTGTTATGGCATATTTGAAACTAAAGATCTAATTTTACACATTTTATCCCATAAAGTTGATAAAATTCTTATATTATATTTTGAACTTTTAGTGTAAATTGTTTAATTATAGTAAAATCTGTTTCATAATAACAGTATTTATTAAATTGAAAAAATTAGAAAAGCGAGTACGATTGAAAGAAATGGGCAGTCTGGAGGTACAATTGATTGATATAAATAGTCAAAATATGCAGTATAATGGTATAAATAGTTCGGAGGCACAACTGGCTGTTATAAATAGTTCGATGATTCAATTGAATGATATAAATAGTACAGAATAAATACAAATAATACAGTACTACAATAGGACAGAATAAATGCTTGTAGTACAGATTGAATGATATTGAAGTATAGTTCAAGAAAATGGTTGAAGAAAAAGTTGTTGATAAATTTATAAACATTTTCTATATACACTGCCCTCCGAAAGTTACGTACGAAATGTATTGTCCCAAGTAACGACCGTATACGCGAATTTTATTGTGCAAAACCTGCAGTTGCCTCGTGTAGAATATTCAAATATCGATATTGCATTAATACCGTATCCATATAACACTGAAAAGCGACTGACTTTGCTCCAGATATGTAAATTAGACATTCGATAAAAAAATGATGCTTTTGCTTCTACGGCTTTCAATGTAACAAGAACATTTTCTCTGAAAATGGAATAGCCACTTGCTTTAGCGTGGTCCAGAGAATACGTGTTGAAGACCCAGACCGTCCGACTCGTCCAAAGGACTAAGAGCAACTATTTGGACGGCCGCAGAGAATACGTGTGGATAATTTATACCAGTCGAATTCCCTTGGGAGACTTGAGACAGGATAATCCATCACGGATGTAGCTAATTTCACTTGCGTACATGATTGCATCTTTTCTCGTTTGTGGACACAATTCTAAACGTGTACAACCGTTACTACAAGACCTTTTTCATGACGCCCAGTCTCACAACACCTTCTAATGACAAGTGCATGGCTTTATTGACGAGACATAATCGAAGAGTGACAGCACCATCTCCATGAGCTGTTTTGTTATTACTGCCGTAAGAGGGCTGATGTCGATCAGTACTGTGAGGCGAAGGTTTCATACTAGATGTCTTTATGCACACATACAAAAATGTTGAACTCTAGGACCAGAAGCGCACAGTTACCATGGTGCCATGAGACTGAGATTTGGACTCAAACACAATGGGCGAATGTTCTTTTCATAAACGAATTGAGATTTCCCATTCAATTAGACAGAAAACGTGTGCTAATCTGGAGAGAACAAAGAACACGTGACCTGTCCGAAACCGCCTTTGAACATGCTTGTCAGTGTGGTAGCATAGGCTGACTTTTCATTGGGAAGCGCCGGAGACCTTCATGTTTGCTCATGCGACATTGGGACGAGGAAGATGCAACGATATCTAAAAGAAATCCTATGTTAGATTTTGTGCAAGTGGAGTCGATTTGTATTTTGGATATAATGGACGACATGCTCTTTCACAAAGAGCAGAAAACCGACTTCACAGCGATGGTATTGAAAACATGGAGTGGCAAGCATATTCCCCTGATCAAAAAAAATTACTCTCTCAAACTTGCCATTGAGATGTTGCAAATCGCTCTTATACAGGAATAGCAATCAGTGCCTGCCTAGATTACTTAAATGAGAGAAAAAATTGTTGCTTGTGTCAGGATAAGAGAGGATCATATTCTATATTAAGCTTCACTTATTTCCACTATGCATTATTCTGTTGTAGCAATTTAGAGTAAAATAAACCCCTTACATGTATATTTTTATCTCTTATTTTATAATTAAATAACTCATCAGAGTATTTTTCTGGGAAATTTGGAGTCGATTGGAACATAACTTGATAAATTACACCCGATTCATTGTTCCCAGCTTAGCTTTTGGAGGTCAATATATATATCGTCTCTATTAATTATAAACGAGGCCTTGTACTTTACTTTTTTACTTTTGTATAGGATCCCAGGGAAGAATTTCTGCGACCCTACCACCTGTAAGATATTAAACAAAATGAAAATCCTGATAATGATTTCCAGTTACAGAAAAAAGCATCATTCAGGAAGCATCTACACAATTTAATTGTGACATATAAATTGTCTATAAGGCCACTCTCACATTTGTCCACTCTCATTTTAGCATTCGAAGTTTTCTTGGATTATTGAAATTCTGTCAATTTGAAATAAATATGAAAAAGGGAAAGGGTGAATTTTTACGCCAATGGTTTCATTCCATGCTGCTAGTGCTAAAACAACCAAAGAAAAATACGAATTTGAAACAACTTAACAGTGTGGCTTTCATATTCATAATTCCGCCATTTCAAGGTTTAGATTTTATTTTATATTGTTTTATTTATACCTCGGCAGGTCATAGGTACATGTTTTTCGTCGGCAAGCCATTTAGACAGCCTTTAGTTAAGTCCAAAAATGATAACATTATTTTCCAAAAAGTATGAGATTGCGAAAACTTAAAGTAAACATTTTTTATATCGTCATATGTATCAATAATATTTGAAATTATATTTTATATAAAATAGGACTTCATGAAACGACGTCATGAAGCTTTTCTCTCATAGAATCCAGAAAGCAGAGGCTATAAAGGTCTCAGCTAATTAAAATTGGCAGAACAAATAACGGCGAACTATACTCTCACGATAACATTAGCTAACTCTGAGGTAAAATTGGTGTTGCGCAACATCAAAATCCACTGTGAGGTGTTTGATTAATATTACGCCAATATTAATTAGATAAAAAAAACAATATTTCGTAAAGACCTTTAACATTACTTGCTGTCCCGTTATGCCGTAGGTTGCATATGGGCTGTGAAATAATTTTGTAACTTGTGAAACCCAATTTTATATAGAATATTTTAAACAAATTTAATTATTTGAATTTCCTACAATTTCTAAATGAAATTCGAGCATAAATTAACAACATTTAAACGTGACTATTGACAGGGGCGTATTGAAATGTTTTTAACTAAAATGCATGTTTTAAGAATATTCGTAAAATGTTATTAAAATTTTACTTTTTATTTAATTTTTTTTCAAATCTGGTATTAAAACATATTTTAATATTTACCAAATAAGAGGTCCACAGCAAGAATAGTTAATTTTTTGGCTGTCACTGTTTAGAAGTAACTTTTCTAGTAATCACCGGTAACGACCGTTGCGCGGGTGTAAAAAAACCGCGAAAAATAAATGCTCAACTAATTGACAAAAAGTAAGATCGTATTCCCAATAGAGCTATTTCTGATCATAGGGAATAAAGGTAAATGCTGAAAGGCGGCAACTATTAAGGGACTATTCACTTTACCCCATTTACATTTCGTATAATTTTTTTAATCAGCTTTTGTAACCATTTAACCATTTAACGCATTTTTACACATTTTAACGCATGATTTAACATTTTAACGCCACATTTAATTGTCATTTTAACGTCTTATTTAATTGCCATTTTAATGCATTTTTTACATCCCCCACAATGTATAATACGCTGCGTGTAGAAAAAGGATTGTAACACTTCGACATCTTCAAAGTATTCGAGTCTTTGCTAGATTTAAGATTACACGTTTTGTGGATGCTAGTGTTAGAACATGATTCAACAATTTTCAGAGATACAGCTATTTTCTTTATGAACGTGTTTGCTTTGCCTATTTGTGCAATTTAAATGTACTGTAAGTATGAGTCAATTCAAGAACTATGAGATTTTCATGAAATTTACAGCACTGCGAAAACAAAATGGCCACCAAGCAATACCTTCTGTATAAATTAGTGATAATAATTATTTTAGACATAATTTTTCATTAAAAGCAGAATGATACAAATTTTAGAACGTTAGCATGGCCGTTTTTGATATATTGCAAGATTTTCGAATGAATTCTTCAGAAAATCATTTAAAATTCAGGTTCTTCAATACTGTTAATTTGATAATTACTTTCCATGTAAAATGCTTTATTAAAAAACGAATGATACAAATAAAAAACGCTAGCATGAACCGTTCTCAAGATATTGTCCGTTTTCTCAAATAAATGTTTCACAAAACTTGCAAAAAATATTAAAAAAAAATAGTAGACATTAAAGTATCAACCAATATGTTCTCTTGTCATATGCAATATTATGCGACAAATCTGTTAACCTCATAGAGATAAGATACTTTTGTAATAGATATATATTTTGACTCCAAAGAATTCGTCGAAAATCATTTATTTCACTGGGTATCAATTAAATGTCAATTGCATTTTATGAGGATTTTCCTTCTTTTAACCCAAACCGTCCGACCGTATGGTCGGACATTTTTGGTCGAAATATGGTGTAGGGTATCTGTGTATAAGGTATCTCTTTGGGCGGCCGGAACAGTGCCAACCAATTTTGACGGGAATCCAATGAAAGCGACATTTACAGGGATTGTTTCCCTGACTCTCATTCCTCTGCCATCAACCTTTCAGAAGGACTTTCGCACCCACAGATATAACGTACCCATACTCCATGTAAACACTGGAATAGTTTGGGCAGAGCCGAGAATAGAACTCTGGTTATTCGAGTGCAATCCCCTTGTTTAACCACTAGGCTATCCCTCCCTTGATGAGGACTTTGCATGTGAGTATGAATAAGCCTGTTCAGACCAATAAGTTGCCAAAAGTGCCCAGTTTTAATTTACATTTCCTTAATTCAATGACAGAAATATTGTGCTGTCGATCTTGCACCTAATAATTTCGCTGTGACAGAAATAAAATCATTAAATTATGTAGGAAAAACCATGTGCTGCTCACATCAGATTTTTTTTTTCATTTTGTATTCTAATAAAGATTGTGATATAAATTTAATGAAATACTTTGGAATATGAAACTATGAGAAAGTTTTTTGCATAAGAGAAGCCTCAAATTCCACTTGTAAAATATAACAACCCATTACTGTAACTCTCTATTGAAACATCTTTGCCAGAATTCATCCACTTCCAACACTATTTACCCATATCTCCTAATCCAATTTCCTTTCCAATTAAAGGAACTCTATTGGAAAATGTCATAGCGCATTGGCAAACGCTCCTTTATATAAATGAAAAGAAGTGCTGTTGTGTTTGGGCCAATTAAAGGCAATCATCTGTAACAAATGATAAGAAGGGAAGCCAAGAACCAACAACAATGCGGTGATCATTTTAGTTATTTTTATGAATTCCCCCCCCCCCCTCGTCAGCTATCATTGGTTTTTGGGATTTAGAAATATGATTTTGCTTTTGGATCGATGGTAAGGAAGTGAAGGTTCGTGTAAGAACACCTGGAATGCGAAGATTTGCACTTGAACGACAGGAGTACAAATAACAAGTTCCTTGCTTTAATATTTAGTTGTTAAAGAGCAAATTTTATGCAATTACTACTTAGGCTAATAAATCAAAGTAATATTGTTGTGAACGTGTAATATTCTCTCATTAGCTTCCCCCGTCTTGTCTTTCGTCTCTATCGCAGACCAAAAGGTGCCATCGGAGTGTTTTCTCCAAAAGACAGCGGTACGAACATTATTTCCCTGACGTCACTCTATGGTTTTTAGAATTTCGAGTCAGAAGAAGGGTTGCCAGATTTAGCGATTTATCGCCAATTTGGCGACTTCCGGAATATTCCAGAAACTTCACGAAATAACGATTAGTCTAGGAGATATTACATAATTCTGGAAATTTCTACAGAGAGACTATCAGAAGTTTCTAAAGAGAGACTATAAAAGGAACTCCCCACTCCGTTGGAGTTCAGTTGACTAGTTGACAATATACGAGCTACAGTGAACTGTGACTTTTGACAATGTTTTGAGAATAGTAGTCGTTGTTTTGTGAAATTATTTTCCAATATATATTGAGAATATTATCGCTTATTCTGTGAAATGAGTGGAGCATTTAAGTGTTGTTTGATTGTATGTTGTTCATGTTTACTTGTATGCTGTTCATTGTATGTTGTTCATGTTTTGTGCTTGTGAATAAACTTAAGTTATCCAGAAACTTGAACTCGTTCTTCGATCCTGATAGCACACCCACGATTCTAGAGGATGCGTTCGTAACAATATGTTAGTAAATACAATACAGCATTTCTATGAGAGTCTTTAAGCACCGCAATAACTTTGAAAGGAAAGGTCCATGAGTGTATACATTAGGTCTGTCTGTAGTAAAGTGACCATACTCGATCGAATGAAGTGATTTAAGCAAGCTCTCTTACTGGAGCATTTAAAAAGTGATGATTGCGAATTCAAAGCGAGATAGGCGAAAAATGTCAATTGCAAAATTGTAGGGCATTGTCAAATGAGTAGGAATAAATAATAAAACTGTAAAGAGAAGGTATTTATTTGGTACAATAGAGTTATTAACGAATTGTTATCATAATCTTGAATACTAAATGAAACAATGCACAGGAATCTAAGTCTGATTAAAATGCCCTCCGTCAGTAGCAGTGCATATTTGAATTCGAGAAAGAACATGACCGCATACTTTGACAAGCATTGCAGGTGCCACCGCATTACAGGCCTTAATGATTCGACTTTTCCCACAGGTATTTATAACTTTCAATATACACGTTTCTTTCGTTTCTGTTGTAGAGTTGGATTTTTTGCGTATCTTACTTAGTTGCCGAGTTTGTATCCTAACATTTTAAATTATTCGCCAGAGGCACTGCCATCACTTTTAATTCGATCGGCCAGCAAATAAGAGACGGAGATAGGCGCGTCCTTTGAGGTTCTCTGTCTCGTACCGTAAAAAATATACAGCATTCATAAATATGAAATTTGCAACATTTGTAGAGAAATAATAGGGTAACACGGTGAAGTAAATCGTTTTCCGATTTAAACTTTAGTTTAGCTTGAAATAGCTCGAGAAGCGATTTCTGAGAGTGCCAGCAAGTGGGAGGCGAAGCATCCCAACTCGCGAAGCGAGTAACATTGGTTAGCTAAACGTAGAAAGCAGGGAGGGAAACCCCTAATATGGTAAATAATAGTCAAGAGTGCTGGCCACCTGTAATCAGAGATTTTAGGGTGGATGAGAGAGTCCAGCGGTTAGAGCACTCTGATTGCACTCGAAGGACCCGAGTTCGATTCCCGGCTTTGTCCCCATGCCTACGCGGTGTATGAGTCGTTAAATTTGTGTGTTCGAATTTCCTTCCTAGAGGTTGGTGGAAGGGAAAAGAGGATACGGTCCCTGCAGATATCACCCCACTGGGATCTGGTCTAAGTTAAATCGCACTGCCTCGGACGTCGAAACAGATACCTTACACCTACATGTAGATCGGGCGGCCTGGGTCGAAAGTAAAAAAGATGTTTTTGGAGCTCAAATATTGCAGTCAGGCTGAAAAAAAAGGAATCCTATGCATTATGTTAGGTATAAAATTCTCCTGCCCTATAAACCCCATCACATGATGGGCTAATTTCTTACAAAGCGATTATATAACGATACATCATTAAATGATACGTATTGCATACCGTATGGATGTATCACATAAGTTTGCACACCAATAGCAGTGCCACTCATATAGGGGACGACCACCAATTTAGTGAAGGGGGCCGGGCCTCAGGTGCTGTCCACCTGATTTTTCAGAAGAAAGGCATGAAAGATACATAAAGAGGGGAACACTAAATATGGAGGGGGCATTTTTTATGAGGAGCCCCAGTTTGCATGGGGGTCTCTGTCTCTAGTTCGAATGCATATTTTCATGCATACGAATCATACTTTTATAAAATATTGAAATCAACAACTAATTCTGTACCAAAATGTATTCACAAAACTTGATTAAACTTATATAAAAATATAATAATATGATTTCATATTTTTATATAAGTTATAAAGCTTTCCAACCGTGAAATATATATATATTCATTACGCTTACCTCGTTGCCCTTCTTATTATAATTACGTAGGAATTAAATTTTAATTTGTCTTTGAAATACCTTGGTGAGCCACAAATAATTTGAATACTGCATTTTCTCTCAAGAGAATCATATTTATTTGATCCGACTCAGATAATTATTCACTGCAAAACAAAGCATTGGAGAACTAAACAATAATATAATAAAATCAAGCATCTATGTACTCACAGAAACGTCGCTTTATTAAAACCTTTTAAGCGAGCAAAGTTATAAGACAAAAAATAGTTTTCATATCTAATTAGAAAAGTTTTTGACTTGTTGCTTTTATTCACATGTCATTCTTTGCTTATTTTCTTGTGTTCTTATATAAGAAAAATGCAAAATTCTGAAAACTGAAAATATATTACTTCTTGAAATAATAATTATTTTAAAATGCGGTACCGAAATATTTTGTTCAAAGCAAAATTGTGTTTATCTTTCAGAAAATTGGGTCTTTTTTATATCTACATATTATATAAAATTGATTTATATGAATAATTCAAATTTTGATTTTGTATTATTCATATAAATCAATATGAACAATAATATTTGAAGAAACAAACAAAAGAATAAAATAAATTTTATCGAAATTGCCATTTTCATTGGATTATAGCCATTACGGCCTTTGGGTTTAAAAGCTACAGGATTATTGATATTTTCAAATTCTTGCGTCATCTGTTTTATTTTGGCGAAAGATTTTTCAAATCCATATACTGTATTAAGGGTATATCTTCTAATATACGGATGTAATTTTCTACGAAAATATAAGTAAAACTGGTATATCTTCTAATATACGGATGTAGTCTTCTACGAAAATGAAAATAGAACGGGTATATCTCCTAATATACGGATGTAATCTTCTACGAAAATGTAATAGAACGGGTATATCTTCTATAATACAGATGTAATCTTCTACGAAATTGTAAGTAGAACGGGTAAATCTTCTAAAATACGGATGTAATCTTCTACGAAAATATAAGTAAAACTGGCGTATTTTCTAATCCACGAAAATATTAGTAAGGGTACATATTCTAATACTGTTTTAGCGCTTTTCTTTTGGCATATATTGATTCCATTTAATATTCACTGTAATTTGCTTTTAAATGTAATCAGTATGCTTTATTATTCAGATCTACATGTGAAGATAATTTTGATTCAATTTCATATTTTCTGTAAATTTATTTATGAACTGGATCAGTATGTTTTATTCTTCAGATCTGCCTTTGAAGATAATTTTGTATAGCGAGAACAGAGATTTTTAATCTCCTTTCTAAAAGCATTAATTTAAATATTTTAATATAATGTTTTGAATACCAATATAATTTAGAATACTGTAGGAATTTGCACATGATCGTGAATTTTAAGTTTCTTTATATTGTATATTCCGTACAAAGAAAGGGTATACTGCTAGCGTAGCAATAAAAATGTCGTCTGTATAATGCTATCTCTATGGGAGGTTCGTTTTTTATTAATATCTCGATAACTCCCTAGTCCTAGAAACTCGAAACATGGACTAAATTTTAAGTAGGGCTTTTATACGGCTACCCACAAAATTTGATCAAATTCGGTGCAGTCGTTCTTCAGTGATGATCAGACATACACGCAAACATACAGACAGATTTTTAATTTTATTTATATAGATATAATATACATAGAGGGAGAATGCAGTATTTATCATCAATTAAGTCATTTACTACATAAACGTGAAAGGATTTATAAAATCAGAATCATTGGTGTACGTCAATATTTGAATTATTTTATGGAAGAAAACTCAAAACAATGGCCAGAGCTGAGAAGTACAAGAATGTTGAACATTCAAAGATTTATTAATAGTCAAACTATTTTTGAAAACGGGTGTCTTCATAATGTAATGTTCTCTGTTCTTGTAATAAATTATGCATGTTCTGTAGTACCATATGCCAGTTTTGTAGTACCATATGATTGCAAAATCGCAACATAAAGCAAATTTGTTTAATGGCAATACAATTAACGGATATCCAATGGTGATAAGCTTGATCCAGAGGAGATCTGATGCCTAGATATTACTTACTGCACAGGGAGCATGATTATAGTTTTATTGAATTTTAAATCATATGCGATCAATACTTATTAGTTGTTTGCCTCACTGACGACCCATCATAGAGGTAAGAGGATAATATCCGGAAACGATGTATTTGGCTTGCTTCATTCTACTCAACCTATATTGATTTTAACACCCTCTGTCTGTTAGCCTATCATTTTGTTTGTCAACCTAGTGTCATATTAAAAGATCATAAAGGTAGATATTTTTCAACGAAGCCATCGTTTTAAAAGATAGACTTCTTGATATTACCAACATGTGTTAGGAAGATTATTTCGCTATCGATTTTCTATCTCATGGTTTCATAGTGCATGGTAGACAGACACAGCATTTGTTTTCGGCAAAATTTAAGTATTAAAAATGTTCCCTTTCCTTGACACCAAATTTCTAAGAACCGCTTTTATAAATACTAATGATTTCGACCCTGGTCACTACGCTCGCTAACTCCGTAGTGCTCTTCGCATTTTAGAAAAATCTAATGATTTAATTATAAATAATTAATGTTTTCTGTTCTTACAATAAAAAAAAATTCAGTCAAAACATCTGAAAATAAGCATGCTAATTTTCAAAAAATATATTTCTCATTGAAAATTAAAACTTATTCTATATCGAAAGTGGATATAAAAATACTTTATCATGGACCTTCACCAAGGGTTTCCTTCTGCGCGATGAAGCTATAATACGAACACTGGACGTAACAAGTGCAAAGAGGCCCTGATGTGATTTCTCAAATTTCTACTTATTGCAATGTCCGCTGCTAACAATTGCTCGAGAAGTTTTAGGTGGTTATATAATAGAAGTTACTGAATTTTCGGACTGTCTTAGTAACTTTTCGGACTGATTTAGTAACTTTTCGGACTGATTTAGTAACTTTTCGGACTGATTTAGTAACTTTTCAGATTGACTTGGTAACAACTTCATTTCAAACTGACTTGCTAACAACATGTCTATTTTCAGACTGATTTGGTAACAACATGTCAATTTCCAGACTGTCTTAGTAACAATATGTCAATTTTCTGATTGACTTGGTAACAGCATGTCTATTTTCGAACTAACTTGATAACAGCATGTTCTGACCTCCCTGCAACTGCTTTAAACTGCACAGCTCTACAATGGTGACATTTGACATCCATCATTCCAATAGTGAAATGAACTACATTTATACTATAAGCTCCAGATGTTATATTTGATGCATACATGGTACATATGGTATATATTTCTGATGGCCAATCAGCACCTCCAGAGCATTTTTAATTTTCATTCCTAATAGGACAAGATTCTTTTCACTTAATTGGCATTTTATAATAATGTAAGGAAGCTAATCTGAGCTGTATTAATTACCAAGTGAATAGTTAATTCAATATTTACCCGATTGTACACCGCACGCGGTTTCAAATATGCAAACAATTTTAATGGTTATAAATTGAAGAGACTGTTAGTATACTAAAAGTTTTAGCAATCGTGATTGTGAAAAACTAGTTTTCGTAACTACTGTGTTTAATTTGTTTGTGTGAATCAGCAACGAGACATGTAATAGTTACCTACATTAATAAGTACATTTTAACTTCAATTGTTTATGAAAATCATAGTTGCGACACATAGGCGTATGACCCGGCCGTCCAAATAGCTGCTCTTAGTCCTCTGGACGAGTCGGACGGTCTGGGTCTTCAACATAGGCGTATGAATAAGACGTATGATTGTTGTCGGCCATCTTTGTGACGTTTTTGCCAACAACCAATCACAGAGAATTTAAAAGTCGTCTCGACCAATTCAATATTCACCCATACTGGAAATTCTAAACTTCAGTAATTAATATTTAATTTACTAAGGCCTAAATAAAAATTCTAAACTAATATTGTGCATCTACTTCTTCATATTAGTCTATATGCAAAATTTCATAACTGTTCATTTCGCGATCTGCTCGTAATGCAGTGCCAAATAATCGCAGAATTTTGTTTTTAATACAGGGAGATATTAACTAAGTCAATTAATATGCAAATCTTTATAAGAAAATGAGTGCAACTTATCTAGGAAAATTAATTCTTAAGGTCTTTTATTGCATTTTCTCTTCTTAATATTTGAATAATGATTGGGAAGTTTGCTGAAATATTTGGCGAATTATCCCCAATCTTGTTATTATTATTTTTTTAATTCTCATCGTCTTCGTAAACCAATTGCCATCTCTATAAATCATCTTGTAGTACCTCCTTTTAAACCTATACATTGATTCGTAGTAACATATAAATTGAATTAAGTTAAATTATCTTTTAATCTTGATATAACTTTGTGAACGAAAATCTTGTTACAAGTTTCATTAATTATCGAATTTTTATTCATGATAAACAAAAGCAAATATTTTTATTGTTCAAAGAATTTTTATAATTAATATCTATTTACGAAGTGATAGTCATTTCTTGTCTTGCTATGCACAGGTTCATCGCACTTTGTTTACTCAAAATAAATACGATGTTTACTCAAAGCTAGCAAATTCAGCATTTTCTGCATACTATGCATACAAAGAAGAAAATTATAACATAAATAAGACATGGAATAAAAAACTTATATATTATGATATCAAAATTGAATTAGTTGCTACAATAAATCACCGTTTGAACGCTTCTCAGGGGACCAGTAGATAAAAAGATTACAACTTCAAAAGCTGAAAAGATAACAAGACCTGCAAAAAAGGTAAGAGCAATGGAAATTTTGACTAAGCCGTTTCATTGCATGTCTTTACCGGGTTTTATTTTAATTTATTTTTTATTATTTACTTACCTATTTATTAAATAACAGTAATATACATTTTTATAAACTTCGTATTTTTTTAATTTATTTTCAAGACATATTATTACGAAAAGTAGTTACTTTGTTTTTCGATCCAAAAAGTCATTGATTGTTGTTTCCTCAGACGCTTTTGCTTGAATTAGATTCAAAGCATTTTGCATGTATTAACTGAGAAAAAAAATCTGATAGTTGAACGCTATTTATAGTTGTAATGGAAACTTCTTCTATTTCATCTTTGCTACTGCTCTCATTTTCATGGGTTTTTTGTGAGTCTATCAATTCATTAGTTGCGAGACGCTCTGTTGTTTCTAAATACACACCAAAATTTACATTACCCTGTATAGCAATTTCGAGATCCAAAATGTCCCATCCCAGTTATAGGGATATAATTCTACAAATAAAGAGAAAAATTCATCTATAAAAAATTAAATTTCGTTAATATTCATCAATTTTAATAGCTTATACATTTAACATAATTTCTGATAGAAAAGTTTCAGCATCGAAAACCTATATTAAAATTATCAAAATATTAACTCATTATATCATATTGCATATTATAGTGGTCGCAAATACCCACTGAATTTTTTGCAATCCAGAATGCACGTTTTCTGTAAGGACCGTAAAGGGAATTGTTAGCTTAGTATGACAGTAATTCAACAGACATAGAACGTTTATACGAAAATGCAATTCTATAATTTTTGGCAAGGTTGTTCCCCATTTTTTATCTCATTATTCCTATTATTCGACCATTTATAGAACCCCATACATTGGCAAATTAAAGACGCTTTGACTTTTCAAACACAATATGAGAAACCAGAGAAAAAACAGTAACATATTTCGGTATTAAAATTTATTAAAAAAGTTCTAATGAAGCTACAATAATCTTGTTCTTCAAGTTGTGGTATTAAATAGATTTATGATCCATGAAACACCTCCCTATTTAAAACTTCAATATCTCAGAATATAACGAAAGAAACTTAATAAATAATTATATTCAGACAAATTTGGGGATGTAAAATGAGTTTATAATATCAAAACTGGGTATTTCCATTGGAAAATTTGAAGTTTTTACGTAATTTGGTATAAAGAAGGTCTCTTAAGCAAACATTTTCTATGAAACATTTTCTACATTTTCATGATTTCTTTGAATTTTCTCTTCTGCTGAAGATGGCAGGATAATGAAGGATGGTACGTTTTCTTTTACGCAGCTGCACATCAATAAAGTTAATAAAGAAAATCTAGGGCAGTTTCATGAGCATGATGGTATAAAACGAATGTTGTGTGTCAAGCGGTTTTAGAGTTATAGCTGAAAGAATGTTATCAAACAAAATTCTAAAATTTTAGATTTTTCGCATTACTTTTAAGTCAAGTCCCCCACGTGTGTAAAGTTTACAGTTTTTACCTTCAACAGCTTGAACTATGTAATTATAGCTTAATCTGTCAATTAGTTTCACTCGGCGACTAAGATCAAAGAATATAAGAAATCCCAACGGGCTATCGTTTTCAATTACCTCATAAAATGAATGAAGTAGAACAACATTAGGGGGGGGCGCTTTACTTTGGTGGTTTTTACTTTCACTATATGCATGCCGATCTGGTGGTCGAGCGGTCAGGTGCATGCGTTTCCGTCTGATCGCTGGATTGCCGGGTTGTGGGTTCCCGATCCCACCAGCGGGCATGGATGTTGTCATGTCGAGGCCATTTCAGACTTCTATCCTTCAGGGGGCCTCTATAAAAGTGAAGCTGCAAATCTCCTTCCCTTCTCCGTGGGACACCTTAAGGGATCTTGTGGATGTGCTGCGTAGGTGTAGCACATACACACTATAGTACACACACACACTATATGCATAGTATAATGTATATGGAAAGTATTGCGACGGGGCCGAACATTCTAATTCCAGTTTTCAACGGAACAGCACGCTTCAAGCATACTCGAACTCAAATAGAGATCTTTTGAGGTGATATCTGTGTGTATGTGCGCGTATGTGTATAAGTATGTATGTGTGTAAGTATGTGTGTGTGTTTATGTGCGCATGTGTATGTGTATTTGTGTGTACGTTTATGCAAATATATGTGTTGTTGTTGTTGAGACCCAGACTGTCCGACCTACCAGAAAGGTGTAAGTCAAATATATGTGTGTGTGTTTGTGTGTGCGTGTGTGTGTGTGTGTGTGAGAGAGAGAGAGAGACTGTAGGGACGATATATCACGAACGATAGAGCGTATCGAATGACATTTGGGACAAAAATTACAATCAGTGAATATGGGAAGTTTATTGATTTTAAACGCAATCGAATATTCAGAAGACCTTCTAAATTTTCGAATGAAATTTTGAAAAATCATGAAAAAATCAGAACCATCTATAATGTTAAGAAAATAATCATCTCTTATGTAATTTATCATAAAAAACGACTGACACAAACTTTAGAGCGCTAGCCTGATCCGTTCTCGAAATATTGCACATTCTTCAAATAAATATATCAAAAAATCACAAAATTGAAAACATACTAACTATTGTGAAGTACGTTCACTTTTTAAATGTAATATTATATGATAAATTTGTTAACATCATTCTCGTGGATTTAATTCGTTCCTTTCATGAAAGAAGATACTTTGTGTAATGTATTTTGCAGCTTTCTTGATTCAAGTTTGAAAGAAAGAGATCCTTGTGAAGTTAAAGTTTACAATTCGCCATTACAATTCGTCCTCCAAAATGGAGATAATTTAATAATTTTGAAAACTGGGTAAAATTTTGTAATAAATTTTCAGCAAAGAAAACGACAGTAAGACTGCCTGTAACAACAATATTTATTTCTAAACAGTATACAACTAAAATGTAACTACATCAGCAAATCTTGGATATAAAACAAGTTTAATTCGTTAGAACAAAAAAATAATTTAGATAATAATATTTTAGATTTAATGATTTTAAACTTTTTAAATTAGAACTAAATTATCAATGAAATTATGATTTAAATTTGAAAGGTAGGATCATTCTAGTTACAATTGCTGAAAATTGAAATTTTAAGAAATCCAGCAGACGATTTTGATCAGATTTAGGAAATTGTCTTCGAAATTAAGCAAATATACATATTTAAATGTTTGAAATATGCCCTTACTATATTTACAAAAAAAATGGATGTAGGCAGCATATGACTTTTCCTACATAATGCAATGAAATTACTTCATTCACAGCGAAGTTGTGTTATAGAAGATCCACAGCATGATGTTTTTATCACTGAATTAACATCACTTCAATTGAAATTGAACACTTTTGAGAACATATAAGTCCAAACAGAATCCTTATCAAAATTTAATGGACTTTTACTAAAGATCCCGTGAAATAAATGATTTTTGGCGAATTCTGGCGAATTTTTGGCGTTAAAATATAAATCTATTACAAAAGTATCTTTCCTCGTGAATAGAACTAAGTAGGTCCACGAAAAATATGTTATAGGATTTATAATTTTATAATGACTTTATCAAATATTATATAAACTTGTTTGAAAATTGGAGAGTCGGGCTTCCGAACAGTAGATCGTGTTTTAAATCAACGGAGTTCCAGTATCTTCTGGTTTTAATAATTGTACCATATTATTCTTAAAACGCTCCATTCGTTCGTGAGATATCGCTTCCACAGAATAATAGACGCCCCCCCCACACACACACACGCACGCACTAGCATACACACACACACTAACATACACACACACTAACATACACACAGACTAGCATACACACACTAGCATACACACACACGCACGCACGCATGCGCTAGCATACATAAACACGCACGCACTAGCACACACACACACGCACTAGCACACACACACACGCACGCACTAGCATACACATACACTAACATACCCGCACACACTAGCATACACATATACTAGCATATACACACACACACTAGAATACACACACACTAGCATATACACACACCAACATACACATACACACACTAACATACACACACATACTAGCATACACACACATACTAACATACACACACATACTAGCATACACACACACACTAGCCTTACACCTTCCTGGTAGGTCGGACGGTCTGGGTCTCAACAACAACAGCAACAAACATTACCTCAAAAACGTTCGTTTCGTGTTCAGGTATGCTTGAAACGTGCTCTTCCATCTAAAACTATACTAAAAAAAAATTCTATTCGAAAATTCTAAAAATTCGAATTTTCAACTCCCGTTAAAAAACTCTCCCTATAAAATATACTACCAGGTATATAGTGAAAGTAAAATATATACAGAACTGAGGAAATAATTTCAATGTAAGTTTCCTACACCTATGAATAACTTTTAATAACTTTTCATTAAAACCTATAACTCAAACTTTAACGTGGTGAACCCGAGTAAGCAAAGGGCAATTCCAAAAATATATCATCAAATGAGTTTTGCCCTGATGCAAATATTTGAATTAAAATAAATAATGAAACGTAGTCAGAAAAAGCACGCAAATAAATTAAATTACTTTCACTAAAACTCTGCTACGTCTTTTATGTTCTTAACCTTTTATGTTCATTGTTTTTTATGTTTTTCAACAATTCTCTCTTTGATGTGGTCGGTTATTCTAAAAGCGAAATATTTATGTGTGCATTTCTTAAAGAATTTTGCATTTCAGTTTTGAGTTTGATGTTATTGCGTGTATCTCGAGAGGGGTATATTTAGGACTTTGTGAATAATTGAAGTCGTAATTGAAAATATTAAACACTAAAGGACACTTAATAATGACTCTTTCTTACTTCCAGCTTCCTTTGTCAATATTTTGGCAGCTTTAAAAGCATTTTTTAAGACTATGCAGGGTGATTCAAAAAAGATGGGCCAGACTTTACGAGTAGGTAGTACACACTAAACCAAGCAATTTTCCTCATAGTTTACCTGGTCGGGAATGAAACGTAAAGGCGCTAGTGGGGGATTAATGGTGAAACCGATGAGGCGAGGCGAAAACACAAGAATGACTTAGAAGTTCGAAAATGACATTTAATAAACAATAATTACAGTAATGACTCAAAAGAACGACCGCCAACCTGAATACACGTCTCACAGAGGCGATGGAGGGATTGGCGAACTCTCTCGAACAGACCAGGAATGTTGCGAACTTCGGCAATAGCGGACGAAATTCTGGCAACGAGTTCCTCTTCAGATTCAAAGGGAGTGTCATAGGCGAGACTCGTGAGATATCCTCACAAAAAGAAGTCAAGACACGCCAGATCGGGTGATTGTTGAGGCCAAGCTATAGGGTTGCCACGCCTAATCCATCTGCCCGGAAAAGTATTTTACTCATTTCCGGCCTGGTAAACTATGACGAAAATTGCTTGGTCTGATATGTACTACCACCTCGTAAAGTTTGGCTCATCTTTTTTTAATCACCCTGTATATGTATATTTATTTGTTTTTATTACTAACTGGAAAATGTCTCCGACGTTGCTCGGATTTTGAAGCAGAAATTGATTGAAATCATGCATTCACATTTTAAAAAGGCGTAGTGGATTACTACGCGAGAACGCGCATGGACCTCAAAGCGCATGTAATACGCCCTAAATAAGTAATTAAATATGACGCCGGGCGCACCAATCGTTGCGCCCTAATACGAAAGCCTCTTTTAAAAGTTTTTTAGGAAGAAAATTAATTGATCTTTCCGATCGTGTTTAAGAGCCTGTTACTCGTATTAAATGCAATTAATAATTAAAAGCTAAAATATTGCTCTATCAAACCAATAGTTTGAGTTCCAATTAACCGATTCCTATAACTAAATTTCAAAATTATATTCATAGTTTTTCAAATTAAAAGACATAATAATAATAGTGGAGGGAGGGCTTGAAGGCTTGGAAGCAGGTTGTACGTTTTTGTAGCTCCTGCGACAAATTTTTAATTAGTTTTTGATGTGCTTTTAGCTTCTTTTATTTCCATTTTTTTTTGTAAATTGTTTTTAAGCTTTCTCTTAACCAATTATGCTCCTATATATTTTATAGAGTGATATACCGGGTGGTCAGAATTAAAACACCCCTACTCTGAGCTCTCTATACATCGAACTACTCAGTGTAAAGGCTCCAAAATTGTTGAACCTACTATTCAAGACATGGGGAAAAGGATTACGCGAAAAAGAAATTAGTTCCAGAAACATCGATAGGTGGCGCTGTATAACAGAAAATATGCTAAAAAACACAAAATAATCACAAAAAAAACAAACACATGCGATATGGAATTTTTCCTTTTTAATTTCTTTTGCTGATATGAAAAAAAAGAAGATAAAAAAGTGAAGAAACTTAAACTGTCATTGTAACTGCAATTTCGCACTGTAAGCACAAAAATTTGCATAAACCCTTGGTTTGCATCTACTATGGTCTGGGCATAAAAGGGGATAAAACTGGGAAATTTTCATTCTTATCAGCGATGGCTGTCACACTGCCAGAACGCGCTTTGCTTGTGAAGCTGTTTTATGAAAACAAAGGACATGCTGCAGCTGCACTTCGAGAGTTTCGTCGACTCAAGAATTTGCGCAAAGGACCATTACTTCCACAAGCTCTCAGGAGAATGATCGCTCGATTCGAGAAAACTGGACATCTTGGAGTTCAGCCGGGTCGAAGACGCAAATCGACTCCTTCAGATGTCGTTGACGATGTTGCCACTGCTATTGTTGAACAATCAATGGATAACGTTATACGCAGCATTCCCTGCATCGATAAGGTCCTTGTGATATGAATGTTTGGTACGTTCGAGTAAAATGTGTTACAAATGTGTATTTTGAGTCTTTTCAGCATATTATCTGTTGTACAGCGCCACCTATCGGTGCTTCTGGAACTAATTTTTTTTTTACGTAATCCCTTTCCCCATGTCTTGAATAGTATGTTCAACAATTTTGGAGCCTTTACACTGAGTAGTTCGATCTATAGAGGGCTTAGAGTAGGGGTGTTTTAATTCTGACCACCCGGTATCTAAAGTTTTCATTGAACTTACAAAGTGGTGGTAAATTACCTGTCATAATCATTGATAGTCGAGCACATAGAACTTTTAACAACATAAAAAGTATCTGGATAACCTTAGAAACTTGTTCTATAAAGTCTGTACTGTCCAGTATAGAATCGAAAATGATAAAATCTATTTGAAAATTACTCATCAGATTTAACCAGTCTTTTATGAGTAAAGTACAGCGTCAAAAAAGTCTGTGCACCTTGCTAACAGCGATTATGTTCCAGTGGATATATCTGATGTTGTTTCTAAGTTAGACTGTGTTTGAAACATGTTACTGGGAGGGAACTTTTTCTATGGTCAATACTAATGCTGTTCTGTAGCTTGAGAGTCTACGTGTTCTTGAAAATAGGCAAATATTTCATTCAGGCAAAAATTTCATTTAGTGCCTTTCAAAGTAAAAAGGGTTGAAAATGGTCTTACATCTGATTGTACTGTAAAGTTTTAATATTACTATTGATTGTCTTATTTTATTTTCATTCTTGGAGTTCCAAATATCTGTTGCCAATACTAGGCGGAAAAAAAAATTATTTCGCAATAAAACTTTTAAACACAATTATGTTAAAAAATTTCTGTCCATAAATTTTTCCATCTCTTATAATATATATTGTGTTGATATTGATAGTTTCATCTTAATTCCTACCAATTTTTTAAAAGCCCGTTCTGATGAACTTAACACGTTTACTGCTAGTATTCTGGTATTTTATGTTCTATATAAGTTTATCTTTTCTCTTCAGAGTGACGTCAGATTGCTATGGTAACTAGAATGTTTTTGCTGACAACGTGTCACGCATGAAGTCTCAGCGAGTTTCGTATTTCTATTTACATAAAAAACGCTATGTTATTCTGTCTATATTTGTTAAAAATCTTGATTAACATAGCATTTTGACGACATAGAAGATTGACATAGAATTTTTACTCTTATATGGGGCCTACCGTGCTTGCTTTACGGGTGTACACCGATTACATAAATTGACTAAACGACCTATGAATCTGCAAAATGGCCGCATTAATAATTAATTTCTGACTTTTAGTTGAGGGGGTCGTGGGAATGTATTCATGACGATGAACATGAGGAAGATTCCCAACTAGTGTATTGCGCATGCGTAGCAGGCGACACAAAAAAGTTTGCAAAAGAAGCTTAGCGAGCGCCAGCGAATATGTGGTGGAATCCTCCGACACATGGAGCAAGTTCCGGGAGTTAGGGAGCGCCAGTTAGCAGGGGGATAAAACCCTCTAATTTCGAAAAAAACAATTCAAAATATTAAAAATATTAAATTATTACCCTATTTCCAATTAAACAAATATATATCGTTTAAATTTTTATCTATCAGATTCTGAAATATAAGCGTCCAAATTTTTTTTACATTTTTTGTAACGTTCCGATTTGAACTGGAGCATAGACGTTATTCATGTCAAAAAAATGAATACAAATTTTCCGAATATATTTTAATTATTCATAATAGCTTCACTAATTTGTTATACAAGCCTGAAAAAGATTCAAGCGCAATGCAGAAATTGATATCTTAATTTTAAAAAAAAAATATTTTTTGCTAATGGAATCATTCAAATTAAAGTGGGTGATTAAATGCGATTTAGAAAAAAGGCCCGCAAATGAATTAAATTTCTTTCTCCAGATCATTTCCCCGCGCCTTTCCTACGGCCTCCCTCCTCATGCTCTCTCACTTTTTACTTCCCCTGCAATATATGGTAATGTATAGGGAAAGTATTGGAATCGTGCCAAAAATTGTAACTCGAGTTTTCGACGGAACTACATGTTTTGGGATCTCTAGAACACTAAAAAACTATTTTTAGCGTGATGTCTGTGTGTGTCTGTCTGTCTGTGCAATGTATGTATCCACTCTAACTCAAAAACAAATAGACCGAATTTCATAAATTTGGTAAGTCACTTGTGTATGACCCTAGTGCTGATTAGTTTAAAAAAACCGTCTTTTTTTGCGAAATGGCCCGCAAAATTTGCCTATATCCACTCTAGCTGAAAAACTAATGGACTAAATTTCACAAAATTTGGAAGATAAGTTGCTTGTGGGACACCCTGGTGCTGATTAGATTTTGGTATGATTTGGAAAAAAAATAACCTGCTTCTTTT
Source organism: Amaurobius ferox (assembly GCA_951213105.1). Classification (NCBI taxonomy): domain Eukaryota; kingdom Metazoa; phylum Arthropoda; class Arachnida; order Araneae; family Amaurobiidae; genus Amaurobius; species Amaurobius ferox. Next base: position 24,949,288 of record OX578136.1, read on the forward strand.
TGCGAAATGGCCCACAAAAATCGTCAAAATCTGAAATAAAAGAGTACGTATGCTCAAATATATTTTTAAATGCTTGTTTTACATGTAACTTTTGACGGTGAAAAGAATAAATAACAACCCCATTGCTCTAGGATTAGCCGTTCTCGAGATGTTTTAGTTTTTTCACATTTTTGCTACGCAGCATTTTGCTCACTTTTTTGCTACGGTTTGGAGAATAAGTCCAGTTACCAAATGAAAACGAAAGCTGCATTAAAAGTGCAAATTTAGTGTCATTTCAATTAATTATGCGTGTTATTTAGTGCAATTAAACTCAATTTAATGAATTGTTAATGAAATAAAGAGAAAATGAATTTGAGTCTGCAGGAAAGTATAATGTGCAGATTTTTTGTTTCGGCATGCCTCCGTAATGATGTGGTGCTTCGATCTGAAAACGGAATAGTTACATATTGATGCCACATAAAGTTTCACGTTTTGATAATTTTAAATCCGACGTTCTGACGTGCGAATTGGTCAAAATCTGGTGGTTATGATGGAAGTAATAATTAAAAATATGTATCTTAAAAATATCAGGTACGAATGAAATATTGTAGGAATTTCACCCTCTATTTTGATAGTTTGTTCGTAATAAATGTTTTCCATTTATATCAATAATTTAAATGAAAAACTATTTTGTTTATTACTTTCGCATTATATTGTTTGAATAAGCGGTTTCAAGTCTTTATTAACCCAAGCACTCTCTAACTAAACGGTACTTTCTATTGTATCTCTGAATATTAATTTTTATTGTACCCTCTGAATATCAAATTTTAATTGTACCCTTTGGTTATCAGTTTTTATTGCACGTTCTGAATATCCATTTTTACTTTCCCTGCAATACATGGTAATGTATAGGGAAAGTATTGGAATCATACCGAAAATCACAACTGGAGTTTTCGACGGATCTACACGTTTCGAGACCTCTAGAATACGAAAAAACCATTTTTAGCGTGACGTCTGTGTGTGTGTGTGTCTGTCTGTCTGTGTGTCTGTCTGTCTGTCTGTGTGTCTGTCTGTCTGTCTGTGTGTCTGTCTGTGCAGATTTTGTATCCACTCTAATTAAAAAACTAATGGTCCGAATTTCACAAAATTTTGTAGGTAAGTCACTTGTGGGCGGGGCTAATGCTGATTAGTTTTGGGTACAATTCTGAATAAAAGAACCCGCCTTTTTTGCGAAATGCCCGCAAAAGCTTGTATCCACTCTAACTGAAAAACTAATGGACCGAATTTCACAAAATTTGGTGGATAAGTCGCTTGTAGGCCAACCTGGTGCTGATTAGATTTTGATACGATTCGGAAAAAAATAACCTGCCTTTTTTTGCAAAATAGCCCGCAAAAATCGTCCAAATCTAAACTAAAGAACTAGTTATACTCAAATATATCCATTAAATGCTGATTTAATACGTAAATTTTAACGACGAAAATAATAAGACCAACCCCATTACACTAGGTCTAGCCGTTCTCGAGATATTTTAGTTTTTCGTACTTTCCCTACGCCACCTTTGAATATAAGCCCGGTTACCGCATGAGAACGAAAATTGAATTTAAAGTGAAATAAATTTAGTTAAAATAAAGAGAACGTTAATATAAGTCTGCAGGGAAAGTCATGTGCTGCTCACATCAGATTTTTACTTTCCCTGCAATACATGGTAATGTATAGGGAAAGTATTGGAATCATACCGAAAATCACAACTGGAGTTTTCGACGGATCTACACGTTTCGAGACCTCTAGAATACGAAAAAACCATTTTTAGCGTGACGTCTGTGTGTGTGTCTGTCTGTCTGTCTGTGTGTCTGTGTGTCTGTCTGTCTGTCTGTGTGTCCGTCTGTGCAGATTTTGTATCCACTCTAATTAAAAAACTAATGGTCCGAATTTCACAAAATTTTGTAGGTAAGTCACTTGTGAGCGGGGCTAATGCTGATTAGTTTTGGGTACGATTCGGAATAAAAGAACCCGCCTTTTTTGTGAAATGGCCCGCAAAAGCTTGTATCCACTCTAACTGAAAAACTAATGGACCGAATTTCACAAAATTTGGTGGATAAGTCGCTTGTAGGCTAACCTGGTGCTGATTAGATTTTGGTACGATTCGGAAAAAAATAACCTGCCTTTTTTTGCAAAATGGCCCGCAAAAATCGTCAAAATCTAAACTAAAGAACTAGGTAAACTCAAATATATCCATTAAATGCTCGTTTAATACGTAATTTTTAGCGAAGAAAAGAATAAGACCAACCCCATTACAGTAGGACTAGCCGTTCTCGAGATATTTTAGTTTTTCGTATTTTCTCTACACCACCTTTGAAAACAAGTCCGGTTACCGAATGAGAACGGAAATTGAATTAAAAGTGAAATGAATTTAATTAAAATAAAGAGAACGTGGATATAAGTCTGCAGGGAAAGTCATGTGCTGCCCACATCAGATTTTTACTTTCCCTGCAATACATGGTAATGTATAGGGAAAGTATTGGAATCATGCCGAAAATCACAACTCGAGTTTTCGACGGATCTATACGTTTCGAGACCTCAAGAATGCGAAAAAACTATTTTTAGCGTGACGTCTGTGTGTGTGTGTCTGTGTGTGTGTCTGTGTGTCTGTCTGTCTGTGTGTCTGTGTGTCTGTCTGTCTGTGCAGATATTGTATCCACTCTAACTAAAAAAGTAATTGACCGAATTTCATAAAATTTGGTAGGTAAGTCACTTGTGGGCGAATCTGGTGCTGATTAGTTTTGGGTACGATTCGGGATAAAAGAACCCGCCTTTTTTTGCGAAATGGCCCGCAAAAGCTTGTATCCACTGTAACTGAAAAACTAATGGACCGAATTTCACAAAATTTGGTAGATGAGTCACTTGTGGATTACCCTGGTGCTGATTAGATTTTGGTACGATTCGAAAAAAAATAACCTGCCTTTTTTGCAAAATGGCCCGCAAAAATCGTCAAAATCTAAACTAAAGAACTAGGTATACTCAAATATATCCATTAAATGCTCGTTTAATACGTAATTTTTAACGATGAAAAGAATAAGATCAACCCCATTACACTAGGACTAGCCGTTCTCTAGATATTTTAGTTTTTCGTATTTTCTCTAAGCCACCTTTGATAATAAGTCCGGTTACCGAATGTGAACGAAAATTGAATTAAAAGTGAAATAAATTTAATTAAATAAAGAGAGCGTGAATATAAACGTCTGCAGGGAAAGTCATGTGCTGCCCGCATCAGATTTTTTAATATTGTACTCTTAATTATAAATTTTTTGTTATACCCCGAATCTCAATAATACCGCCTGAAAGCACATTTCTTTCAAATGTACTCTTATCCATTTTTTCTATTGTACCCTAACTATGCATTTCTTTCGATTATACCAATAGTACCCTTTCTTTAAATTTATTTAACTGAATTAATACATCAAGCTCCTTTATCATATCATCTGTAAAAAGTTCTCAAAAAAAGCACGCAACTCGTTAAATTCTTAGCCAAGCTACAAAATTCGAGAAGTTTTTAGAACTCGGCAAAAGTCGCCAAGTTTACAACATTTCACCAACTTCGACAACAAGGACGCCGAATTTATCTCCAAAATCAAGCGAACCAGATATTTAAATTATAACAATGGTTTTCTGTTGCATATTTGTAACAATATTATGCAATTTCCGTTAGATACTCCCATTTCATCTAAGTTGCATATCTTTCAAGTATTACTCTACCCCTCGTCGCAAGATATATTACATCAAAATGTAATCCTAATTTTATATACCCTTTTTTTTTCAGTAGTTATTTCGTGTGATAAAACATTCACCATTCTAATGATTATAAGCAACTGATGAGAAAATAACAAATTCAAGACTATGCACACATGTGCTACCCTGATCAAATATGTTACTTTCCCTGCAATACATGGTAATGTATAGGGAAAGTATTGTAATCATTTCGAAAATTGCAACTCGAGTTTTCGACGGATCTACACGTTTTGGGACCTCTAGAATACGAAAAAGCTATATTTAGAGTGACATCTCCCTCCTTCTCTCTCTCTCTCTCTCTCTCTCTCTCTCTCTCTCTCTCTCTCTCTCTTTCTCTCTCTCTTTCTTTCTATCTATCTCTTTCTTTCTATCTCTCTCTCTCTCTCTCTCTCTGTGTGTGTGTGTGTGTGTGCAATATATGTATCCACTCTAACTCAAAATCTAATCGATCAAATTTCATAAAATTTTATAAGTTACTTACTTATGAGTTACCCTAGTGCTAATTAGATTTTAGTACCATTCGGTATTAAAAAACATAAATTAAAAGTATAAATTCAGTGTCATTTCAAATAATTATGCATGTTATTTAGTGTAATTAAACTCAATTTAATGAAATATTAATGAAATAAAGTGGAAATGAATTTGAGTCTACAGGGAAAGTCATGTGCTGCTCACATCAGATATTTTATTTCAAAGAAACATCAGGGTCGGAATTTGTGCTTTAAAGTTTATTCTGAACTTTCACTAAACCAAAATTAGCATAATCAAAATATATGATTAAAGCATTCAGTTTCCTCAACGTAAATATGCAGTAGAAGTATTTTCCATAACCCTTGAAGCATGCATTTTTCACGCAAGTCTTTCGAATCGATGTTGATTTAATATTTTGAGGGAAAAACCTTATTGCTTATGCAATTGTGAAAGCGCGTTTGTAGACACAAAAATCAAGTTTTTCACATACTTTGGTAAACACCATTTTGTTAACGTAAAATGTTAAATAGAATTTTCTATCCATATTTTCGCTGCAAGTATAAGCTAGTTTTTCTAATCCTTGGTGGGGATTGCGTTGCCATTTGTAGAGGGCTTACCTTAGGGATCTTAAATTTTGAACCTAAAGTGGCGTGACTTAGACTTACGTCCTGAAAACAAACAATCAATATTCCTAACGAGGAGGGATTCTTCTCGTTTCTCCTTCTCTTCTTCGAACCAGACCCTCCGACTTACTTGAAGGTTTAGGATATCTGTTTAGACGGACGGAAAGTGCCGTCCTATTTAAACCGGAACCCAGTGGGGGCGGCATTCACAGAAACTGTACCCTCCTTCCCCTACTACTGACCTCTCGGAAGGACTTACGGACCTACACATTTAACATGCTTGCATTCCGCATGAACACGGGGGCAATTTTGGAAAGAGCCGGGAATCGAACTCGGGTCGTCCGAGTATAATCCTCGCATACTAACCACTGGATTGCATCACCCCTTAATGACCAGAGATCAGCGTTGATCCTGTAGTCACGTTGATACGAACCAGGGTACGTGACTACAGGATCACCTGGATACGAACACGGACGGTTCCTGTGTGACAGAGTTAATAAAATGACATTTTATAAACAATAATTCCAATAATGGCTCAAAAGAGTGACAGCCAATCTGTATGCACGTCTTACAGTGGCGATGGAGGGACTGGCGAAATCTCTCGAACAGACCAGACTTGTCGCGCACTTCGGTAGCAGCGACCGAAACTCTGCGACGAATTCCTCTTCAGATTCAAGGGGCGTGTCATAGACGGGACTCGATATATCCCCACAAAAGAAGTCAAGATACGACAGATCGACCGATCGTGGGGACCAAGCTATAGGACCACCTCGCCCAAACCATCGGCTCTGAAAAGTGGCGTCCAGATAGTTTCTTACCTCTCGCTCAAAATGGGGGCAAGAGATAAGGCATTGTATACGGGTTCTTCTTTTTCATCAGATGAAATTTGCATACGTGGTTTTCTTCTTCACTCAGAAAATAATAACCAGAATGACGCTTTTATGTTTGCGAAGCGGCCGCTTCCAAATGAGTAAGCACCCTCTAAAGTCTTTTACTTTGCATTTCCGACTCCGTAAACAATGACGAAAAACGCTTGGTTTGGTGCATACTACCACTTTGTAAAGTTTGGACCATCTTTTTTTAATCACCCTGTATTGTTAAACAAATGATATGTAACTATATTTTCATATCATATACGAATGCAAAATAGAAGTGCATTGGAACAAGGCTCATGCAAGATTAGATAAAAGTGAACATGTGGACCGGCTGGCTAAGGAAGCTACGGAAGAAAATGTAAATTTCACCTTTCCTTGTTCGAAGCAGAAAATCAAGACAGTGGCTAAAATAAGCATGATAAAAAAGTGGAAAGAGAAATGGAACTGTGCCGAGAAAGTTAGAACTCTGTATAATATTATAAATAAAGTAAATGCTGACTATAAATTTGGGAATTTTTATTTAAATAAGGTTATGACTGATCATGGTATTTTTAAATCGCATCAAAGTAGATTCTTCAAGTAGAGCAGTATTTGATTTTGTAATAAAGATGTGGGAAATATTAACCATTGTATTTATAAATGTAAACTTTGGAATAAAGTTAGAAAATATTAATTTCCTAAAACTTATTTAAATGTGGAATTGAAAAATATTTTCATGTCTGATAAAACTGGAAAAAGCATTCGTGAGATTATTACATGGTAACTGAAATTTGAATTAAAATAATGTTATTTTATGATTACAACTAAGTTGTAAATGTTATGTTGTGTATGAGTAATTGGTTGCTCGCCTGATTTGTTTGAAATGCATGTAATGCTAAGGATTATTGTTATTTTCTAATTTTGTAAGGTAATTCCCAATGTCCTTGGTTGTGTTGGCTCGGAAGTTGTCGGGTGGCTTCTGATTTGAAAGGAGTTGTGTACGTCGGCAATTGTCTTATGTAGGGGTTGATCAAAGACTGAACAACCCCTTGCCTTTATCTTTACTTTCGGTTTGCCTTCCTACGGTATGTTGGGTGCCGTGTGATATTGCGGCGACGGCCGGGGATGTTCCGGCCTGGCTGTGGCATCACGGTTTCAGAGAATGGATTCCCGTTAAGGCTCCTATATATACAGGCTGACACAATCGCCATTTTGACTCCAATTGGTCCAGTGTGCTATCACCAGCCTACACTATTTCAATGGCGCGTGCATGCTATATGACTGATATTTGACACACAATTTAACTGTAAAATAAGTGCTTCTGTTTTCAAAAAATTGTCCAATCATTTGGTTTTGTAAGAAAACGGTCTAGAATGTTTTAATTTTCATGAGATCCCGAGAAAAGAAAGAGGAAATAACCCTCTTTTCGCCATGTACAGCCTTCGCTTCAACTGGGTGTCAATATGGCCCCTATTGTGCCAGCCTGTATATTTAGGAGCTTTAAATCCAGTTCATGACCCCAGTTGTGACCTCAGGAAGCAGAAACTTTACTCGTTTGTTTTTTCAACTCTCACAATCTCAGATTTCACTTTCAAGATTCTTAGAAAATTTAAAAAACGAGTAATCAATATTTTTTATTAGAATACGAAGATATGTATCACTTCATATTCATGCCAAAAATTAGAATCGTGTGAATCTTCAATTAACTGAAGCGCAAAAGTAAAAATGAAATTGAGTAAAACACTCATATTTTGATAAACATTTGATTTGTTTTTTAATATGAAGGAATTATTTTGCGAATTCGCTTAAAAAATCATTGAAATGATCGTTAGTCGAACTTTTAGATGGTGTTAAGATGGAACCTTTGTGATAAAACTTTCGATCGCTAAGGAACGGATTTATGTAAAAATCACGCAAAATGAAGAGTCAATATCATAAAATAATTGAAAAACCCACTCGAAATTTTAAAAAATCACTCTTCCAACTTGGCCGGTCTCTTCCGACTTGACTTGAAGTAACATCACTGTACAGAATTTGTAGCTATGAGTGGCTTAGACAAACAGACATGTACTTTTATTAGATTTCAAAGGTGTACTATCCCCTTATAAGCTAATTTGTCTAGCGTATTTTCAGACGACGATAATTTAACGAAAATCGTCCGTCGAATCATTACAATTTGATTTCTTTATATATAGTTTTAAATCAATAGTGATTACATTTTCTTAAAAATTCCTCACTTTCATACAAATTAAAAATCCTGCGAGTATTAATAATAAGATATTGCACAAACTTCACAGTTTCTTGAAATATACGTCGATATATATTCAAATTTAAACAAGAATACCTACGATACTGAATAGTACTCGCAAAATTAAAAAAAAATGAAATAAAATAAAATAAAATAAAATGAAGTTTAGTAACTTCAAAGCATGAATTGTATCATATCTGAAACTCCTGTATACTGTCAATTTCTTTCTTCAAATCGCAACTATTTTCCAACACGTAGGATTTTGCACTTTACTCATTTTTTGACCTTAGGTAGAATTTTTTTTTCTAGACATGAAGTATTAAAATGCCCCTACAGCTATTTTCGAACTTTTTTGCGTTTACTGATACATCTGTCAGGAAAGATTTTGCCTTTACGTTATGAGACAAAATGCCGAAACAAATATTCCGCTTTTTTATCTTCCAAAATAAAAATCTTTCTTTCTGCTAGATGAGAATACATAATAGACAAAAATGTTTCATTAGCAACCGTCAACTTTTCTCATGTAGTAAATAACTTAATAAAATAAGATGTTTGTCTGTGTGTTTATGTGTGTCGACTTAGGCGGAAAATCTAAGCTTCGGGGCGCCACGAAATTCGGTACTGGGTGAGCTGATTTCCAGGTTCAGCGTACCTCGGTTATATCCTTTCAAAAATTCGAATTAGTTTTTTGGTTATTTATTGTTGAAGCACGATATTAAGTGATATTCACGTAAATTTGTTTCTTAGCAATCGAAAACACAGTTTTCATCTCGACATCATAAGAAAAATCAAGGAACTTTCTTTCTAACGATCTTTGAATCAAGTACGTTCCTTCATATTTATTTATTTATTTATTTATTTATTTATTTTTCAATGAATCGAAATAGGCATTTTTAGCATATCTGGTACTTATTTGGCCACATCCGAAAGAAAACAATTGTCATATTTCTGAAGTTTGACCAAAATATAATATATCTTCGCATTCTACGATGTTGTTTTAATGACTCTGTGTTTTTCTCTTATTTCTAAAAAAATGTTTTTTTAATAACTCTATGTTTTATATCTGTTAATTTACTACCAAAGTCATTAAAATTTTGATACCGTGAAAAAAGTTTTTTTTTACCGTTTCGACGATTGCTATGCAATGAGCTGGCCATTGTTATGGAGAAATCAGGAATGATGGCCGATGCACCCGAAGGTATACAATCGATTCGTCGTTGCGAAGACAACCCCGGGATAGCGCCAAGCCCAGTGGCAGCAGCCGAAGTCACACCCTCCCCCCCCCCCACACCACACACACACACCACCCTCCCGAGTCGCTTATATGGCCACAATACCAACACCCTCGCCCGCCAGCCGAAGGACAACTAAAACCACCCAGTTGCTATCTGTCGAATATCCTTCTCTGACTAAATAGAAACTTTACTCAACAATTTTTAACATCTTCTAAAGACTTACAAGCTTTTAAATAAGATACAATAAGAGTTTACAAACCTGTGTATCAACAAAGAGGCATTAATAATGTCAAACAAACAAAATATGTAAACCAAACTTAAGTCTACAGAATAAAATAAATGATACAATAAAATTTTTAATAAAAATACTAATTGTTTCATGTTTTAAAATAGTATCTGCACAAAATAGCATATAATATCTGCACAGTACTATCTAGTGCACAAGTTAACAGTTCGAAAAGACACACTGAATATCGAATTATTTAAACATTTATATTGCTCACGGTTTGCATATAGAGACACAGTTCATTTTCAACGACTACCAGGCTAGTAGAAGAAATATGTCTTCAAAAAGTCCCATCCTGCATAGGACCCACTACCGTAATTTCGATTATTTCCCTTTTTACATAAAATCATTGTATGAATAACGAGAAAACTTCTATACCCTCTATAAAATGTTTTAGAAAATCCCAGATCATACGAGAAATTCTTAACAAATTTCTTAATTTTGTCCAACTTATCAAAAGTTGACAAGTTGGTGATATTTCGAAAAATGTGTTGTATTTGTTAAACTTGCACCAAAAGTATGCATCCTGAACATTAACGTAATGGTAATTGCTTACTGTACTTGTTGCTCTTTTGCATGCAGACTGAGAAAGAGATATCAATTAATTGTAACAATACACTCCCTGTACAAAAGAATGGTAGATAAATGAGTACAGATGTTTCGAGGACGTTATGAGCCCTCTCACTCAGGTCAAGAACAACGCGCGCCACAGCACCAACACCGTCACACCAACACCGTCACACCAACACCGTCACACCAACACCGCCACACCAACACCGTCACACCAACACCGTCACACCAACACCGCCTTTTCCCGACCGTCCAAACTGTTACCTTACACCTTTCTGGTAGGTCGGACGGTCTGGGTTTCAACACCAACACCGCCACACCAACACCGTCACACCAACCCCGTCACACCAACACCGTCACACCAACACCGCCACACCAACACTGCCACACCAACACCGTCACACCAACACCGTCACACCAACACGACCACACCAACACCGTCACCGTCACACCAACACCGTCACACCAACACTTGGCCGCGGCAATAACACCGTCGGTCGCCAACCGAAGGACAACTAAAAGCCTAGCAGATGGCCACAGTTATGAGACCTCTCCCTTAGGTCAAGAACAGCGCGCTTTTAACCACTTTTAACAAACACTAAGATAAAATTGCTAGCAGTTATATCTTAGCAGTGGTGCCGTTCCGCGGTAGACAGCAGTAAGAAACAACTTCTTACTGCAGTTGATTACAACTGCTTGCTTTAACTTCTTACTGCAGTTGATTCGTTTGTTAAGCACAGTGTTCTTGACTTAAAAAACAGGGCTCATAATACTCGTGAAATAATTGTAGTCACCTAATTTCCTTATGCCTGCTTTCTTTAAAGGAGTATCTTAAAGATATATCCCCTTTCTTCCAATGATGCGAAAAAAATTCTTTAAATTTAAACTATTTCCCAATGCGAATTTTCGCTTTCTCGTTTCAGATCTTATACAAATTTTTATAGACATAAAATATTCAAATGTCCCTTTGGCTATTTTCGAGCTTTTTCACGTTAAACGATACTGCAGCCTGAGGAGATTTTACTGTAAGTTATGAGAAAAAGTGTCAGAACAAATAGAAGATCTCCTTTATCTTTTGAAAGAAAACATTTTAACCTCTTCCAGGTGGAAATAAATGTTCAATAAAACTTTGTTTAAACTAGATGTTAGAACTCAAGTACCTATTACTGTTATAATCCAAGCACATAATATATTTAATAATCGTGTAAAGAAAATTCAATCCACATATACGTTATATAATTTTCTGCCTCTATCTACAATTAAAAAAAAAATTCTGTATTTTTACTTTCCCTACAATACATGCTAATGTATAGGGAAAGTATTGGAGTCGTGTCGAAAATCGCAACTCGAGTTTTCGATGGTTCTACACTTTTTGGGACCTCTATAACACGAAATAAACTATTATTAGCTTGGCGTCTCTGTGTGTGTGTCTGTCTGTGCAATGTATGTATCCACTCTAACTTAAAAACTTAATTCCAAAATTTCACAAAATTTGGTAGATGTATGACTTGTAGGTTACCCTGGTGCTGATTAGATTTTGGTACCATTCGGAATAAAAGAAACCTGCCTTTTTTACGAAATGGTCCGAAAAATTGTCAAAATCTAAAGTAAAAGACTACGTATGATCAAATGTATTAATTAAATTCCTGTTTTATTCATAAGTTTTGACGATGAAAATAATGAGATCAGTCTCATCACTCTTGGACTATTCGTTCTCGAGATATTTTAGTTTTTCGCTTTTTTGCTACGACGTCTTTGAAAATACGTCCAATTACCAAATGAAAACGAAAATTGGAATTAAAAGTGCAAATTCAGTGTCATTTCAAATACATATCTGTGTTATTTTGTGCGATTAAACTCAATAAATAATTAGAGAAATAAAGGAAAAATGAATAAATCTGTCGGGAAAGTCATGTGCTGTCCATATCAGATTTTTAACTTTCCCATAGCGATTGAAAATTTAATAGTTTCATTAATTTTTTTTATCATTTTTTCATATAACTATTTGAATCTTTCTGCGCTATTTATTACAAATGTACTGTAAATTTATATACAAGTGTACTACAAATTTTATTCAATGTTAGTGTTTAATATTTAATGCAGTTGTTATGACCTGATATGTATACAATGAATCATCGTTCCCAGGCTTTACATTTATACACTTTTTTTATTTATCGTATTCAGCTGGTCCCCAAACATTTCTCTCTCTCTCTCTCTCTGTATATATATATATATATATATATATATATATATAAAAATTAAATGATTTTAATCGAAAATTTTTTGCATAAACTACTGTATGTACAAAAAAAAAAAAAATATATATATATATATATATATATATATATATATATATATATATATATATATATATTAGTGTTAAAACATATTGTTACATCGTATATATGTATCATTACTTCGTAGCCAAGAAAATTCAGCAGTGATAATTGATAATTTAAGAAAATATAATTTGAGTATGAAAATTTCGGCTTAGTGCGAATACGGAATTGTGGGACGTGGAAAGTTTTCACTCGCAGTTTCGAGTTCCGAATTTCATCTCTTCTGACAACCTACTAATCCTGTCTAACCATCTCCAACATGGCGTTCAACAGCTAGTTGTGTGCTTTTACCGGGCTCGTTTTGAAAAGGATATTTTATGTGTTATAAAGTTTGCGTGAAAGTCCAAAGTTGTGTTGAAAGAAGGGTCATTGTTTGCAGTTTATATAGTGAGTGTTTTTGATACTTTTGATGGCTGTTAAGTGAAGATATAGTTATTTTTAAATTTCTGTGCTTACGTCAGTGGCGGCTCACAAGGTGAAGCAGGTGACGTAGGATAAGCGCTGCTTCACCTAAGGTTATCGGCTGAATGAGTTATTATTATTATTATTATTATTATTTGGCGAATCTTTCAGACTCGTTTGGTTATTTCTAGATAATATTTAACAACACTTATGCCAGTAGCTTAATTTGTTTAGATGATGTTCGCTGTCGAGGTGGTGGGAGAATCCCACGGCTGAATCTGTTTCACCCATTCCTGGAGTTATGAGCCGCCACTGGATTAATGATTTTTGAAATTAATGATTTGGCTGAATTTTGATTGATGAAATTTATTTAATTCGTAATGAAAATGTGGCGACCCTATTTTAAACCCGGGATTTAGGTCCTATGAGGCTGTGTGTTAAATTCAACTTTACAATGCTCGGTTTTTGTCTACTATCTGTTATTGAATAGTATGAAAATATAATTGGAGCTATATTGTTTTTAAAAAATTGAAGCAATTATAAATATTGTAGCGAAATAAGATTCTATCAGTGTTAAGACTGCTGACTGACTGGTTTTGCCCTTTCTGTACTTTATGTCTTCGTCTGCAGGACATATTTTTGGTTAGTGAGCTTTCTGGTTCACTTGGATGCATGGGATGCTTACTACAATTCAATGAGGTCATGAGTACCAATTTATAAAAGTTTGGTTCCTGTACCATCCCTGGTACAGTCTACAGGGATTTTTGAAATTGTAATTCGTGACGTTGGTCTTCCGTCTAATTGAATGGTATCAAAAACCCAAACCACCCGACTGACCCAAAGGTTTACAGCAACAGTTTGGGTGGCCGGAGATGATTGAATGGTGTATATTATCGCTTTGTTTCGCCTTCTGAGTATGATCAACATGTGTCTGGTGTGTTTATTGATCACTTTTGCCCTGATTACGCCACTGTCTCGTCTTGTCAGTTTCATGATCTTGATGATTATCTCCTGCTCTGCTGATGAATTTATTGGTTATCTTGGTCAGGTACTCGGGTTATCATTTTGGAACTTGTCAGTGATGTCGCTTCAGGATAATTAATGGTGACTGGATTACTTTTTAAAACTTATTATCCTGGTGAATTAAGGATTGAGAGTTTGCATAAAAGTTCATAAGTTGATTACCGATCACCTTGGCTGGATTTTCTAGCGAAGTTCCTGTGAACATTTTGAATTGCAGATTCTGGATCTGCATCTTTTACCTATTTAGCTGGAATTCTGGGAACATAATAGCACTTGATCTCTGCCATTTGAGTTAAAGTACTATGATTAATGTTAGTATATATCTTCATTAACTGATGTGTTGTGTCATGCTGATTTAATGCTAGTATATATCCTTACTAATTGATTTATTGTGTTATGCTGAATTAAGCGTTAAGGTATTATAAATGGTGGTACTTATTTTTATATAGATATAGTTATTAATAGAAATGACTGAAATGGGATTTGTTATAGCGATTCTTATGTAGTGAATATGTTGCATTTTTCCTACTTTATTTTCTTTGTTTGATAATTTATATGTTTTACAGGGAGATATTCGGTTTTTATATTCTTGAATACTAACTAAGATACGTTGAGATTGAATTATTTTTTCAGTTGTGATTTGTGTTGGGATTTAGGAAGGTTTCTAGTTGAGGGTCTACGGTGAAAGGTTAGAATGGCCGCCTATTAGGCAAGTTTGGATGCGTTGATACTTTCATTTACGGTTGAAGATTTAGGCAAAAAGGATTTTTATGAAACGGTTGAAGAAATTAGGTCTTTTCTTTGTGCGTAAAAAAAAGAATAAACTTGCTTGACCCTTACAAACATATCTTGTTACTAATTTCTTTCAGTCTTAATATAATGAAGGGGATTCAGATAGAGTGCTTGTTAAAGAATAGCCATCAGTCTATGAGACAGAGTATTTCGGAGATAAATCTTGGGATTGAGCTTAAACGGACAGAATGGGAATTAGAGTTGGCCAAGAGCTAGCTACTTGATGAGAGGAAATCTTTCGATGCTCTGGAGAGCTCCTTGGAAGGGCACTGTCGGGAACTGAAAAATTTCTCTTCCGGATTTGATAAATCTTTGAAAGTTCTCAGCGAGGTGGTTACTAGTCTTCCTTTGCTATGACTTCTTTCTCTACTGAATTGGGTAACTTTACTTTGTCTCAAGGAAGTAATTACTAATCTGCCTTTTGCTAGGGCTTCTCTCCCTATTAATTTGGATGACGTTACTTTGTCTGCACCGACAGTTCTTAAAGAGCCAGAGACCTCAAGGAAGTGACAGACGACTAGACATTCCAAAAAGACAATTATTGTTAAGCCTCTTATTCCTGGCTCCTCTGATGTGACCAAGGATCCGGTCATGTCCTCCTTGGTGATGCCTAATAACTTAGGAATTAAGATTGATAGATTTTTTGGTTTACCTGGAGGAGGGGTGGAGTTGGAGATCGCAGGAAAGATTTCGGCTGCTACCCTTATGTCGGAACTGATTAATGATCCCGTTTTAAAAGAAAAGCTAATTTTTGAACTTCGTGTTAAGAGAAAGCCTACTGTTTTGTTATGATTATGTTTCTAGAATGATGGCTTTATATTACTGTTTTACTTTTTTGGGTATTTGCTTTTGATATTCTAGAGATAAGTTAATGTTTCCTTATGAAGTTTGGTATGTGTTGAATGGTTATTGTTATGGTCTGCTTTGGACGCCTGGTCTGTTGGCGTCGGCTTTTGCTAGAACAAAGGACATCAACGGATCCTGCTTCCAACCCTCTGTTTTTATGTATCTCTATTTTATCTATCCTCGTTCATTTTATGATAATATCGGAGTGTTTAATGGCGCGATTTTTGTTTTGTATTTTTTTTGTGTTGTTTTTAGAGTTTTGATTGATTTCACTCTTTATTTTGTGTTGTGTTAATGGTTTACTTCAATCCATTAACAGTTTCTTAATGGTTTATTACAGTTTACTACCAGCGCAATTGTATCTTATATAAAGCGGTTTTTACTTTCCCTGCAATATATGGTAATGTATAGGGAAGTATTGGAATCATACCGAAAATCACAACTCGAGTTTTCGACGGATCTACACGTTTCGAGACCTCTAGAATACTAAAAAACTATTTTTAGCGTGACGTCTGTGTGTGTGTCTGTGTATCTCTGTGTGTGTCTGTCTATCTGTGTATCTGTCTGTGCAATGTATGTATCCACTCTAACTAAAAAACTAATGGACCGAATTTCATAAAATTTGGTATGTAGGTCACTTGGGTAAGACCCTGCTGCTGATTAGTTTTGGGTACGATTCGGAAAAGAACATCCGGCCTTTTTTTAGGAAATGGCCCACAAAAATTTCATGTATCCACCCTAGCTAAAATACTAATTGACAAAATTTCACAAAATTTGATAGATAAGTTACTTGTGGGATACTCTGGTGCTGATTAGATTTTGGTACGATTCGGAAAAGAACAATCTGCCTTTTCTTACGAAATGGCCCTTCAAAAATTTTCAAAATCTAAATAAAAAGACTACGTATGTTCAAATGTATCAATTAAATGCTTGTTTCATACTTAATTTTTGACGAGGAAAAGAATAAGAACAGCTCTATTACTCTAGAACTAACCGTTCTCGAGATATTTGAGATTTTTCGCATTTTTGTTATGCCGCCTTTGGAAAATTTTCCAATTATTAAATAAAAACAGAAATTGAATTAAAAATGCAAATTTAGTTTTATTTTGTACAATCAAACTCAATTTTATAAATGATTAAAGAAATAAAAAAAAAATGAATGAGTTTGCAGGGAAAGTGATGTGCTGCCCACATGAGATTTTTTATTTTGTTACACTTATACATACAGAACAGCAATGAAAACATATAATTTTGTTTTTCGAAGGTGTGAATGTTTGTATTACAGGAATGGTTTAAAATCTTTGAATACTTTTATGATTTCGGAAATTATATTGACATTAGTTTGTTACATAAATTTGTATATGGTTATATTTTTGGTGATATGCTGAGTTTCGCTTTTTATGGTTTTTTTTTTGTTTGTTTGTTTGTTTTTTCGGTGGGGGGGTGATAGTGAGGAAAGGTTTGAAGATGGTATAGTCTATTTGTCGGTATTTGTTATTGTGATTGAATGTTTTAACTTATTTGTTCTACCTTTACTAGCTTTAAATTATTATTTGGTTACATATTTTTTATTTTCTCATACTTTTACTTTATCGCAAGTGTTTCGTACGACTTATTCCTCATACCTTGTTTTATATTGTTTGAAGCTTTAAATAAATGTTCTGTGGATGCGTCTGCGTCGACATTCTGTCGGTGATACGAGTTGCCTGTCTGGTTACCTTTGAGGGCATGTCTCTGGCTTGCTGAGTGCGGGTTTCACGCGTCTTCGTTGGCGTTCCCCGCTAGGAGTTCTTCTGCTTCGACCCAGACCGTCCGATCTACCCGATAGTGTACGGTGTCTGTTTGTACGACGGGGAAGTGCCACCCAATTTAGACCGGAACCCAGTCGGGGGAGGCATCCACAGGGACGGTATCCTCCTTTCATCAACCTCTCGGAAGGACTAACGGACCTATATGTTTAACGTGGTCGTACTCCGCGTAAATACGACAACACTTTGAGTAGACACGGAAATCGAATTCGTGTCGTCCGAATGTAATCCCCACGGCTAACCACTGGGCTGTCGCGACCGCTCTCTGGCGATTGGCCTCACTCGACGGAGTCTGCATGCTGTGTGTCAGGTCGCCGGCTATCTCTCTCCAGTGGGTTCGGATGGCCGATTGTCCATATTTTGTGTCGGGGGTTATCTCTTTTCCCTGCCAGAGAATTTGATGCTCTAAATCTTCGGGTGATCTCCGTGTTTGGATCGTGGCATCCTATTTAACCGATGGCCAACGTTTACAGGCTTTATAAGATGGAACTCGATAATTACTGAAACTTCATCTTTTAACGTACAGCCAATTGGCTTATTAAAATAGCAGATGTCATGGAAATCTCAAGATGCCCATTTGCAAATTATACACAAAAATATCAGTACATTAGAAGTACTCGAGTTACATACAGTTAATTAAAAGTACTCGAGTTTTAACTCCTAATTGAAAAGGACAGCCTTTGGATTCTATAAAGCACTGCTCACATAATCTGAAAGGGTTCTCTAATTTACAGATGTAGGTGAAAAAACCATCTTCCACTCACACTGATATAAATGCGATCGGAATTCCCCACGTTCTCCAAACGTTTTTAACTGTCAACTGAAGCTCATTATCCTGAATGTTACCGACGAAAATATTCCAAAGATGTCTAGTTTAAAGTGTGCCACAATACAGTCGCACACGGGGTGGGCGAGAAAATAAGAGGTTTAGAATAGTATTTCCAGACCTTCCAGAAGCCCCTCCGTTGACCTAAAAGGTTCAATCTCTGTATATATTTTGTATCTACTACGGTACATAAACTGAGATAGATTTTCGATTTACCCTCTCCGGGAGCTAATAAAAGGGGGGACGGGGTCGAAAAGTATTTTCATACCTTTCAGAATTCCTTTTGTTAGCCTAAAAGACAGAATCGTTGCACACTTATAGTATTGACTATGGTATAGAACCTGAAGCTGCCAAAATTTCGTTTCGCTCCCTTCTCGAAGAGCGGAGAAAATGGAGTAGGGGGGGGGGGGTCGAAAAGTATTTCAAAATCTTACAAAATCCGTTTTTTTAACTTAGATGGTTGGATATCTGCACACTTACAGCATCGACTACCATACACCGTAACGCAACCAAATTTTCGATTAGTTTCCTCCCCAAAGAATAGATAAAAGGGAGAGTAAAATTATTCACAGACCCTCCAGAAACCCTTCCGTTGACCTAAAAGGATGTACATTTTTGGTATCGACTACGGTGCATACCCTAAGCCAGATTTTCGATTTACTCTACCCGGGGGCTGAAAACATGGGATTGAAAAGTATTTCCAGACCCTCTAGACTCCCTTTCGTTGACTTAGAAGGTTGATTCTTTGCACCATTATAGTAACGACTACGGTATAATACCTAACACAACCAAATTTTCAATTAGCCTTCCCACGCAGGGACCGAGAAAATGGGGGTTCAAAAAATATTTCCAAACCCATCAGCATTACCTCCGTTCACCTGTACATAACCTGAGCCAGATTTTTTATTTTCCCCTGGAGTCTGATAAATCGGTGGAGGAGGGATTCGAGCAATCTTGACCTTCAGAATCTCTCCCTAATGACTTGAAAAGCCGAATCCTTGCGCATTTACAGTATAGACCATCAGACACTTAACGTAGCCGAATTTCCGACCCTCCCTTCTGAGGAGGAGATTTTGGAGGGTTTCGAAAAGTATTTCTAGACCCTGGAACCTTATTGGTGCCTTAGAAATCTGAATGTATGTATACTTATAGTATCTACTACTGGACTGAAACTATCAGAAACGAAATATCGATTTGTCACCTAGAGTGGACAAAAGGGGCGGGGGGTAGAGTTTCTTAGAACCCTCCTGTATCCGCCGTCATAAACTAAGAAGCTGAAACTCGACTATGGAGAAAAGCAGAACCTAACCGCGCCAATTTTTAATTAGCACAACTATTTTCGACACTAAGCACCATACAGTATTAAACAAAGTAAAACAGTGTTTAAAATGCTTCAGTTTAATTTTTAAGCGTGTTTGTTTCCCTGTCTTTATAAGGCTGAAGTTGAAACAGTTACGCTCAATTAGCGACTTTTATAAATACTTTAACAATATTGATTGCATGCATTCTGTAACACACTGCACCGTTGTACTATTGTATTATGAATAACTAATATCGATCGGAGCATAATGGCATTAAAGGTACACATTTGTCACCAATACTTGATGTTATCTCTTATCAGAGTGAAACACACAAGCATGGGAGCTACTTAAAGCATTCTCAATGATTCCAGTACGTATAATTAATATTCTAAGGTAAAGACCACATTTTCTCCACAGAAAATCGCATTTATGCTTTCAATATTGCTAAACTTCTATTAACAGACAATAACGGGCTGCTGGAAATTATCGTATTAGTGTTTCCGTTTGCATAAAAAATAAAAGTTTGATTATATTTCAAATAAAGAAGAAATATAATCGGTCCAGTAGCTTAATGGATGGAAGAGTCATCTGGTCAACCGTTGGTAAGCGGTTCGATTCCTTACTAGGACAAACGATCTTTACAATGGCGCCCGAGATTCTTAACTCTCAGGTTCAGTGTGGTGGATTAGAGGATTAAAGTCTAAATGATACAAAAATTTAAATTTTCAGGAAAACTGGATTTATGGCGTTAGTTTTAATTGGGGGCAAGTTAGAAAAACGGAGAAATAAGAATAGTGTACTTATAAAAAGTTGATTTTCGATATGAAATCTGAAGGAAGAGAATAAAGATAAAATAAATCATCTTTGTAAATGAATTGATAGCGTGTCATTTGGACAGTCGGAAGTTGGTGGCAATTGGAAGTTGGTGGAAGTTGAAGCAATATATTTACAATTGGAACCAGTATATGCTATACTATTTAATTCATTTTCTTTTAATTTATTTTTCAAATTTTAAAAACTCGATTCCAATAAAATTTTTAAAGGAACCTATACAAGATACCCAAGATCTTAAAAATAAGTTTTTTCCTGAAATAATTTAGAGTCGTCCAAAATTGCTAAACAAAGTCAGTTTTCTTAAAAAGTTTTATTCTGAAAAAGCTAATATTATGTCAGCAGTGTGTGAATTTAATGAAAGACAGTAAAATAAAGGGCGCCATTTTCTTATGTGTATTTTTTTTATTTGTACTACTAACAGAAGTTACGACTAATCTAATTATATCAAATTTTTATATCAATAACTATATCTAATTTTTATAACTATATTTCAATAACTATATCTAATTTTTATAACTATATTTCAATAACTATATTTAATTTTTATATGAATCATTAATACATATATTCCTAAAGTATAAAAATAAATTGTTTTAATGTTGATAATCTTAATTTTTGCTTAAAAGAACACGCATATATAATCTAATTATACAAAAATTTGCCTAATAACTAAATGCAAATTATATTTTGTAACTTTAGAAAAAATCAAAGTAAAATATTTGTATTTTAAAGACAACGCTAAATAATATACAAAAAATCGTGGTTCCCAAGTTTGTTCCCCATTGGGAGGTTTCACTATATTTAGACAATATATTTAATTGTATCTTGAAGTTTTATAATATAATTCGTAGTTTTTATTTAATTCCAGACGACAATTTTAAATTACAAACTGGAGTACAGATTCTAAAGAATACTTGCAGAGTCCATTTCATCGATAAAATCTTGCAATTTGGTCCCAGGAGCTCAACGGTAGAGCGTCGGCTGGCCAGTTCGGAGATCCAGGGTTCGATTCCTGGTTGGAGCAGCAAGGTTCTGTACAGACTTTTCCAGGTAACGGGTAGGGCTGATTTTAGTACACGAGTACTTGATTTTTATATGTTAAATGTTAATGTTTGAAGGATATCGGGAAATCCGGATGCACAAATTTAGACAGACGGAAGAAATATTAAAAGGGGAGTTGTGGTAAAGGGGAGTTGTGGTAAAGGGGATTTGAGGTTAAGGGAGCTATGGTAAAGGGGGGATGTGGAAAAAGGGGAGTTGTGGTAAAGGGGATTTGTGGTAAAGGGGAGTTGTGGTAAAGTGGAGCTGTGGTACAGGGGCGTTGTGGAGAAGGGAAGTTGTGGTAAAGGGAAGTTGTGGTAAAGGGGAGTTGTGGAAAAGGGGATTTGGGGAAAAGGGAAATTGTGGTAAAGGGAAGTTGTGGTAAAGGAGGGTTGTGGAAAAGTGGAGTTGTGGTAAAGGGGAACTGTGGTAAAAGGAGTTGTGGAGAAGGAAATTTGTGGTTTAAGGGGAGTTGTGATAAAGGGGACTTGTAGTAAAGGGGGTTGTGGAAAAGGGGAGTAAGGTAAAGGAGAGTTGTGGTAAAGTATCCGAAATGT
Source organism: Amaurobius ferox (assembly GCA_951213105.1). NCBI lineage: Eukaryota > Metazoa > Arthropoda > Arachnida > Araneae > Amaurobiidae > Amaurobius > Amaurobius ferox. The sequence goes on from OX578136.1 coordinate 24,971,110, forward strand.
AAAATGGCGACACTGTGAAAATTATATTCGAAGTAAACAGAACCATGATGTAGCTCTGTGATTAGACAGAGACTAAATAGTCAGATTCAACTATTTTGACAAGAGAGCAACTCTTATCCTTGACAGCTTCATATTTCAAGGAATGTGATTTTAGCGTTGTAAATGCGTACTACAGAAAAAAAGAAACGACTGGATTTCACAAACTGAGAGGACTTAATACAAAACCTAACCAAATTGTTTCTGAAATCAAAACCATTTGTAGTAAACACAAAAACTTGAATATCTCTAAATTTGCGAAACCCAATTTGATAGATTTTTATTGAGTTTGATGACCTAGGTTGTTAGGCCTACTAAGGCTAACTTGAATTTGCTGTATTTTTAATTAATGTTGTAAATTTAAAGTGATATTATTAATTCAATTACTTTTTGTTAATGTGTAAATTCTATTATACCCTTGCAACACTGTATTTGTTTTATATTGATGAGGATCGTCAAAATTTTTGAAACATCAAGGTAAGGCATAAAATTTTTCAAAACTTTCTAAACCTTTTCCCTTTTCAGTTCCCAATATCCAAGATTGGCACACTTTTAAGCACTTTTCCCACAATTTAAACCATAATTTTCTCCGTTCAACACAAAACGTAGAACTATTTAGTTCATACATGGCGCGATAAATATCAAAGTATCCAAATAAGCGGCCATTTGTGCTTAGGATTCAATCTTTCACTGGAATCATAAAAACGCCACATTGTATTACGTCCCCAGAAATTTATTATAGGTCGCTAAATCACTTCAGCTAATTTCTGAGCCAGTTAAAATGCATTAAAAAAGTGGGTTTCAAAAAGTAGTAAGGGCAGCAATAAACTTATGAAAGAGATTTCATTTGGTGGCAAATGGTATGTAAACTTCATATTTTACGGAACTACTACCTATTTTTGTTCACCTATTTCGTCTAATTTTACGAATTTTCTGAAAAACCGGACTTGATATGCCCAGAACCGAAAATGTAAATCCCGAGTTGTACTCTATCGTATTGAAGAGGTAATTTCTTTAAACAACCAATATACGCATAATATATTTTTTGAACATATCCACCTTAATCTACCTGTTTCAGGTACAAAGAAATCGGCATTAACTCACTAATAACGGAGCGCCATCCATGTTTTAAACCACCCTTACCCCATTCAACACAAAATGAAGGAAATTTTTGAACTCAACACGCCTATAAATATCAATGCGCTAAGAATAACAGCTAGTAGCATTACGTGACTTAATCTGTTAATGGCCATAAAAATGCCACGTTTATTACGTCCACTGAAATTTACTATCTTATGTTTATTCTAAATCGCTTCAGCTAATTCGAAGCCGGTTAAAAGACATTCTTTGTCTTCCAGAAGTTTCAGAGAATGTTTTTGAATATATAAAAGAATGAAAAATATACGATGCACGTAAATACAAATGCATGGAAACGAAAACGCTTTATTGCCTATAAATTAGAAATTCACATAAATCTAGATGTAAAATTTTAGTAAATTTGGTGAACAAATCTCTTTTTTTTTTAAACATGATGACACTGCGTTTTATAAGGAACCTCTATTGGATATCCTCCTCCGATTTACATTTTATGCACAAACATAATAACTTTGTAAAGAAAGCTACACGCTAGTACACAAAAGGTTTTCTTACCATGTCTGATTGAATAAAAGGGATTACATCGCCACTAACGAAGAATTAAAAAAATTGGGATAACAAACCCTTCAAAGTGAAATAGACGAAAAAATTTAATTACAAAGTTTCAGAGTCCGTGACGTATTTTAAAATTCAATTTGGGGAGGGGAGGAGGTTCAGTTTTAAATTAAGTTTACTCGTATATCACTCTCATGAGATTTAAGTTACTGCTAGGGATTGGCCCATGGATTTAGGCCGACCTAGCCCACGGGCCGGGCCACGATTTATTAAATGCAGGTCATTTAATAATTCGTATCATCAGGCACTATGACTCGGTGACACCTTCAATGCTTGTCAAAGTACGCTTAGTATTATTTCTCGAATGCAAATGTGCATTATCACTGACAGAAAACATTTTGAACATTCTGCGTATTAGATTCCTGTTGCTTATTTTAGCATTCCTGAATATCAATTTTATAATGGCCATACTGTCTGAAATAAATGCCTACTTTTGTAATAATTTTGTTGCCGTTTCTTATTCATTAGACAATGCTCTGAAACTTTGTAATTGGCTTTTTTCGTCTATTTCGCTTTGTTGTCAAGCTCGTTTCTTATTATTTTTAATTATCTGCTATAGGGATACTGCAATTAATTTTATTCGATCGGGCATGGTCACTATAATGTAGATAGACCTAACGTATGCACTCATGGATATTTCTTCACAAAATTATTGGTGTTCTTAAGGATTTTCCTAGGAACACTTTATATACTGTTTCAGTACCCTCATTACTAATAATAAAGAGAAAACTACTAATTTCCGATAAAAAACTTTATCTTAACACTGTATATACTATTTTCGTACCCTTATCATAAATAATAAAGTGAAAACACCAATTCCCAGTACAGAACATTTTCTTAACACTGTACATACTATTTTCGTGCCCTAATCATGAATAATAAAGAGAAAACACCAATTCCCAGTACAGAACATTATCTTAACACTGTATATACTATTTTAGTACCCTTATCATGAATAATAAAAATAAATCTACCAATTCCTAATACAGAACATAACAATGAATATACTATTTTAGTACCCTTATGAATAATAAAGAGAAAACTACCAATTCCTAATACAGAACATTATCTTAACACTGTATATATTATTTTCGTACTCTTATCATGAATAATGAAGAGAAAACTACCAATTCCCAATACAGAACATTATCTTAACACTGTATATAATATCTTAGTACCTTTATCATGAATAATAAAGAGGAAATTACCAATTCCCAATACAGAACATTACCTTAACACTGTATATACTATTTTAGTGTCCTTATCATGAATAATAAAGAAAAAACTACCAATTTCCAATTCAGAACATCATTTTAACACTGTATATAGTATTTTAGTACCCTTATCATGAATAATAAAGAGAAAATCACTAATTTCCTATAAAAAACATTATCTTACACTATTATATTTCACAAAATCGCTTCAGTTAATTTCTAAGCAAGTTAAAGGACATTGTTTGCCTTCAGAAGTTTTGGAGAATGTTTTAAAAATTACAAGAGAATGAAGAATGTAGCATACACATAAATGCACTTATAACGAATAATGAAGAAAAAACTACTATTTTTCTGTTCAAAACATTATCTTACGCAATCGCGTCAGCTAATTTTTTAGCCGATTAAAGGGCATTGTCTTTAAAAGTTTCGGAGAATGTTTTAAAAATTACAAGAGAATGAAGAATATACCATACACATAAGTGCATTCTTATCATGAATAATAAAGAGAAAACTACTAATTTCCTATACACCATTATCTTACACAATGATTCCTATACACCATTATCTACACCATTATCTTACACAATGACTTCAGCAAGTATCTAAGCTGGTTAAAGAACATTGTTCTCAGAAGTTTTAGAGAATATTTTAAAAATTATAAAAGAAGGAAGAATACACCATACACATAAATACAAATACATGATCGTTTTCAACGAATGTGTTTCTGTCTGTAAATTATACGCACACAAATCTGGATGTGCATTTTCAATAAATGTAATGTGTAAATCTCATATTTTAAAATTTACGGTACATAGTTTAATTTCTTCTTTCAAGGAACCGCTTGGAGACATCTTCCTCCAATTCAGTTTGAATTTCCAATATCCGGTTACCGGGAAATTCCTTAAGCACCCCTGATAACTTTGTAAAGAAAGGTCCATGATCGTACACGTAAGGTCTATAAACGATGTTCTACAACTTTTCAATTGACTTTATTAAGTTTATCTCGCTTTGTTGCCAAGTTAGTTAACTTAACGTTTTTAATTCTCCACTGGGGCATTACAACAACTTTTATTAGATCGATCATGGTCATTTTACTATAGATAGATCTAACGTTACACTTATGGATGTTTCATTATAAAGTGTTTGGGTTGCTCAAAAATATTCCTAGGAGCCCTATATATTTGTAAAAAGGTTTTTCAGGTACACAAATAACATTATTTGACACATTTAATATTCATTAACACCATGCTCTATCTTTTTAACCTAATTTGTTTGCTATATTTTTACTTCAGCTATCTATTATTTAACAAAAAGTATTTTTATGTTGGTCAATTTTCCTACCGACCAGCGTTAGTCGATTAATAAACAAATACTGTTAACTCAATTAAGGAAAAACAAAACCATTAAATTTAACCTTTTGCTTACGGGTGAGACAGTGTCCATCCCAAACGAAGAACCTCTTAAAAAGACTGGTATTTGACATACCCTATCCCAAACAGTTCGATCCCCTTTTGCAGACATTGGTATCCATGGACGCCAATTCCTGCAAAAGGGGATCGAACTGTTTGGGATAGGGTATGTCAAATATTTGTCTTTTTGATAGATTCTTCGTTAGGGATTGACGCTCTGTCCCACCAGTAAACAATAGGTTAATATGCATTTTAATTAACATGCATTTTATTAAAATAGCTATCCAGATTGGTTTTAGTTTTGGATTTTATTTACAAACAATATGCATAAAATGAACTATATGGAAATATAGTTTCATATTTTAGAAAACATTCAGTCAAGGAGTGAACAATAAATCCTCAAGATACATTTTTGATAATTTATCCTTCTTTCTTTTTCAACATAACTCGCTCATTTTATCACAGAAGATAATTTTTTTACCACTACTGACATGCATTTAAACACACAAACAGCAAATTTTTTTTGTATAGTTGTTTGAAGATAAACAGAACATAGATTCGAAATATTAATAAATTGTTACGTTACTACATTGATAAACAATTCTGCAAATATTTCCATAAAGGATAAAAAGTAATTAATTTTCACATTGTTTGCTATATTTTTAATGTTATTACAATATGTAGCGTTATTAGTATTACTCGACGCTGCTAGTATATAATTAGACCCGTCGTAGGTGACAGGACCAGTATCTCTATCCCGCTTAAGCTAAAACTGATCTCGTTAAATCATGATGTCCACTTTCAGTGGATTCCCTCTCTTGTGGACATTCATGGTAATGAGATGGCGGATAAACCTGCTAAGGAGGGCTGCAGTCTCTCCACCCCTTCATCTTCCGCCTTGACTTTTCTGGGATTATATTCTTGGGAAAAATCAAAAATTTTGGTGGACTGGAGAGCGCCCCCCACCCATCATTGGTATATGGGTAAAAAGGCGGAATTGGCTCTAGACCTCCCGTGTGAAAGAGGCTCCCAGACTATACTTTCTAGCCTAGCTAACGGTCACATTATGTGCTTCTTTTTTAATGAGGGCAGGAAGGTCTTCGCCGTCTGCACCAAGTGCCACGAAGTGTCAAGCTTCTGCAGAGTGTAAGGATTCCAAGTGTCAGGCTTCTGCAGAGCATATAATGAATTGCATGGGTCTCTCCAAGGAGGATATCTATCACAATCTACTTCTTGTGCTCGACTTTCTGAGAGTCAATAGATTTATGGATCTCGTCTGACTTCGTCAGATACTGGAGGATAAGCAACAACAACAACAGACTCGTCGTTGCTCATGATTCAAAATATGTGTAAACTGCAACAGCATTTTTTAATTAAAATGTTTATTTTCGGCAGTAAAGGCCGGACCCATTTATTCTCCACCTATTTAAAATACGTATGGAATATATTATATGATGGAAATACATTAAATGAAATTATTACAGAACTAATTGAATATTTATTCAAAGACATTATAAAGCAATTACGCCTCAGTTTCTTTGATCACCATATAATTTCAATCATCCTTGAAAAAAGTTCAAAACTAAATTAAAAAACTCAGTGTCAGTATGCCTCAGGATATTAGAGTCTAACTAGCCGAATACCCGTTGAAAATCAACGGTCTGGCAATAATCAATCCCTGAATAATGTAAATTTTTTAATAATTCGCGCTTCACATTTATTCGACAAATCGAATATTTTGGTGTGCAGAACCCCCTAAAGAAGAAAATATTGGGAAACTTAATTTGCTCGTTTCTTCCTTTCGAATTATCTATCCGTACACCACATTAAAGTCTATCTCATCCCGAGGCACCCCTATTTTATTATTTCTCCTTTCAAACTTTTTTCTGTGAAGCACACCCATAAATGAACATTTTTGAAAACTCTGTCTTGGGTTTTTTTATCAGATGATTGGCCCATTTGCAAAATATCAAGCCTCTATCACATTTAATAGGAAACGTGCCTCATTTATTGGGAAAATCGAACACATTAGTGTGCGGCACCCCTTAAAATAGCAAATATAGGAAATCTGAAATTTCAGACCTTCTTCCTTTCAAATTATCTACCCGTACATCAAATTTGAAGTATCTATCCTATCGAGAAACATGTTTTTCTATCATTTCACCTTTCGAACGTTTTTCTGTGTAGCACCCCGTTAATGAATATTTTTATCAAACCGTATTCATCTTTGGTTTTTTTGTCAAATGGTTAGCCCATAAACTAAATGCCAAGCCTCTATCATATTGTAAAGTAGGCTTTTTTTTATTTGTTCGGCAAATCGAACATTTTATTGAGCGGCACCCCCTCCAATAGCAAATGTTAGGAAACTGAAATTTCACACTTTCTTCCTTTCCAACTTTCTACCCGTACACCAAAGTTGAAGTCTCTATCTCATCGCGAAGCATGCTTTTCTAGCATTTCACCTTTCGAATGCTTTTGTGTGGAGTACCTACCCCCTTAAATATACATTTTTGAAAAACTCTATTCTTTTAGTGATTTCTATCAGATGATTCGCCCATATACCAAATATCAAGTCTCTATCAAGTTTTAAAAGGGACTGTTCTCCTTTATTCTGAAAATCGAACATTTTAGTGTGCGGCACGCCCTAAAGCAGAAAATATTGGTAAACTGAAATTGTCCAAACTATCTGCCCTTACACCAAATTTGATATAGCTATCTCATTCCGAAGCATGGTTTTTTATCAATTCACTTTTCGAACGTTTTACTCTGGAGCACCCCCTTAAATGAACATTTTTGAAAAACTATATTCGTCTTGGGTGTTTTCGTCAAATGATTAGCCCATATACCAAATTTCAAGCCTCTATCAAATTTTAAAGGAGCCTTTTCTCATTTATTCGGTAAATCGAACATTTTGGTGTGCGGAACCCCCTTAAGTAGAAAATATTGGAAATCTGAAATTGTGCACTTTCTTCCTTTCGAACGATTTATCCATACACTAGATTTGAAGTCTCTATCTCATCGCAAAGCAAGCTTTCCTATCATTTCACTTTTCGAACGTTTTGGTGTGGAGCATCCCCTTTAGAGAACATTTTCGAAAAATTCGATTTTTCCAGGGGATTTTATCGAACGACCGAGGCGTGTACCATATTGCAAGTCTTAATCTATTCGGAAAGTGACTAATAAAGGCGTGACAGACAGACGGACACTTGGCAATTAATATATACTAGCCGAATACCCGTTGAAAATCAACTGTCTCGCATTAGGCACCCCCTGAATATTGTCATTTTTTTAATAATTCGCGTTTCGCATTTATTCGGCAAATCGAATATTTTAATGTGCAGAACCCCCTAAAGAAGAAAATATTGGAAAATTTAAATTGCGCACGTCTTCCTTTCGAACTATTTACCATTACACCATATTGAAGTCTCTATCTTATCCCAAAGCATATATTTTATATTCTCCCCTTTCGAACGTTTTTCTTTGGAACACACCCATAAATGAACATTTTTGAAAAACTCTGTTCATGTTGGGGTTTTATCAGATGATTGGCCCATATATCAAATATTAAGCCTCTATCACATTTAAAAGGAAGCGTGTCTCACTTATTCCGAAAATCGAACATATTAGCATTTATCACCACCTAAAGTAGCAAATACTGGAAATTTGAAATTTGCACACTTATCTTTCTTTCAAACTATCTACCAGTACACCAAATTTGATGTCTCTATCCTATTGTGGAGCATGTTTTTCTATCACTTCATATTTCGAAAATTTTTCTGTGTTGCACCCCCTTAAATGATCATTTTTGAAAAACCGTAATAATCGTAGGTTTTTTTATCAAATGATTAGCCCATATACTAAATTTAAAGCTTTTATCACACTCTAAAGAAGGCGTTTTTCAGTTGTTCGTGAGATCGAACATTTTAGTGTGCAGCACCTCTACATTAGCAAATGTTGGAAAACTGAAATTGCACACTTTCTTTCTTTCCAACTATCTACCAGTATACCAAATTTGAAGTCTCTAACTCATTGCGAAGCATGCTTTTTCTATCATATTACCCTTCGAATGTTTTTCTGTGGAGTACCCACCCCCCTTAAATATACATTTTTGAATAACCTGATTCTTATTGGGTTTTCTATTATATAATTCGTCCATATACCAAATATCAAGCCTCTATCACGTTCTAAAAGGGGTATTTCTACTTCATTCCGAAAATCGAATATTTTTGTGTGCGACACCCTCTAAAGTAGAAAATATTAATATAATTAAATTTTAAAAAAAATACAAAATTATAACAAAATTGAAAAAAAATTTAATTGGATTGCATATAGTAATGTTAAGAGGAATATTTGTACAAATTTTCACGTTTCTAAGTCAATAAATAAATAAAAAATTTCAACGTCCACCGTCCCCTTAAGGCATTTTCATGCATTTCATCCATAGGAGTTTTATATCCTTTTTACTTTCCTTATATACATAATGTATAAGGAAAGTATTGTGACGGGGTCGAAAATTCGAATTCGAGTTTTCGACGGGAGAGCACGTTTCAAGCATCCCTGATCACGAATCGAACATTTTTGAAGTGATGTCTGTGTGTGTATGAGTGTGTGTGTTTGTGTTTGTGTGAGTGTGTGAAAGTATGTGTGTATGTGTGTGTCAGTGAGTCTGTGGAGACGATAACTGACGAACGAATAGACCGATTCGAACAAAATTTGGTACAAAAATTACAATCCATAAACACTGGAAGCCTATTGTTTTATGCACAATCGAATGCTCAGAACCCTCCTAAATTTTCGAGTGAAAATTTGAAAAAATCGTCAAAAAATCAAAACCGCTAATAAAGTTACGCTAATAGACATTTCTTATGTAATTTTTCATTAGAAAACGATTGACATAAATTTTAGAACGCTAACATGAACCATTCTCTAGATATTGCACAGTTTTCAAAAAATTTATCAAAAAGTCATATAAAATAAAAAAAAGTATTTCCTATTGAGAAAAATGTCACTTTTCATATGTAATACCATGCGATAAATTTGGTGACATCATTCTCGTGGATATAGCTCGTTCCATTCATAAAAAAATATACTTTGAGTAATACTTTTGTATTTGAACGCCAATAGTCATTTATCTGCTGTAAAAATAACTTATTTCTCCGTCCATAACGCTTGGCGAGATTTTGGCGACGAATTTGGTGGACTGTTGCCAACTTGACGACATTTTTAATTGTTGCCAAATTAACAAAAATCTCGCCAAATTGATAAAAATGACGCTAAATCAATGAAAATGACGACTAATTAAAGAAAATTCAATATCTTGGAAAGAATATAAGTATCTACTATAAGAATAACATTTTTTTTAAATGTAAAAGTAGTAAATTCATTGCATTATATAAGGAAAGTCATGTATTGCCCACATCAGATATTTTTCTAACTCCATGGAATGCAGCTTAAACTATTTTGTCAGCACGGACGTACTATATTAATACACCAAATATTTCTATATTAATACACCAAAATGTTTTTCTTGTCTTAAGAAATATTCTCTTTAAACCAGAACAGCTGCTAACTCTATTTTTTATGCAGTAGAGGAGAACAACCAACTGTAAAATCTCAAGATAATATCTCACCCGTCTAGACTACACAAAAAAGGAATTTTAATGCAAATGAGGCGAGACAAAAATATAAATTTTATTATTATAATTAAATGCGGGCATTCAAAAGTTCTGTGTAAATTGAATACTTTTAAAAAGTCAACTTATCAATTAGTTAAATTTCAAACCGATAATTATCTATAAGTTAAACTTCAATGTTCATAGATATATAGCTAATTTTAAAGAAGTTAGTGAACCACTATTTATTTAAAGAGTTTTGAATAGACAAATAAAAATAATTATAAAGTTTGTTTGAAATTTAACTTTGGCAAAATAAAGCTATCATTAATATTGGAATTTTATGTTAATTGTCTTCATATAAATATGGATATATATATGGAAGCATAAGGTGTGAAATATCAACTTTGATTTAGTGTTTGTACTCATTTTTTTACCTCTTGCTTACAAAACTTATTTTCAATGTATTTCAAATTTTATAGCACTAACCTCCTTAAATTCTTATAATAAACAGCAAGTATTGTTACAGCAAGTATTATTACAGGTAGTACGAATACCATGCCATTAATTATTTGACATTTTATATAATGGCAGCATAATTATTTTTTTAATATATCAAATTTTTATATCATCTTTTCCGTTTTATAAAAGTATATTTTGTAAGTAAATTTAAATGTTTTAATTAATTTTAAAGCAAAAACTTCAAATAGCAATGCGATAAATCCTATATATACCTAAAGAACTTTAGGGGGCTTCCATTTTAGGGATCTACGGGGTGTCTATCTCGCTTTCTGTTGGAGATAGGAGAGAGTCAATTACAACGTTGCAAAATATTAGTGCTAAGCATTATAAACTTTTTAAAGTTTTAGCAGCAGTTTGATATTTGCTAATTTTGAGCTGTTTGCGAAGCAAACGTAAGTTACAGATTGAAGACCTAGTAGTAAGTCCTTTATATTTTGTTGTTTCAAAATTAGTTAGCAAATGTTGCGATTTAATTTATCAGCTAACGTTATGCAAGTCATATTTTATTTAAGTGCTGCATAGGGACACAATAAACACTGCGATTCAGTGAAAAAAGAAAGAGTGTGAAAAAAAGCTTTAAAAAACACACTATGTAACGTTAAAGTACATAGAAACGTTAAAGTACTTGAAAAAGATCAAATGCATCTATATATAATATGCGCGGAACTGACTTACTGGGTGAGGAGTAATGTATCAAAATTATCGAACACTTCCACTTGAACTCGTCTCAACTTCCAGATCACAGAAAAAATCGAATATTTTGAAAATTGGAATTAGGGGTGTTGAACGAAAAGAGATTTTCATAAACCTTACACCATTTTTCCTCTTAACAATAAATACACAATTTGATATCATTTCGCTGAGTGCGACATTTAATGACCACTAGCTACTGAGAACGTGTGAAGTGTGGTTAAAATGGCTAGTATGTATTAGTTATAGTCACAATTACATTTTGCAGTATCTTAAACCACTCTGTTCATTGCATTTAAAGTCATGCCGCATTCATGTAATGACACTGAAATTATCTTGACCCCCAATCAAAGTATGTTTCTAAAAATCGAATATTTTGAAAATTCGAATTAGGGGTGTTGATCGAAAGAGGGATTTTACAAAACCTTACACCACTTTGCCTCTTAAAAGCAATAAATACACAATTTGATATCATTTCGCCGAGTGCGGCATTTAATGACCACTAGCCACTGAGAACGTGCGAGGTGCGGTTTTGCTGCCATTCGATCTCTCTCGGCTTTGAAATCAAGTGAAAAATCTAAAATTTCAAAAATTCGGATTAGGGATAACGGTGTAAAGGAATAATCAAAAAATTCAAAGCTACTTTATTTAGCATTTTCACTCCAGCTAGAATCTTGATTTTGGCTTCATTCGACCCATCTCTGCTTCCAGGTCAATAAAAGCGTCTTATATTTTGAAAATTCAATTTAGGGGTGACGATTCAAAGGACTATTTTAAAAATTCAATCAAAAATTCTATGACTCGATCCAGAATCTGGGTTTTGCTCTCATTCGATCCATCTCGACTTCCAGATCACCTAAAAAAAATCGCGAAATTCAAAAATTCAAACGATGATTGAATGGGATTTTCAAAAACCTTATTCCACTTTGCTCTTAAAAACAATAAATGCATAATTTGATATCCTTCCGCTGAGTATGGCATTTAATGACCAATAGGTATTGAGAACATGCGAAGTGCGGTTAAAATAGCTAGTGTTAGTTATAGTCACCATTACATTTTGCAGTGTCTTAAACCAGTGTTCATTGCATTTAAAGTCACGCAACATTTATATAATGATACTGAAATTGTCTTGACCCCAATCAAAGTATGTTTCTAATTACGTCTAAAAGGAAAATGTAATTCTAATTTCAATAAAATAATTTAAGTTCAAAGAACTAAATTGCTTACTGGACCTAAGAGCACCAATGTTCACATAAATATTTAAAAGCAAGCTTGACTTTGCAGCCTCGAAATTGCACTTTTCTAACGGCAGAGAGCTTCAACAATGATAATAAATTTTAGGAATGAATAAAACCTTTCTATTTCTTCAACAAAAAGCCGTATTGTTTTCGGGTAGACTTTGTTCCATAGCAGTGTTCATAGTAGAGATGCTAGTATTTTTTTTATTCTAAATTGTTAAAAAGAGTATTACTGAATTTCTTTAACTATAGACAACTTTCTGTTAACTTTTAATTTTAAAATATCTTTTAGGAATGATATGTAATTATCCAAACTGTTAAAATATTAGAAGCAAAATTGCTGATCGCATTGTGAAAAGCCCTTTTATGTTTTCTTATAAAACTAAAATCAGACAAGTGTAGATATGAAATTTTGGAGCTTAATTAGTTGCAATCAAATTTGCCAACTACGTGCTTATCAAAAGAAATTTTTGAATCGTACATTTCTCAAGATCTGCACTAAAGAAAGTTAAGAATGCAATGCAAATTCTCAAATAGCGAACGCATCCGTGGATTTCATTGGATGAAACTTACAGTTGTCGTCGACGAAAATATGGAAGTATCAAATGAAATGTCCAATCACAATTTGCTTCTCGAACAATATGAAAATGATGTATATCTTAACTGACAACTGATATGGATTCAGGATCAAATTTTGGAAGACATTATTAGGGTTCACTGGGGATTTCTGCTTCCACATTTTTACCAATTCCGTTTTAAAAATGTCCTTAGAATTATCTATTTTTCACTGTTGGTTATAGATAAGGCTTTGATGATGACAAATATGGATTTAGCATCAAATTTCAGAGGGAGTAGAAATTTATTAAGGATTACCACCTCTAATTTATTTCCCAATTCTGGTCTGGTTTAAAAAATATCCTTGAAACATCTATTTTTGTTTTCAGAATCAGTCATAAATAGAGCTTAGATGATGACTTATATGGATGCAGTATTAAATTGTAGTGGGATAATTAGATCATTAAGGATTTCCGCATCCGATTGTAGAAATGTCAGCCCCGATTAAAATATTTGCATTTTCCTTGCAACAGCAATTTCACAGGATTGGCTGCAGATAGAGTTTAAAGGATGACTGATATAGATTCATATTCAAAATCCAGAGGGGATAAAGGGATTTACTAAGGAGATTTACTTCCGATTTCTCCTAAAATTTTCATGACTCTACCAGTTGTGTAAAAAAGTAAAAACAATTTTAATAGTTCCTTTGCAAAAGAAGTTTTCACCAGTCGTCACCATATGCAGACTCCTTTTTGACACTTTACAACAAAGTTGAAAAGTGCTTATGACTTTGTTCATTCTGTCTGTCTGACTGTCTGTCTGTCTGTCTGTCTGACTGTCTGTCTGTCTGTCTGTCAGCACGATAACTGCCGTAAAAATGGCTTTATCAAAATGAAATTTTAGTATGTTGTTCAGACGGTCTGTAGGACCTATGGGAATATAAATAAATAATATCACCCAATTAGTTATTTATTGAACCTGGGCTGAAAAAATGAAATACATTGAACCCTATGGGACCTAATTTTTCAAACATTTATTAAGTAAATTTAAAATTCACGAATTGCTTCAAAATTTTTAGAAAATATTCACATTATCCCATAGAATATATATAAAAAAATTCAGTAAAATATGTTAAGTAGTTTTTTAATTAAAAATTATTTAATATAGGGAAAAAACAAATTCAATTAAATTCTGACTTTGGAATATCTTCCAGAAAGAAAAGAGAGATATATTATATAATAAATATCTTTCCAGTTGTTTAAACGTTTTGCATATGGGAGAGGCTTCACATTTCAAAATAAATTTGGTAGATAACAATTTTTCATATTTTTTTTAATTTTATATAACTCTTCATGATATACTTATTTGATGGCATTTTTAATGCACTTTCCTACGTCCTAGAGAGTTAAAATTTGGTACACAGCTTAAATTTGTAGAACATTTTATTCGACGAAAATTTGATGGATCTTTAAATATAGATCATACAATTTTTTCGAAATGGCCTGAAAATAATCCCCGTTCACTTCTATAAATCATTGTTGTAATATTGTTAAAAATTCTGATGTGGACAGCACATGTCTTTCCCTGCAGACTCATATTCGTTCTCTTTATTTATTCAATAGTAATTTGAGTTTATCTGCACAAAATAACAACCATAAGTATTTTAATTGACATTGAATTTACACGTTAAACTTAAATTTGGTTCTCATTTGATAGCTGGACTTATTGTCAAAGGTGGCGTAGCGAAAACGCGAAAAAACTAGAATATCTCAAGAACGGCTGGTCCTAGAGTAATGGAGTTAGTCTTATTCTTTTTGTTGTCAAAAATCACGTATAAAATAGGAATTTAATTGATATAATTGAGCACAGGTAGTCTTTTATTTTTATATATAACGATTTTTGCGGGCCATTTCGCAAAAATAGCCCGTTCCTTTTTCCCGAATCGTACTAGGATAACCTACAAATGATTTATATACAAAATTTTGTTAAATGTGGTATATAAATCACTTGTAGGTTATTGAAATATTATACACCAAATTTTGTTAAATTTGTTCCATTAGTTTTTAGACCGAGTGGATAAAGACAATTTCTGCGGCCATTTTGCAAAGAAGGCAGATTCTTTTATTACGAATCGTACTATAATCTAATGAACATCAGGATTTCCCACAAAAAACATACCTACCAAATTGTATGAAATTCGGTCCATTAGTTTTTCAATTAGAGCGGATGTAATATCCACACAGACACACAGAAACATACACAGATACACCCTTACACACACAGACGTCTTCCTAAAAATAGTTTTTTCGTGTTCTAGAAGTCCCAAAACGTGTAGATCCTTTGAAAATTTGAGTTCTGATCTTCGGCATGATTCCAATACTTTGAGTACATGCACATACACACATATATTATCTGTGTATCTGTGTATTATCTGTGTATCTAAATTCCGTGCCTATGCAATTACAATAGTTGTGATTTTAAATGATCCCTAAACTTTTATTATTTCTTCAACGAAGCCTAATTTTAACATATGCAGAATGCAAATATCTCAAGCGATTGTAAGATGAATTACATAAAATTACTGAATTTTTTCACACAAAATTATTTAGCTTTGGAGTCTGAAGTCTGGTAAGTTAAAATAAAGTCCAGTATCTGACTCATTTTCAATATCTGCGATCCTTTATCGTAACACTCCCGAATACTGCTCTTTATATATAGATAAGCATAATACACACATAAGCAATAAAAAACCTGATATATACATTCTGTGAAAGCAAAAATGTGCTTTACTGGTAACCCTTCAAA
Organism: Amaurobius ferox; assembly: GCA_951213105.1. Taxonomy (NCBI): domain Eukaryota; kingdom Metazoa; phylum Arthropoda; class Arachnida; order Araneae; family Amaurobiidae; genus Amaurobius; species Amaurobius ferox. The sequence goes on from OX578136.1 coordinate 24,986,901, forward strand.
ACCCGCAGATCGTGGTTTCGTAATCATTGCCACTCGATAGCACGGCACAGACGATAAAATGACCATTCAACACAAAACCACAAAACACTTTAAAACAAGAATTTTAGAATATTCTGATAGAAATATTTACTTCGAACTTGTTACTTTGAGATATTATTGTTTCGGAGAAACATTGAAATCCCACATAGAATCGGAAAAACATGTTTAAAAACTCCTTATATTTAAGTTTATACAACAAAAAATAAACTGGTATACTTAACAAATGTTCGCATTCATATTTCTCAGTACTAAAATATCTGTATATTGTAGTAGTAATGCGCTAATCTTATGCAATGCACCTTCCCTGAACACAATTGCCAAGTTTTAAAAACATCAAAGGCAGAAGTTCCTTTTTAATTCAAAAGCAAAAGTTTCAGTTCAAGCAATGTTAAAAGCAATATTTATTTTCGTACATTTAAGAACTAAAATTCTCCGTTGCAAGCAGGTTAGGAACTGAACCTCAAATTGACATAAAAATTTTCATCGTCTGTATTTGAAAACATTTAAGAGAAAAAGTAATGGAAACATAGAAAAGATTCACTTCAAAGAACTAACTGTATCCCCAACTGTTTTCTTGGTTAAAGATCATCAATACCAGTTGACATATTTAAAAATAATTCCATTTCTCTGTTTACCTCTTTATTCTTTCTGAAATGCAGATGAACATTTCTGAAAGTAAAAAGATCTACAAAGATAATAAATTTTAGCAGATATAAAGCTATAATTTTACAGGTCAAACCAGTGTTTTTACTTAGCAAGCACCAATTGCTTAGCGTTTGCTAAGTAAAAACACTGGTTTGACACGTTGAAGAGGGTTCAAAACTCTTTCGAAACAATTGTTATCACGTAATTTGGATATGTATGCTTTCTTTAAGGAAGTACTAATTGTGTTATTCTCACAAGTAGCAGTTTCATATTTTGTGATTATTAAAATACCCTATTTTAATTTTTCAATCATGGTTTATAGAAAAAATTTAATTTCTCAGAATTAGCAGCACGCAAAGCATAATATAGAGGAATATACGGGTTCGGGACTGACCCATGGGCTTAGACCCGGATGGAACGAGCTCGAACTTAGTTTTTAAACAATCGGGTCGGGCTGGTACGAATATATTTAATGTTGAAAACTTTTAAATTAATTTTAATAAAGTACATAGAACTTTTGTGACGATTAAATACGTAAAGATAAATGCAAAAAATACCTTAACTTTTGTCTTAATTTTTCGTACAAAATATTTCACAAATTCTTCGTTTTGAATACAAATTATTTCGGACCGGACAGAATTTTCGAACCGGACAGAAACAGACTCAATGGTTTTAAATCGGGGTCGGGTTCTGCATTTATAATTTTCTTCGGACTCAGATCGGATTTAATCATTGGTGTTATCGAACCGGGTCGGAAAAAAGTTTGAAATTTCGGCCCGTGCACACCTCTAGCGTGATAACAACGTTTTCCTTATTTGAGAAGGATGCAGGTACATAAATCCACTAAAAGCTTAAAAATTACAGCTGTGTGTATAATGGCTATAAACCACGTTGCAGGGTCCACTTTGGCGATAAGATCTTGCGATTTCGTCCCAATAGCTCAACGGTAGGGCATCGGCTGGCCAATTTGGAGATCCAGAGTTCGGTTCTCGTTTGGGGGTAGAAAGGTTCTTAACAATGCTGCCCGCACAATTCGACCCTGTAGATTAGTGCAAAGATGTTGGAGCTCTAAAACTGACGCTAGTACGACTAGTACGGATTCAGTGGACTCTGGAAGATGGAACGTCGATTTCAAATTGAAAGGATAACTACCACACAGGATACTAACCTGGGTAAAAAATAGTAGTGGTAGGAAGCTAACCTGAGGTAAAAATAGCAGGAGATGGTCAATCTGGCATTAGAGGGCGGAGAATGCAGAATCCATTTCGTCTCAATAGCTCAACTATAGAACGTCGGCTGACCAGTTCGGAAATCCAGGATTCTACCTGTATTCCCGGTTGGGACGGCAAGGTCCTTTACAATGTTAGCTCAGAAGTAAAATCTGCGACAGCTAAACCTTTTTATTGCAAACCATCACATATATTATTGGAAATAACCCTAGGTTTACATTTTTAAGTAATCAAATCCTCTATTCCAAAACTGCTATGCTGTATTTATGATACAAAACTCAAATTAACTTAAATAACAGCCCTTCTGGAGAAAAAAAACATTCTAGTGAAATATTATTATAATTTAGAGGAGAGAATGCCATTTTTAGCGCTGTATTCCGAATTGCTTATTTGGTTTAAGAGTATTAATGTCAGCATGCATAAATAACGAAAAACCCGTTTCTTCTACTTACCTTCATTTTAATTTCGCAATGTAATTGCACTTTTCTAAAATAACAAAACTGGCGCAATGATAATATATTACAAGAATAGTAAAACCCTTTTTCTCTTTAATAAAAGTTCCTGGATTTTTGATTTTCCACATACATAATATAATGTATAGGAAGAGAAGTTTGGTGGAGTCGAAAATTCGAATGCGAGTTTTCAACGGAAGCATCACTGATCTCAAATCGAACGATTTTGAGGTGATGTCTGTGTGTATTATGTGCGTGTATGTGCTTGTGTTGTGCGTGTATATGAGTGTGTGTATTAACAGGTTTGTGTATTGCGTGTGTGTGTATAAGTGTTTGTATATATATATATATATATACATATATGTGTGTGTGTGTGTGTACGTGCGTGTGTATATACAGGGTGTCCCAAAAGGATTGAAACGCGCTTTAATTCTTTACCCGTTGGAGATAAATGGGCAATGTAAATTGCAAAAATGTTGAAAGTAAGGTAGTAAATAAGATTACGTTAATAAAATAGTCCTCCCATTAATTTTCAAAAAGTTACACTTTTTAAATTTTCATACGACCCCCTTAGATGAATTTGGTTAATCAGAAAATTTTTATTTTTAATGCAACAAGATCATTAAAGAAACCGCATATCTGTATCTTTAAAATTGAGCGAGTTATACGTATTTAATTGAAAATTGAGCATTGTGAATGGGAACCGTATATCAAATTAGAAATGTAAATTTGTGACATATCACAAAAATGATAAAACTGGATGACAATACATAGGATACCCAACCGCGTAATGAGTACCACTACTTTATATGATCTCTGTCTGTGTAATGCTTTATTTTGATGCATTTGTGATAAAAAAAATTTGACACATATTAACGTATTTTTGATCTAAATAATTTCCATCGTCAATTTGTTTATGATCCCTATTTTCACTGATGAAACAGTCTTTCACGTAGTACGGAAAAGTGGCATAAGTCAGATTTTTTCCTTTATCATATTTCAGTTGATTTTAAAGATACAGATATGCGGTTTTTTTTAATGATCTTGCTGCATTAAAAATGAAAATTTTCTGATTCACCAAATTTGTCTAAGGGGGTCGCATAAAAATTTAAAATGTGTAACTTTTTGAAAACTAATGGGAGGACGATTGGACTATTTCATTACCGTAGTCCTATTTCCTACCTTACTTTCAACATTTTTGCAATTTACATTGCCCACTTATCTTCAACAGGTAAAGATATTTTATATACCATCAGTGGAAAGTTCTGAAAAACACTCGTGAAGTTCTTCGCCAATCTGCAAAATTCAAGAAGTTTCCAGAACTCGACAAAGTTATCATTACTTTAGAAAATGTGTTGCCAAAGTCAAGAAATTCTGACTTTCAATATATCATTGGGCAGGATATCCCAGTTAACCTCTGGCCACAGAGATTGCACTCGGAAGATGCAAGTTCGATACCCGACGCTGTTAAAAATATCCCCGTGTCTAAGCGGAATACGAGCACTTTAAATTTGTTGATCCAAAAGTCCTTCCGAGTGGTTGGTGACAGGAGAAGAAGAAGAATATGGTCGCTGTGGATGTCGCCCCCATTGGGTTCTGGTCTGAATTGAAAGGCAATGTTCCGACGGTCCAAACAGATACCTTACACTTCCTGGTAAGTCGGACGATCTGGGCCGAATGAAATAAAGTTCTTCAAATTATAGCTGTATGATTTCCTGTTAGGTATTCGTAACAATATGGTGACACTGTAGAGTTCCCTTCAAAGATAAGAGCTTGCAATTTCGTCCCAATAGCTCAACTGTAAAGCGTCGACTGGCCAGTTCGGAGATCCAGGGTTCGAATCCCGGATAAGGAAGCAAGGTTTTTTACATTGGGGCCCGAACAAATCAATCCTATACGTTAGTGCAAATATGTCGGAGGTCTGAAAGTTTCCCTATTACGACTAGCCTGGATTTAGTGAAGTCTGGAATATGGAGTGCCGATTTCAAATTAGGAGGATAAGGACCACGTAGGAAGCTGACCTGGGGGATAAAAATAGCATCAGGAGGATAACCTGAGGTAAAAATAAATATCAGGAGGTGGTCAGTCAGATTGTCAGTTGAAGGTCGATCTGATATTAGAAGGTAAAGCATGCAGAGTCCACTTCAAAGATAAGAGCTTGCAATTTCACCTCAATTGCTCAACGGTAGAGCGTCGGCTGGTCAGTTTGGAGATCCAGGGTTCGACTCCCGGTTCGGGCAGCAAGGTGCTTTACAACACTTCCGTTACATAATTTCGTGTCATCCCCATCACATTCCTTTCATAATTTACTCCGTACACTATAAGATATTTCGCATCAGTGACGCACGCAGGATTTAGGATGGGAAGGGTGTAATACCACATTGATGTCATCAAGAGCCTAACATCATTCAACAAAAATAAATTCGCCTCCGTTCTTCTACAGGATTACTAATCTACTAGAATTAGTGAAAAATGCACGTACGCATCATTTCTGGCGACAGCGAACTTCGCGCTGCATTAATTACTTATGTTTAACGAGTATGGGGAAAACCATCTTTTCTTGAATTTATATGTGCATTGTCGATCATTTTATTACTAGTTCCAATATAACTGAAATATTTTATAAAATGTATATGTAAAAAATTAATTGAAATTTATCCCTTTAATTGTAAGAGAAATAATACACTTTTTTATACTGAAACTTCTGTTAGTTTTTCATTTACCATTTCATTTTCTTTCGCAATTTTCGAGAGATGCAACCCCATTATTCCCACCTTTGCTTACGCCCTTGTTTTACATCGAAAATATCTAAAAGAATATAAATAAAAGTTTAGAATTATTTTAGTTTAAAGTATTCTCAATTGCTTTCTCGGTTTAAAGGCATCTGCACCCATGCATATTTAAAAACAATCCAATCCCTCCCCTTAGCTTTGTCTCAACTTCGAAATGCAATTGCCCTCTTCAAAGAGCATAACACTAACGCAGTAATGGTGGGAATAGAAAAAGTTGTTTTTCTTTTACTTTGTTTCAATAAGTTCCTTTCTAAAGGCCAGGATATAGAAAAGAAAACATTCTGGATAACTTTTGCTATACTTTCCTTTCCTTACATCATGGGTGTATTTAAGGAGAATTAGAGAGATGTGAACAATTTTTGTTTACAATTATTTACTGAATTTTTTAGAAAAATTACCTTCTTTAGAGAAAACAAACAGAGCAGTCACTCAAGATATGGGTAGAGAGAATTTCCAACTCTTGCTTGTCTGTCTCTCAATAAAGATTTTTTTTACCTGCAATGCTTATTTATACCCTAATACTTTTATTTTATGCTGTTTTAATAACGAAAAAACAAAATAATTTCAGTAATTAGTAATTGTGTAATTTAGCAATAAAATTATAATAATTAATAAGTAAAATAACATAGTTTTAGTAGTCCATGATGTCAAAAAATTACAATTTCAAAGTATTCCAGAAGGAAAACACGTTTTTTGTTTGACAAACTCAATAGGTATTTTTCCTGATGTACTTGTATATTCTAAATCTATTAAGATGCACTTCGCAATACCTGTGTTATATTCAAAATCTGTGAAAATGCATTTTACAATATCTGTGTTTTATATTCAAAATCTATGAAGATTCACTTTACAAACTCTGTGTTACATTCAAAATCTATGAAATTGCGATTTATAAACGCTGTGTTATTTTGCAACAGTTTAAGGAAAAACAAGAAAACAGAGTCAGATTCATATTTTGGTCTGAGTATATTTTTCTTTGGCATCTATAACACATTTATTAAAAAATAATTATATTTCTATATAAACATATTATAATTTGATTTATAATTATTATTATAATTTGATTTATAAGTATTTCTGATAATACATGAATAAATTTAGCTAAAAGTATGTTTTATTCCTGTAAATAAGTAATAACATTAAATCTGATTAATACTGCTTGAATTCCAACATTTAAATAAAAGAAGTTCAAATATATCTCTAGATGTAGAATAAAATTAACTGCAATTTTAATAAATATTTATTGTGCCAAAGTGGTGTAGTAAAATACAAGTCTGGTCATAATCCAAGATGTCTGGATTTAATAACTGGATGCGACCCATTATTTTTAAGAATTTAAATTATTGTCTTATATAATAAAAGAAGACGCTCGTGTGTGTATATGTGTGTGTTTCATCTGTAAGAAAAAGTGGAACATTTTCAAGAAAGTGTTATATTTATTTCAAAGACGATTCGTTCTATCTCCTAGCAAACTAGCTAATGCATTTGTCTCTAATTATTTACCTAAAGATTTGCAAGGATTACTTTGTAAGGATAGGGGGGGAGCAATATTCTCCTAAGAAAAGGTTCTCATAAATAGGTGTTCCTCTGACTACAGCAAAATATTTAAAAAGAAATTATATATACATTTATTTTAATATAAAATATGTTATATGTTATACAGCTTCACTAGTACATCATGCAAGGTTATTAGAATGTATTAAGATTGCTGCTCCGGGAAATGGACGCGGCGAAATACTCGTATGAAATTATAGGTATGTTATTAACCAGGATTACCATCAGATGAACTTCTAGAATCATAGCAAAAATAGAAAAATCAGACATTATAAGTAGTTACAACTCTAGTCATTTTTTGGCTAGATTTAGCCATTTTTGGGTGGTAAATGTTCTAAAATAGGGCTAAAATTAGTCATGAAATAGCTAAGTTTGCAACCCTGATTATCAAATAGGCACGTGACTGCTAACAAAATTGACGACCGACTAGTATAAAGATGGGAATACTTGAAATAGAAATATTTCCTGTTCATAAAAATAATAGTTTCTTAAGAATGGTTGTTTCATATAAATGCTAAAACATAAAATATAATATTATAGAAGAGTGTAAAGTTGTAAATTAATTCATATTATCAACGCCAGGTTAACTTTAATTCAGTAAGTGCCAATTTAATTTACTCCGGAACAGTCCCATTTATCACAACACTGTTTAGACATAATGTAAAATATGGACCCAAACATCTTCAAACTTTCTAAGTAATTGCTTTGAAAATGACTTAACAAAGTTTTAGTAAACATAAAACGTTCGTGGCGGCTCCTACTCATTTATTGATTGGCATATTTGCAACGTGTTTTCCTTGATAAAAATTCGTTCATTAACTCAAATGAGTGCCGTTCTACGTGACGAAAACAATGAAGTCAAAATCAAAACTGGCATTTTTAGTAAAAGTGTATTTTTTTGATAAGTTTCATTTATTTTCACGATATTTACTTTAAATAACATGAGATTTTGCTTAAACACGTAAATTTATTTTCCACACTTACATAGTATATGCGGGGTCGGATTAATGCACGGGTCTCCGGGGTCGCAGCCCTGAGCCCTCCAGATTTTAAGGAACCCTACTAAATTGTGTAAGGGATCAAAATTTAAGCGTATATAATTTTTTAATCAATTTAAAACTTGTAAGATTAGTTGTCACTTTAAATTATACAATATGTTAATAGTTTTAAATATTATGCATATTTAAATACCTGTACTTTGATGCAAAACTTTGGAAGTTTTCTACAAAAAAAGCCTTCGAGGCCTATGATCCTGAATCCTCAAATTTATTATGTGTTCATGTTTGCATGTGTTTTCTATGCCGTGATTGTATGAGGGGCCCCGAATTAATACCAGCCGCTGGGCCCCACATTGATTTGATTAGGCTCTGAGTATATATTTTGAATAAATATTGTGACGAAGTCAAAAATTTTATGTTTCAGGTGAATATATATAGACTTATCATACGTTCCAATTTGACCAGGACAGTTCATGTTTAGTGTGGTGTTACCGAAGATAGTCATTTTGCCCTGGTTAAATTAAAGTACCTGTAATGCAAAGCTCCACTTGCAAACGTTGGTATTGAAAATTTTAGGCTTGATTCATCATAATTTTAAACTTAATTGTATCATAATAAGCGTCAGAATTTTAAAAAAAGTGCATCTTGTAAAAAGCCAACTATTAGCACTTGTGGACCATAATTTCGCGGTCAAAGCCGATCGTCAACACAGTACAGGCACTGAGATAATTACTAAGCACAACATTTTTCTTTTAGAGGTATTATAATTTCGAATTCATTAACAATTGGAAACGTTTATAGCCCCACCTATCGGTAAGAATATTCTAAACTGAAAAAATTAAATATAAAATGAATATGAATAAAATTCTAAATGTGAATAAAATTCTAAATATGAATAAAAATAAGATATGAATGAAATTCTAAAAAGAATACAGAAAAACAACTTCTGCTGTACACGGAATCGACTTCTGGAATACATTGAAGTGATTTCTGCTCTTCACTATATTCCTGAGCGCTTAGAACTTTATTAAAAATGGGCGGGGCTAAAAATGTCCGCAATCGTTACTGAATTCGAAGTTATAATATAACACTTCTACCAAAAAAATTATAAAATCCTTGCCTTAAGGAATTTTACCTTCATCTCATCGACTGCACCGTCCTAACAAACAGAAATGACCTACAAACAGAGATCGAGATGACGCCAATACGCGTATTTCACGATATAAAATAGGAAAATACTCTGAAAATTAAATAAGGCGTATTTTTAGGCATTGATTTTAAAAACAAAATCGCCAATCACGAAGTTTACGGAAGTTCTGAAAAAAAAGTCATTAAAACGGAAATTGGTCATGAATTTCCCGAAAATGATACGAATTTGAAAGCACACTAATTTTGAGATCTAAGTCTTCTCATTATTTTGGTAATTCGTTTCCTCGTCGATTCCCGTTGCTTCACGCCAAGAGATGCCAATGATTATCTTTTCTCAAGTTTGAAATCAATTTAATCGACTAAAATTTTTATAAAAATTTCCTATTATAATAGAAAAAAATATTTTTCTCACGTATCATTAATGAAATGAAGAGCCATTTTGCAGCAGTACCACAAAAAAAAAAATTTTTATTGTATTCTTAGTATATTTTATATAATTGTGAAAATATATTTCGCTTATGCAATCTGTTTGCATCCACTAAATTTTTATAATTATTACGTATTATATAATAGCAATTTTCAAACTTATTATTAATGAAATGAAGGTATATATTGCAGCAGTTTCGTGAACAACTGCATTTGTTCACAATCCTCCGTATATTTTATTTTATTGTGAAAATATTTTTCTCTTTCGCAATATGTTTGCATCGGCTAAAATGTATGTTATTTCTTGTTTTATACAGAAACTATTTTTCAAACAGGGTATTATTGAAATGAATGTAAATTTTTTTAATAATGGTATTAAAATAATGATTTTGGTATTTAGAAATGCAACCATTTCGAAAACATAAATTAGAATTTGACGCATTTGCATCTAAATTTACATCTTTAGAATTTAAATTAAAAATTAACATATGTTTCATCATTGTGAATTAGGATCACGTTTCAACAAATGTGATCCTAAAAGTCCAAAATGTAGTAAACATTTTAAAACTCATTTCATAAAGTTTATAAGGTATATTAATTGTGCTATCAGATATACAAAGTATTTTGCTTATTAACACAAATGCAGTGAAGAGTGCATTTATTAAATCATTTTTTTTTCAACGTAGACCAGTCAGAAATTTATATCCTATTGGGTGATAACCCTGTATTTTTTTTTTATACAAATTACAATAAATTTAATAAATACCTGGAAATTTAAGGGTATCTGTACATTTGTTAAAAATTACTCCTCTGGAAAGCAAAATATTCCTTCAAATCAAGTCAGAGAGTATTTTTACGCTTCTGCGAAAATCCTATCACAATCTCTGCCTACTAAGGTCTGTGGGTAAGGATGAATTATCAGTTTTGTTTCTTATTTCTATACAACGCTCTGTTTTTAGCCAGAAGTCGCTTCACTGTATTGTAACTTTTTTATTAGTTTTTGTTAGAGAGTTATTATTTAATTCTACTTTTCATAAATTCTTCATATTTTTTTTCATTTTGACAACATGTATGTACCGAGGGTGCGGTAGCGCAGTGGTTAGCGCTCGGGAATTGCACTCAGTAGGCTCCAGTTCGATTCCCTACGCTGCTAAAATTGCCGCCGTGTTCACGCGGAGTACGATCACGTTAAATATGTGGGTCCGTAAGTCCTTCCGAGAGGTTGGTGGTAGAAGAAGGAGGGTACGGTCCCTGTGGATGCCTCCCCCACTGGGTTCCGATCTAAATTGAGTGGTTCTTCCCGGCCATCCAAACTGTTACCTTACACCTTTCTGGTAGGTCAGACGGTCTCAACAACAACAACATGTATGTCCCGCCTATGAATAGAATACATTTGATTGATCCTTTGTTAAAACATATTATTTTAATTCCCTTTAAATTCAAAATATCAATTTCCTATCAACCTGACTATACTATTCTCTCACTAAAATATCAATTCGACTGTTACCTTACCATTGCTTCCGGAATTAACAGATTTCTTCATAAGAAAAAAATGATAGATTTCGAATAATTCAAGTTTCAATCAAGGCAGTTACTAAACGTTCTTACAAGTTTTAATTTTTAAGGTATTCATCCACAGATAAAATTTCATGTCGGTACAAACATTAATTCTTAAGTACTCATGTCTGCATCTGGCGCACAGCTACACATACAGACAGACATCTTTACAAAAGTGTTCGCAATGGTATCTGGAGGTCTTAAAACGGGCGTATTCTTCAAAATCTCGAATTCGAATTTTTTTTTTAAAATAAATAAAAATACTATTGAATTTTTTAAATTTTTTCAAAGTTTAAAATGTGTTCTCAGAGAATATAAAAATAAAAAAATGCACAAGATTGTAGTCACCTAACTGACATATGACTGATTTTTGCTAGGAAATTGTGTAAGTTCTTGTCTTCAAGTAGCAGTTTGTTTTAATGTTATATTGCACGTATAATGAGTTATTTTGCTTGTCATCAAACATTAAAGAAGTTCAAAATATTCTAAATATCAATATTGAAAATACACTCTAAGACAAAAAAATCATCGCACCCTGCAAAATAATCCGATATTAATGAAACTGTACATGCAAACACCTATCGAACGAATATGCAAATGATCAAAAATTCTCAACAATGAATGAATAGTCGGAACTACAGCGCATTGAAACTGAGCACTATGGTAGTGTATATAAAGAGCGAACCTCGCTTTCAGGAACAAAACGTGCCGTGGATTTCGATTACGTTTACGTACCTTGATTGCAACAATGTCTCGCCGGTAAATTCGCGACCACTATGAGCATACGAAGGCGGTCGAAAGGAGGCGTGCGGCCGGACAGCATGAGGCTGGATGGGTTCACCGTCGAATCGCTCGGCATTTGAGTAGGAGCGATGTAGAAATTAGAGGATGTTGACAGGAATGGGTCCAAAATGGCAGACTTCAGAGGAAAGCGGGCAGCGCCCGCTCTAGAGCGACGACAGAACGGGAAGATAGATGTCAGAGCAGCTCTGACAGCACGAAATTCGTCGTTAACAACCGTCCAACGTGAGGACAAACAAGGAAGTGACCACCCCGACCATTAATAGAAGACTACGGGAGCAGAATCTGCACTCGCGGCGCCCATTACGCCGCCTACCACTGACCAGTATGCACCGTCAATAGCGATTGCAGTGGTGCCGGGTCCGATCAACGAGGAATTGTTCAGATTGGAAACGAATTGTTTTCATTGAAGAGTCCCGTTTAGAACCGAGTCCCGACGACCAGCGCAGACGTGTCTGGAAACAGCCCGGGCATCGTCAGAATCCTGCCCTTACTGTCACCCGCAACCCGGCCCAACAACAGGGAGTTATGGTCTGGGGTGCCATTTCGTTTGATAGCCGTACCTCTTTGATAGTTCTCCGTGGCATCATCACAACACAGCGGTACGTTGCCGACATTCACGATCCATTGTATTGCCATCCATTTCGCGACATCCTGGTCTAACTTTTCAGCAAGATAATGCCGAGCCACACACGGCACGCCTCTCTATTAATTGTCTGCGTACTTACGACACACTTCCTTGACCAGTCAGATTCCCAGATCTCTCGCCTATTGGGCCCATTTGGGCTGAGATGGGGGCTTCGCCTGCGACCATCCCATATTGTAGACGAATTAGCTCGTCAATAGGAGGCTATTTGGAACGACAGCCCTCGGAACACCATCCGGAAACTTCCATCCGGCATCAATACCACGTCGGGTAACAGCTTGTATTAAGGCCTGAGGGGACCAACGCCATATTGACACATGCTCACTTTGCTCTCAAGTTCTTGGACGAGTCGGACGGCCTGGGTCTTCCACATGCTCACTTTGTGTAGATCTTTCAGTGCAATAAATCATCCAATTGTTCTGAAATTCTAATGATTTCTTTTCCTGTACATCCACATTGCACGTACCAAATTTTGTCTCATTTGAATAATTCTTTCTTGGTACGTCGATTTTTTTTGTCTTAGAGTGTATATATATATATATATATATATATATATATATATGTAAGTACTTATATATATATATATATCCGTTTCCAATTTATCTCCCTTATCCTATTTATCTCCGTTATTTCTATTTATCACCGTTTTAGTATTCCCTTATAATATTTCCAAATAATTGAAATATATGAATACTGAATGCGTTTTTTAGAAATATATTTGATCTGAGATATCATGAAACTGCTTACTTTGTGCTTTTCAAAATGGCAAGTTTTTCCTATAGATCAGTCAATTCTTGAAAAATTTCGCAAAAAATATTCTCTAAGCAAAAATATTTTCCGTTGGTCATGAGCTTATTAAGGGGGAATCAGGTGTGCCCCAAAGCATCCCCTTGGGAAATTGTTAATTTAATTAGAAGCCATTTTTTACAAAACATTTTAATGACATTATAAATGAACTTTAATAGAAAGATTGGGGTTTGAACACAATTTCGACAAAATCAATAACTTTTCGCAATGTGAAAAGAATGTAATCACAAAAAATCTAACACGACTGATATATGAGAGGAAAGAAAATTAGAATGTTTCTTGGAATTGGAACATTCAGCCACAATTATGCATTTTTTCTCACGTGTATATTAATAGAAACAATTTAAACTTATACCTGACTGGAAAACATAAAAGAATTGTTGCATTTGGTATGTTTGACTAATTTGTAAGTTGGATTGCTCTGTCTTCTCCAGGAGCTCGGTATGTTATCAAAAGGGGAACATTTTCCTCTTTTTCCATCCACCCTCCTTTTACAGAGGACAATTCAAGAAACATGCAGATAGGATGGGGGGGGGAGTTAAAGACAATTTTTGAAAAAAAAATACCAGTGTAATTTTAGGTAAAGATTACAATCAGTTAAATATAATTAATTGATTAACTATATAATTAAATATACAACCAAGTAATAATTAATTTGTTAACTTTTAAAATAAACATTCTTATGTAAAAAGTCTGACTACCGAGACATTCCATGAAATGGGTGGGGAGAATTATAAGCAAATTTCTTATAAAAAAAAAAGTCTTCAAATTTTCAGAGGTCAGTTAGGGGTATTATAGGAGTTCTGCGGTAGTTCTATTGATGCTTTGATAGAAAACTTTGCACAATGCACAAGATATGTACAGTTTCTCTTTCTAGAACAAAGATAATCTAGATATGTATTTGTGGTTCGCAAACTGTGTCTCGTAGTGTCCAAAGAGCTCTGTAGAAGCATTGAAAAATAAAGGACACGTTCATAAAAAAAATAGTCCATTATTCCCAAAATATGTACGCTGGATCAACGCTGTATATCGTCGCATTAAAATACTAAAATTAGCACAATTCTATAATTTCTGTAAAAGTTCTGCATATATTTTAACATTCTAACAAAAACTTTTGATTTCATAAGTAATTTAAATTATTGAAATTTTTTTAGGGATCGCAAAACAATCAACGCATCTACTACAAAGTCCACAGGTTTGACCTTCCTATTTGTGTATTTTACCGTGCGTCTAATCCTTCCTCACCATTCCTTTTATTTATTTATGTATTATTTTTATTATACTTTTTACTTTCCTTATATACATAATGTATAAGGAAAGTATTGTGACAGGGTCGAAAATTCGAATTCGAGTTTTCGACGGGAGAGCACGTTTCAAGCATCCCTGATCACGAATCAAACATTTTTGAAGTGTCGTCTGTGTGTGTGTGCGTGTGTGTGTGTGTGTGCATGTGTGTGTGTGTGTGAAAGTATGTGTGTGTGAGTGTCAGTGGGTCTGTGGAGACGATAACTGACGAACGAATGAACCGATTTGAACCAAATTTGATACAAAAATCACAATCCATAAACACTGGAAGCCTATTGTTTTTATACGCAACCGAATGTTCAGAACTCCCCTAAATTTTCGAATGAAATTTTGAAAAAATCGTCAAAAAATCAAAACCACTAATAAATTTAAGGAAATAGACATTTTTTATGTAATTTTTTATTAGAAAACGATTGACATAAATTTTAGAACACTAACATGAACCGTTCTCGAGATATTGTATATTTTTCAAAAAAATATCAAAAAGTCATATAAAATAAAAAAAAATATTTCCTATTGATAAACATGTTCACTTTTCATATGTAATACCATGCGATAAATTGGGTGACATCATTCTCGTGGATCTAGCTCGTTCCATTCATGAAAAAAGATACTCTGAGTAATACTTTTGTATTTGAACGCCAATAGTAATTTATCTACTGTAAGAATAACTTATTTCTTAGTGCATAACGCTTGGCGAGATTTTGGCGACGAATTTGGCGGAATGTCGCCAACTTGGCGACTTTTTGAAATGTTGCCAAATTAACGAAAATCTCGCCAAATGGATAAAAATGACGCTAAATCAATGAAAATGACGACTAATTGTCGAAAATTCAATGTCTTGGAAAGAATATTAGTATCTACTATAAGAAAAACCTATTTTTTTACTGTAAAAGTAGTAAATTCATTACATTAAATAAGGAAAGTCATGTGTTGCCCACGTCAGATTTTTTTATTTTACGGAGAGCGCGTGTGATTTGGAGCATGCAATTTCTGGATCGAAGCCATTTTAAATTGTGTTCAAATGTATTATTTAAGTAAGAGCACTTATTTAATTATTTATAAGTGGTGGGCGCTTATTATAGAACTGATCAACGCTGGGAAATTCGTTCTAGCACAGAAATATTTTCGTGAAGTATTATAAATCTCGGAGAAGTGATGGTTATCGATGCATGAACTTATGATACAGCAATACTTCGTATATCGATATTTCGATTATCGATATTTCGCATCTACAATATCCTTTGATACATAATATATCCATTTTTCCGAATTTGTGATCATATTTCTTTTTATATATATATTTTTTTAATTTTCAAAAATTATAAGAAATGATTTTGTTAGAATGTTAAATGCAAATTAAATGCCCCAGCGTTCCACGGAACCCTAGTTCAGAAACATTGCTTTGAGCACACCCACACAATTTGCGCAACTGTGATAGGGGAAATAAGGTAGCTACCTATACGGATTTAATACGAAGTCTTCCAGTGCCGAGTATAATCATTAAGATGGAAAGAAGAAAAGGAAGATATCTATAAAAACCCTTTATTGGTTTTTGATTTCATTGTAACTTTTGGGCTCTTGGACCTGGTCTAGCCTACGGCTAGTACGGGTGGAATAAGTCACACACACATAATCATTCCTCAAATCGTCGCAAATTCCACAACAAAATATATAATTATTCAAAACGTAACCAATAGCATGGGCGTAGGCGTTTGCATAATTTTCTCCATGGGGGTGCTAAAATCGATTGTATTTAAAATTTGATGATTTCTATCTTCCTTTCACTTTTACAGTTTCGAAATTAAAAACTAGGAATCATGTTTGCAGATGTCTGTATTAGTCTGTACTCCTCCTCCCATATTTTAAATTTGACCTGTTCATTTAATAATCTCGAAAATTGACATGTATGCAAAGTAGAGTTAGAGGTCCTATAACAACAAACTGAAAAACAAATAAATTCAAAATATTTAAATTTTAGGGAGTGGTAAAAATCGGCTAAAAATAGTACACATATGAACAAATATAGTAGTATATCAAAGAAAAGGCATTTAAAAATAGTAAAATATCATTTTTTTTTCCTTTTTTAACTGCACTGAGGGCGGGGGGGGGGGGGGGGTAGAATATAAAAACTTCGAATTTTCGTTTTTACTTTCCTTTTATACACAGTATAATGCATAAGGAAAGTATTGTGATGGGGTCAAAAATTCGAAAAACGTTTCAAGCATCCCTGAACACGATTCAATTGTTTTTGAGGTAATATGCTTGTGTATGTGTGTGTATGTGTTGAAAATCCAGGCCGCACCACTCGGCCTAAGGTTTGAGCGGCCAGTTGTGTGTGTGTGTGTCAGTGAGTCTGTGGAGACGATATCTCACACGGAGCGATTCGAACGAAATTTGTTACAAAAATTACAATCCGTGAATACTGGAAGACTATTGTTTTGAAACGCAATCATATGCTCAGAACCCCTTTAAATTTTCGAGTAAAATTTTGAAAAAATTCTCAAAAAAATGAAAACCTTTAATACAGTTACTCAAATAGTCACTTATGTAATTTTTAATTAGAAAACGATTAATATAAATTTTAGAACGCTAGCATGAACCGTTCTCGAGATATTGGACATTTTCCAAATAAATTTATCAAAAAATTACACAAAATAAAAAAAATATTAACTATTGTGAAATATGTTTACTTTTCGTATGTAATATCATACGATAAATTTGGTGACATCATTTTCTTATATCTAGCTCGTTCCATTTATGAGAAAAGATACTTTGAGTAATACTTTTGTATTTGGATGTCAATAGTCATTTATCTGCTATAAGAATAACTTTTTATCCATCCATAACCCTTGGAAAGATTTTGACTACGAATTTGGAGCAATGTCGCTAACTTGGCGACTTTTAAAATGTTGCCAAATTACCGTAAATGTCGCCAAATTGATGAAAATGACGCCAAATGAATCAAAATGACGACAAATTGACGAAAATTCAATATCTTGAAAAGAACATAAGAATGTACTATAAGAATTACATAGTTTTCCCTCCGTAACGTTTTGACAAAATTTTTGGTGACAAATTTGTCGGAATATCTCCAACTTGCTGACTTTTAAATGTTGCCAAATTGACTTTGGGTAATACTTTGGGTAATACAATTGTATTTGGACACCAATAGTCATTTATCTGCTATAGGAATAACTTTTTATCCATCCATAACCCTTGGCAAGATTTTGACAACGAATTTGGAGCAATGTCGCCAACTTCACGACTTTTTAAAATGCCGCCAAATTAACGAAAATGTCGCCAAATTGATAAAAATGACGCCAAATCAATCAAAATGACGACTAATTGACGAAAATTCAATATCTTGGAAAGAACATAAGAATGTACTATAAGAATAACATAGTTTTCCTTCCGTAACGTTTTGACATAATTTTTGTGACGAATTTGTCAGAATATCTCCAACTTGCTGACTTTTTAAATGTTTTCAAATTGACTAAAATATCACCCAATTGATAAAATTTCGCCAAATTGATGAAACCGACGCTAAATGAATGAAATGACGACCAATTGATGAAAGTTCAGTATCTTGGAAAGAACATAAGAGTAGACAGAAGTATATGAATAACACATATTCCCGTCCGTCCATCAGTAACACTTAGCGAGATATTTAGCAGGACGTCGCCAACTTGGCGAATATTTTAAATTTTGCCAGAGTGATAAATATCACCAAATTGATAAAAATGATGCCAAATGGGAAGTAATGTCTCGCAAATTCTGACCTTTTAGTACATAAGAAATTCTCTTCTCTCCATTTGTCAGTAACGCTTGGTGATGCATTTGGTGAACTTGGTGAATAATCTAGAAAAGTAGCACCAACTTGGCGATATTTCGACCCCAAATTGACGAAAATGTCATCAAAATTGCAAAAATGACTCTAAATTAATGAAAATGATTCCTAATTAATGAATTAATTATTAAAATTTTTAATATATTGACTATATCGCTCATTGAGGATGCTATCAATATTGATAATTGTTTATTTAGTGTTGCGCAAAATATAAGTTAACAGGGTACTTTGAAATAATTTTACATGTTGTCATCCGGAAAATTGTCAAATGTGCAATTTAATGTTAAAAACACAGTACCGTGGATCTGATACATTATTTTTTGTCTGTAAAAGAGTAGATTCAATACATTATATAAGGAAAGTTATGCGTTGACCACATCAGATTGTTTCTTATTTTTGGAAGAAGTAATGAACGAAAAATTCTTAAACAGCTTTTACCTGAACATGAAAAATAACTGGCAAGCTTCAGATCACGTAAAAAAATGCAAATTTCGTTGTATATTTAAAAATATATGAAAGAACTATCCCACGGATTTTGTGCAGATATAGTTGGAAAGAACATTCCATCGATTTTTCCGATATCGTCAAGATGGAAACTCCGTTCACAACATTTTCGGTCGCTATGAAACCAACTTGTGGGAAAATACTAAAATATAAATTAAATAAAAAAAATTGATTTAAAAAAACATAACCCTGAAGGTGCACTTTCCCGAATCTTGAAGTATCTGTGCTCTAAATAAATTTCCACTCTTTATTTTCTAAATTAAAATTCTTAAATAAATACCCATTCTTTGAACGAGAAGAACCAACACTTAGTCGTACGATCTTCTTCAGTTAGCCAACACTTAGTCGTACGATCTTTAACTGCATATTTTTCAAAACAACTGCATATTTAACACTTTGAAAAATTGTGGCTTCTACGGCCCCAGGTGTAACCAGACAGCTTGACGTTGATGCGTTAAAAATCAATTAACTTAATGAGTAAATCAATTAAGAGAATAGCTCAAGTGAAAATAAAAATTATGCAAAATGTATAATCATAATGTGTAACAGCATACAGCCGTTTTAACGTTACAGTTGTTATACTCAATTGCTTTGTTCATGTTAACTCCCCTATGTGAGTGATAAAAATACCTATGTGTGTTCGTATGTGTGTCTTTGTGTGTGTGTGTCTTTGTGTGCGTGTGTCTGTGTATGCGGATGTGTGTGTTTTAGCCAAAAATTTCAAAAATTACTATGAATAAAAATGAATGTGTTTGATTTGAAGGAATGATTAGAATCCTACACAGCAGGGGTACTCTAGATCTAAATGAAAATACAACTTCTGTCCTGCGGGAACAGTGAGCAAACCATTTTGAGATTTCATAATTATTTTGAAAGGCGGTTTAAGTTTTTTTTTGTACTTGATAAAGAGATTTTTAACATGAAGCAGTATTTCTCTGAGATTTCAATACCTTTGTAGAAATTTTTATCAACATGATTATGCAATGATATAGCAGAAATTGCAAATTGTGCTTTACCGATAAGTACCATTTATCCATGTTTGTTTTATTTTTCCATTTTTGAAATTCTATAACAACTATATCTTTAAGTTAAAAGAAAAATATATGTTTTTCAATCTGTCGACAATCTTAAAAAGTGTCATTTTAAAGTTATTTTTTCTCCGGTGCTACAGCACCAAATGTACATTTTTCTACTCAACTTTGTGAACATATTTCAAAGAAACATAAATTAAAGCTTTAGCTTTCTTGGGTCTGAGCTACAGACCCCTGAAAATTGAAATTTGTCATGATAAGTCTCTTACCAACTGCAGACTTGCCGCTTACCAATTGCTCACTTATCAATTGCTCAGCATTATTTACGATCATGATTGGTGGTTCATTATGAACACGAAGAATTACAAAAGATATACGTATATCATTATCTATAAAAATGTTATATCCCAAATTCATTTGTATCAAGAATTTATCTAAGGAGAATATTATCGTTTAGAAACATGTAGTATTTATGTAAAAAAAATTAAAACGTAACAGTATAAAGCATGTCTTCTTCTAATAAAGAAAAATAAAACACTTTATCCCGCCGTATATCGCGATTGAAAGATTCTTAATCCCAAAACTATACACACGGGATTTAAAAGAAAGCGAGCTAGACTGCAACTCCTAAAAATATTCCATAATTTTTCCTTGTTGATTTTCGAAATAAAATTCGTTTGTTTATCTTGCTCATTTACTTAATTTCCTTGATAAATCGCAAAGGTATGCTTTAAATTCAAATAATTTTTTCAACGGAACACAAAAACGTAATGATTTTTTTAAACACATTAACGAATTTTTAGACTTTATATACAACAAACAACAAAATTAAGTAAGCGTATTTAATGAATTGCCTATAGACATAATTACTGGCTCATAAATGTACACAAAAACCTGCAGGAGCGGATATATTAAATTAATCCTGCCTAACCTGGCAGTAACTTGGCTTGAATCCGGCCCAACACCAAATACATATTGAAATCTAAAGACTTAGCTCGGACAAGCAAAAAAATCATTCAGTTTCCACCCGTCCTTTTTCGAAACGTCAGTTTTTTAATATGTAAAAACAATCTAACCCATCTGTGTTCCCATAATTCCGCAAAAATTTGCATTTTAGCTTTTCTCTCTATGTATTTTTTCTTTCCATTTTTCCTATATATCTTTTCAAAACACAGAATTTGTCTGGCCCCATTCGGCCCGAATTTTCTCAAACATAACCCAAACCCGGTCTGGACTGACACTCTACAAGAGTAATGCGGTACGACGACCCAGGACCAAGGCTGTGTCTATCTTTTAATCCACACGCAAGTTATTGTGTCTATTTAATTTACTTTTATATTCATTAAATGAACAAAATCACTCACCGTATTAGTCTGAATATAACGCAATATGTTTTGATTATTATTTTTCATACAATAAGCATTAGCGTATATTCGAAGACTAAAAATGTACTTTGGAGAAGATTAGTGACTTTTATGTAGATAAAGATACAATCACTTTTCAGATGAATCATTAACAGAAAATCCGGATGCATCAATTTCTAAAGATTCGACAAAATTTGAATAAACGCAATAACTATAAGAATATTTATATATATTAATATTTATGTTTAATTAATAACAGCCTATATATTTTCATTTTCTCTTGAATTAACATAACTCTTTCTCTTGAATTAACATATCTCTTTCTCTTGAAAAAACATAACTGTAAGATTAATTATACATATTTTTAATATTTATGTTTAATCTATAGCAACCTATATTATTTAACTTTCTCTTCCTTAATAAAAAGTTAATAGGTTGAACAAAATTATATAAAAATTCATTCGCACATATATAAATTTATATATATATATATATATATATTGCTGATCTTTTCTATTATCGGCATTATGGCAGAGGTTTTGTTGCTATGGTGATGTTAATATTTCACGATTACTTGAATTATTTATTTTTATTATTATTTCTTTCTAATATATATATATATATATATATATATATATATTAATAAGTAGGTATCACTACCCATTTGAATAATTATATATTAGTGCAAATTATATTAATAAATAATAAAAGAATCAATAGAATAATTAACTACATACCTCCTGAATGAAGATCAGTTGTTGAGTTGTACCAAAAATTTGATGCTTCTTCTCTCCCTTCTCTTACCAAAGTGCAGAAATTTTCAAGGGTCAATTTCATAGAAATCTCGCGCTTTTATAACCTTAGCGTTCCACACAACTTCGTTGCTCCTCCTACTCAGCTCAATTCAATTTTCGGATTGGCTGAGAGTGCTAAAACAAAGCTCCAATCGGAGCATCGCTCTTTTCTTTATTTCGTTTCATAGCTCTCTTCACTTCATTTCTCTCACCTTTAGAGTCGATTGCTCTTTGTAGAAGGCAGATGAATGGAAGAGTGTCAACAAAGATTTCTTTTTCTATATTTTTCGCAGCTCATGTGGGAGATAGTAAAACGATATCTAATGGAAGAGAATATTCTGTGGGAGTAAGAAATAGAAATTTGTCCGTAAAACAATGTAGTTCTGGAGTTACTTAAATGAAGATAAAGTATACATTGAAATATTTATTCGAAACAGCGTGATATACGTTAAAGTATGTTAAAGAAATGATTTTATTTTTATATGAAAAAACATTCGCCGAAACCAATAATCGAAATCAGGTCTTCTGAATTTCCTTCAAGTATTCAAATCACTATATTAGTTATTAAAATATCAGACATAAACTCAGATGCTCGGACCCGCAGCTATCCTCAAATTATTTTTACAGCACTATAAAAATTTAAATCCTGAAAGTTATTATTAATATAGAACTTTCAGCTAACATATATATATATATATATATATATTTACAAAAGTAACCAGATAAAGAAAACGAAAGCATACAAAAGTATGTAAAAGGCTTAACGTAGATGGCGCAATGCTGCACAAGTACGTAAAGCAGGTATAGCAAATAAAAATACTAAGGAAAAAATGAGAATCAAGCCAACGGGAAAGCATAATGGCCGAGGGGGATTGTGACCCCTCGCTCCCGGTTATAGCATGCTATTACACCCAGGTAAGACTCCCGGTACCAAATACTTTGCCGAAACTTGACTTCCGAAAGGGTGTCGAGCACAAGACACTGGCCGTGGAAGAGAGTACAAATCTCAAGTATCGAAGAAACATCCGAAATACAAAGCCGAAGTAAAAAACCATAATGGAAAGTGTATATATATATATATATATATATATATATATATATATATATATATATATATATGTGTGTGTGTGTGTGTGTGTACGTGTCTGTGTATATATATGTATATGTATATATATATATATATATATATATATATATATCCATACCTTTGATTTTAAAGACCTTTTTAATAATATTGATATTAAAGATTTATATAAAGTTATTATCTCTCTTTATCATGATTATCAATCTTCCAATAATATTCCATTTAATGTCAAAAACTTTCCTATACTATTGCACTTTGTGTTATACAACAATTATATAATCCAAGGCGATAACATATATTTACAAACATCTGGTGTAACTCAAGGTGGCTGTAGTAGTACTATTCTAGCTAACTTATATCTTTATTTATTATATATTGATATGTTGACGACTTAATTTGTATTATCATTGATAATTCCTATCCCATTAATATTGATTTTTGCCCCTCTAACCTGTAATTAATCCCTAATGAGCCTAGTGTTAGTCAAACATTAAATTATTTAGACCTACATTTAGATACCCTCAATAATCATGTTATCACCAATCTATATGATAAAAAATATTCTTGTAATTTCACTATTATTAAGCAGCTATCATATCGATCGTGTAATTCTATTCAATTGTTTGGAAACATCATTTTAAACCAGCTATTTCGAATACATCGACTTTCTGATCCTCAGTTTCACTTTCTTCACATCAATAATCTTAAACGCATTTGTCAAAATTACCACTATCGGGAAGTATTTGTAAATAATATTATTAATAATTTCAAATACACCACGTAATAATTTTACAAATGCATTATTTATCCTTGATTGGATAACTCTTTTTTGTGAATTTCACCCGTTTTTATCACCGCCTTACCACTAGGCCTGAGTCTGATACTGCTCACTATTTTTGAAAGACTACTTTTCAATTGTCCTGAGTTCTATACTGCTTACTATTTTTGAAAGTTTTCATACACATTACTTGTCGTTCAAGTGTATTCATTCCGATGTCCACTCGCTTTAAAGAAGATATGTAAAATGTTCTGTCGAATGTTCGCTTGCGAACGCGTAGACTCCCACGTGGTGGCTATGCCTGTGAGTAAATATTTCTGTTTTTCATATTTCTGGTTTATAATTCACTTGGTTTTTATTATTATCCTTCCACTAGCCAGTAGACAGTTCCAATGGTGTCCATAGGTACGCCATTGTCCGAAACTGGCTATTCTTTCGGTTTTAATTCGAATTGTATGGGTGTCCTGACGAGAATGCAATTTCGAACTAACCGCCGTTTTTTGTGTAGTTTCAGTTGATTGTTCTCCATGTCTTAATCTTTAATCTTGAGCTATTTATTATTGCCTTTTCTCATTTTTGCCGTGTTTACATTTTATATATATTTATATATATACCTTTATAATTATGATTTTTGTATACTCATCTTCCCTTCACCCTTTCCATTATAGTGATAAGTTGCCTTCTCTTTTTATCCTTTGTCTTGGTCTATAGTTACTTATTTGTAACAGATATGCTAGAGATGGGTTTTTTTGTACTTACCGTAGTTTATGCATAATTTTCGATTAAAAAAATTTCAACTTTTATTTATATATATATTATATGTGTGTGTGTGTATATGTGTGTGTGTGTGTGTGTGCATAAATTGAAAATTTTGACAATGATGTTCAATTATAGAAAACTAGTATTATTTTGAAAATATCGCAAAGATTCCTTCCACCCGTATGAGTAGCCGGGACATGCATTCTGTTGCAAAAAAATATCGGATGCACCCATAAAAAATTGAGCTACAGCCTTCGTGGCATGTATGTATCGTTTGAAGAGATATGCAAATAATTGGAATGTAGGAGTAAAAAAAAACTTTTTATTAAGAAATGGTGGTAAGAAGAATATTACATTTCAGTAAGGGGTAAATCCACACCGGGTAACTATACAAGCCGATACTCTGTGAGATATAGAGCCAATTAATTTGCTTAAGTCCCTCTGCTAAAAATTTTGCCACAAGTATTATAACTAGTCAGCTAATTCAGTGGTATTCTGAGAAGGCTGCAATTACCGTCCCAGCATGTCCCAGACGTGTTCTGTTTGTAATAGGTCTGACAATATGGATGGCCATTGGAAGGTATTAAATACTCGATATTGTTGAGAAAGCCGTGAAGTGTGTGGCCTAACGTTGTCTTGTTGGTAAATGAACTTGACAGCATAGACGGAACAATCTGCTGCAGAATACCGTCGACATATAAGCGAGCCGTCAGATTGACAACTGGTGGAGATCGGCTGATCCATGAGATGATTCCCCAGACGATTACAGCACTTGGTTGCTTGACAACTGGTCGTTTACCGCTCGACAACAAGTGTGGAATCGGAACACTGACCAGTCCTATACACGCATACAGCGGTCATTAGCTTTGAGAGTGGGATTCGTCACATAAGACAAAATGCCTCCTATCTGAAACTAACCAGGCTGGCCGAGCTCGGCTCCAATCCAGTCATCTCTGCCTACGATGAAAAGTTAGTGGTAAGCGCCTTAATGGACGTCGAAACCCAATCCCACCTTCTGCCAATCGTCTCCGAGTAGTATCCTTTGATACAGGATGCATGGAGGATAGTAAATGCATTCAAATGGCTGATAGCGACGCTATTAGTGTGGACGCCGCTCTTCTTTTGATTGAACAATCCTCTTAAGCAATTGTCTGTCTGGGGTGTCCTGATCGTCTGCGACTGTTACATGTGCCTTTTCTAATCCACCGTTACTAACACTAAGCAACAATCATATCGCTCGTGCCAAGGTGGCGACTGATATGTCTATTATTATTTACTGTTATGTCTATTAGCCTAACTAGATTCCGTTAGGCCTATGATGCGACTGACTCTGACATATATTGACTCTGACAGTTTCATAATTTTCAATGTTATTAAAACGGCATTTGCATGCCGAATTTCGCGGATGTAGCTCAATTTTTTTTATGAGTGCATATATATTTTCTTTTGCAACAGAGTGTACATAGTATCGTGCATATGGCCACTCCCCCATTTTATGTCCACTTCCATTTTTAGCTTATGGCGTTTAGGGAAGGCACTGAAATGGTGTTTTAGGGGTACTAGAAAGTACTTTTACCTCCGTGGTTTTAAGTTTTTAAGTATAATAAATTATTGTCGTAGTATTGTGATAATTTTAAAAATATCGCCGCTGAATGAAAGGAATGGAAAAAAGTTATGAATGAAATATTCTCTGCTTTTATATAGAGAGCCAGCCGATTTATATTTCGATGACGTTATTTGAATAAAATTCACTTGTTTTCGATAGAGTTTTCAAATATAATAAATTATTGCAGTATTGCAATAATTTTAAAAATATCACCTCTGAATGTATACATATCTAATGTTTATATAAAATTGCACAGTTGGAAAGTGTTTCGCAATCAATGCTTTATGCATGATTGATTTTTCTTGTTTAAAAGGAGTTCCAATATAAAATTATTTAAGCCTGGCTCTTAACAGGGGAATATTGGAATGTTTTAAATGCAATTCATATTCCCAAACTATTCGTAATATTTATTCAAACTAACGTTTTAATTTTTCTTCTAATATATACATATTTAAAACGTGCTTATAATATATACATATTTAAAACTTAATATTTATTACCTGCGGTGTCCGATGCTAATATTTTTAGCTGTCACATTCTGATGACTCTTTTAGCAGATATCTTTATACCAACCTGAACCAAATATGGCGAAATAAGAGAGTTTGAAATTACTACCTTATTGTCTTTCTTCATGGTGGACTGTATTATGATCTGAAAAATAGTGAGCAATCCACAAGGACTACAAGGATAAGAAAATATTTGCTTGAATCCCACACGCACGCATACATAGGATAAATTAATACGAATCAGATTATTATGATGAGGAATTGAAAGAAGGAAATTTTAATGATTATTACATTTTGCAAAATTAATATGCAAATTATAAAATTATGCGTTTTTACCTTAACACCTAATTAAGCGGTCGTCCATATGCAATCTATCAGGGAACTTAAAATAAATTTAAATGTTTATATATTAGTGCACAGGGGTCGTATAGTGGAAATATACAATTATGAATAAATATACTAAATATTGATCTTGCGTTGTGTGTTAAGTGATATTAATAATTAAGAGATGTGCATATGAATGCCTTAAGGACATAAAAAAATTATTCTAAATTGCGAATAATTATTTTACATTATTTTTTTTTCCTTTTTAGTTTGTTCTTCTACCATACTTACTCTTCCTCAATTTTCGCTGATGTTTGATGGAACTTGATTGGAGATAAGTCTGAAGTAAAATGTTTCTTTCTGTTTTTTTTCATAAATGAAACATTATCTCAAATCAAATGAGCAACAAACCAAAACAAAAAGACAATAAAACGTAATTTTCTTATAAATAAGTTTTTATTATGGTTTAAATTATTTTAAAATCTAGCATATCAGAACAGAGGGGTTTTTTTTTTGTTCCCAGTTTAAACAAAAACCAGAAATAACAAAAAAAGGAAGCAATCGAATTCCAAAAATTAAATTTTCCACACAGAAGAGAAAAAAAGACAATTATTATTATTATTTTATTGCTTTTATATTATTCTTAATATTATTTTTGGAATATTTGCTTCGTCTTCATTTGCTAATATCTTCTTCGGTAATTTTCATCCTTTTCTTGAATTCTTTTTTTCCAAAATATTTGTGGACGATTAACTCTTTTATCTTCCAATACATTTTACTGTTCTACTTATTTTTCGTCTTTGTTTGAAATTTGTTATTTTTACTACTAATTTATTCAACTCGTAGCTTTCGAAACCGGTTAGGTGCCTTTTTGAATTTAATAGGGCTTTTACATTCGTAATTATTCTCACTGATCAAGTGAGTATAATTACGAATTGTTAGACTTTCACTTCCTCTTTGGTATTTTACGGTTTATTCATTGTGCCCTGCGTTTTGTTTTCTTATTCCTTGATATATATCCTCTATTTTCTAATTTCGTTGTTGGCAACGCCTTTTCCCTGCTTCAATCTTATTTGCTGCTCTCACATTAGTCACCGATCTTGCTCTTCCGAAGGAAGATTGCGCTCTTGTGTTTCCTGACGAAAAAGGGGTTTTATTACCTTCGAATTCGGTCGACACTATTATTCTTGTGTTTTACGCTACTTTTAACGATGTTGCTTTAGTTTTATTACTTTAGAGGCTGTTTGAACTGTATTTTCAACAACATGAGAAATTTCAAATAATTTTTATTAATATGATCTGCTTTGCTTCCAAATATTAGATTTTTGAACACTCGTTCACTTAGTAGATTAAATTGTAACAGCGTGTATAAAATTTCCCCAAATATAAGATGAATTACATTACACATTTATACACGAAGGTAGCATTTGTAACAGTGTAGCAATTGTAACATTGTGGAGTTAGAAAGTAGCAATTGTAACATTATGCAGTTGGAAGGTAGAAATTGTAGTGTAGTAATTGTAACAGTATATCAATTGTAACAGTGTGCAGTTAGAAGGTAGCAATTGTAATAGTGTAGCAATTGTAATAGTGTAGCAATTGTAACAATGTTGCTTGCAACAGTGTGTTTAAAATTTCCCAAAGTATAAGATAAATTAAATTACACATTTACACAAAGGTCATTTCTAATTTTTATTCGTGACTAGAAATTCGCCAAATAATTCATTAAATACCTCTGAACAGTACATATACGTTGTTATTTTTAAGAAATCGATGCACAGTGTACAAAATAAAACATAACAACCACCGATTTTTTTTCTCTTTAACACTTTACAACATAGTTGAAAAATGTTTGGGTTTGTTCATTCTGTCTGTCTGTCTGTCCGTTAGCACGATAACTGCCGTAAAAATGACTTTATCAAAATGAAATTTTAGTATGTTGTTCAGACGGTCTGTGGGCCCTATGGGAATATAAATGAATAATATCACCCAATTATTTTTGGATTGAACCCGGGTTGAAAAAATGAAATACATTGAACCATATATGGGACCTAATTTTTCAAGCATTTTTAAGTGAATTTAAAATTCACAAATTGCTTCGAAAGTTTTAGGAAATATTCAAATTATCCCATAAAATATATGAAAAAAAATTCAGCAAAATATATTCAGTAGTTTTTTAAGTAAAAATTAAAATAATAACGACACCTTTTATATGAAGAGATCACGTGACCATTATATGAAGAGATCACGTGACTAACTTCAAAATAAAATATGGCATCCATCTTGTTACAAAATCGTGATTTTTAACGTTCTTTTTAATTCATATTTAATGTTGTATCCGTCCTAAAACCGCTTTAGTTTTGCTTAAATTCTGTGCATCTACATACTGAAACAACGCAATTACAATATATTTTAGTCTAAATGATCATCAAACTTTGATTATTCCTACAACGAAGCCTAATTTTTACTTATGGAGAATGTAAACACCAAAAGATGTAGAATGAGTTGTATAAGAATTGCTGCATTTCTTTAACGCAAAATTATTTAGCTCATGGAGTCTGCAATTTAGCTGATATGAATGAAACATTCATTGATTTTACACAGAGAAGAGGATTTTTCCTATGAAGTTTTAAGCATAGAGTTAAATTGCTGCTTTTATAGAGAGCCAGGCGTGTTATATTTCGATGACGTTATTTGAATAAATTTCATTGTTTTCGATGAAGTTTTCAAATATAATAAATTATTGTAGTACTATTATAATAATTTTAAAAATATTACCGAGGATAATGTATCGCATTTTAGAGATGTTTAAACCAGGCAATTTATATTTCAATGCCGTCATTTGAACGAAGTTCATTTTTTACGATGAAATTTCAAGTTTTCAAATATAATAAATTAATGTAGTATTGTGATAATTTTAAAAATATTACCGAGGAATATATCGCATTTTTTAGATGTTTAAATAAAATCGCATTGAAGTTGGAAAGTGTTTCATAATGACTGGTTTATGCATTATTGATCTTTCTTATTTAATATTTCTTTTTACTCCTCATTTTATTCATAACATCACTTTTCTTTCGCTAGTATTTCACGTAATTTGAAAATAAATATTTTTAAATTTTCAAGAACGGTTCCAAGCTTTTCAATCCTTTCGTTTGATCTATATTCTTTTATTTTAATTTTAGAATTTTGGTTCGATGTTTAAAATGTTTCATTGTGATAAAATAAAATATATTACTGAAATGAATGAATTTTTTTCCGCTGTTCTATTGAACGTTAAATAGCTGTTTAACCTTCAATATTTAAATTATGGAAGTTTCGGGCTAAAATAAATATTTGCATCTGTATTTATTCTAGCAGAATTATTCGAAGAAGTATTGTCTAGAAATATTCGAGCACCAGACTATATCGAATATTTATAGAGAGCACTAACATTTCTTCATAATCTTTTAAAGTGCACTAGCATTATTTCATAATCTTCTAGAGAGCAATAGCATTATTTCATAATCTTTTAGAGAGTACTAGCATTATTTCATTATCTTCTAGAGAGCACTAGCATTATGTCATAATCTTTTAGAGAGCACTAACACTATTTTATGTTCTTCTAAAGAGCACTAGCACAATGTTATGTTGTTCTTAGGGAGCACAAGTACTATGTTGATTTCGGGGAATACAAGAACTGTGTTGATTCTAGGAAGCACCATTGCTATTTTAATACTTAAAGAGCTTTAGCACTATATTGAAATATTTTGGAAAACACGTCAAATTCTACTACTACGTCAAATTCTACTACTCTTCACTACGTCAAATTCTTATGGGAAATAACAACACTACATTATTCTCTAGAAAACAGCAATACGAAGCAGTTTTACATTTTTTTTTTCAAAAAAAAAAATTAAATATTTTATAAACTAATATATTAATGTTTTTTAATATTAATTATATAAATAAAAGTATAACAAATTTTGCAATCTTTTAATATATTATACTTGAATTACTGCTGAAAGTTTGATTTTGTCCTGATAACTAAATTTCCTAAATTATTCTCCGCTTCACAATTATTCAAATTTGTAGCAGTAGAAGTCTACAACCCCCTACTTCCTATCGTTCGCCAACCACTTTCAAAAGAACTAGTTAGTCCCGGGCAGTGTGACACTGCGTCACATGAAAGTAATCAGCAGCCATTGCTTCAAAACGATTTGATGTGAAAATACATCTTCCAGCAATGACTGCATGTTCAGCAAAACAGGCTGGTTTGCCTGATAATCCACGAAAATAAAAACAGTTGAAATGGATTCCGAAAGTCTTTAAACGTGTTTATCCGTCAAAATCTCTAAATTTAAAGTATTCAGAAAAAGTAGTATGATAAAGTAATAAAAAATGCATACGCTACGATCCAAAGACGCTAATATAATGAATGAGCCGGTCTATTCACGTTATTTGTTAATTGTCTAAAAAGCCGCTCCTTTTTCAGTTCGAAGTTTCTAAAATATTTTTTAGCAGAAGCGGATCAAATTCCTGCCTTCATTTAAGCCATGAAGGACAGAGATTCTCTACACCTGCTCTTACAATCCAAGTCAAGATTCCGGTTTGTAAGGAGAGGATTAATCCTACTACTGCACATGATATTTGTACACACAGCGCAGGTTCGCGACTTGTCTCATGCTGATTGGTTGAAGAAGGCTGAAAAGAACAATTTTATTATACAGTGCAACTTGGATAATTCGAAGCTGAAGGGACCACTAAAAAAATTCGAATTATCCAAAACTTCGATTTAAAAAAGTTACATCTTTTAACTTTAGTTTCAAGTCCACTGAATGCTTGAAAAGGTTATTCTGTCAATAAGTAAATATTTATTGAGAAATATCACGGTATGAAGGACTTAAACACTATATGTATGTAAACAAAATAAGATTTATGTAAGCTACATGCATGTACGTATTACATTCAATACTGGAAATTATAGTTTTAGAAAAACTTGTGCAATGTCTGATTGTTTTGTAGAGTTCAGTAGTTTAAGGTTAGAAAAATCATCAAGCATGTTTAGTGAACGGAAAACAGCTTCACTAACGTTTGTTTGTACTTCAATTTACCTACGAAATTCGCCTAGATGAAAAAGCGCCTCCGACGATGTAGGGATTGGCGTCTCTTCTTCTTCCTCCTGTATATCATCCTTGATATCGTGCTCCGCTGCACTCGTCTTATTTAACACTTCTGATAAAATGTCTTGATCTGACAGTTCTCCACAAACTTCCATGTTTTCGTCCAAATTGACATATTCTTCTAATGTCACGCCCATATGTCACCCCATGCGTCCGCTGGGGGGACATTTTCTTTTATGAACTCAGCTGAATCAGTTTTATTGGTAAATCCTGCCTTTCGAAAACAATTTGCTACTGTTGTTTCCGTTACTTGAGACCATGCATTGTGACACAATCGTGCTGCATCAAGGACACTTATTACTGTTTTTTTGTCCTTGAAAGAATCTGTCAAGAGGTTTCGAACGAAAAGGCATCTGTAAAAATGCTTGAGATTTTTTATGATGCAATGGTCCATCTGTTGCACAACTGAAGTCATATTTGGTGGGAAAAAAGTAAACTTTACATTATCCATATATGGAATAGAGTTACACGCAGTGCAATTGTCAATAAACAAGATAATTTTTCTGTTCTTTTGTCGATACGTTTTATCAAGTTTCAGCAGCCAATCTTTAAAATTTCTGCAGTCACCCAAGCTTTTTTATTTGATCTATACTCTACTGGTTTTGATTTGACATTTTTGAAACATTTTGGCTTGGCAGATTTGCCTATCATGAGCAAAGACAGCTTTTCACTGCCATCCATGTTAGCCGCAACCAATAAAGTGACTCGTTCTTTACTGTCTTTTTTCCCACTGCAACGCTCTCCCTTAAACGGTAATGTCTTGGCTGGAGCACATTTGAAAAACAACCCAGTTTCGTCAACGTTAAAAATAAAAATGTCTTTAGCCGGTGTTCTCTCAATCGTTTGTAAAGCATCGTCTTTCCAAACAGTTGCTGCTTCTTGATTCACACTTCCACTTTCACCACACATACGCCTAAAGGAGATTCCATTTCTTTCCTTAAATCCATACAACCAACCAGTGTTAGCCTTGAAATTACTTTTTCCGAAACCGGCAGAAAATTCTTCCGCTTTTGCTCGAATAAAGGGGGCCACTCAGACGAATGTTTTTGTCCCGTGCTTGTTTAAATCACTTCAACAAGCACTCGTCGATTTCAAGATGGCCTGGTTCTCTAGCTATTTTGAGATCCTTTCCATTTCCACGCGTAACAGCAGCATTACTCAGAATTTTATCCTTATTTTTCAAAAAAGTAGACAGGCGCTATCCCGCACTCGTTGGCGATTTATCATTTCCTCTTCACACCCTTTCCCACATCGCCAATGACGGCGACCTTTTCAGCAAACGTTACATTCTTGTATTGAACGCGTGGTTTACTCAAAGACAACGTGAATGTTCACTAGCGAAACTCTCAGAATATTACAAATACACTGACAGTAGGAAGTTCAAATGATGTCTGAAGCTGGTTGGATCAACACCCTCTGTCGGTTGAACGCTCGAACAGGTCGAACAGATAGCGGAAAGGGGGGGTTCAGCTGTCATGTGTCGAACAGGTGGGGGTATTCCGGGGATGATTTCTTAAAGATGGAAGACCGAAAAGTTGTTATGGTTCGAAAGTTTTTATAAAAAACTTCGAATTAAGGAAGTTGAACTTCGTATTATCCACGATTTTTTAACATTGATTTAATACAAAGTTCAAGTGGCGAAGAGAAATCCTCGAATTAACGACGATTTCGAATTAGAGACGTTCGTTTTATCCAAGTTGCACTGTATATAATTTTTGGTAGATGGTGATCAAAGAATCACCTTTCGCTTATTTGTTGATATCGCTGTGCCTTTGTTGGTTGCCAGGACATATCTATCATAGGATGCTTGTGGGAATATGCCTCTGGCTTGGTAGATGAAGCAAATCTAATAGGATCCATTTCGTCCTTATCATAAATAACGTGCTATAAAACATCATAAACGTATCCAATTCATTTCAGATTTAAGTTCCAGCCTGTTTCATTTGCCGTTCTCCAAGTGCGTTCAAATTTTATCACATGTGTCAAATGTTCTTTGTGTCTGCAGGCAAAATTGGTAACACATTCGCCTAAAAGTTGTATAGTCAGTTATACAAAGAAAAGTTTGAGCGATATTGAAATGATACGATGAAGTAAGTGGTCGATGAAAAATAAAGGTGAATTCTTCCAGGAACGTCATAACTTTAATAAATATTTTCGACTTCAGCAATTGTGTTCCATTGCACTACCCGTGAGATTTCCTGAACATTTAGGTACACCCTTTTATTTTAACACACACTGTAAAGCTAAATTTAATTCAGTACACATATGGAAATTCCAACTTAATACAATATAAATACTTGACTTGCTAGCTCATATCAAAAACGAAGAAATCGGATTCAATTTGAGAAAGACATTACATTCTCAATTGAACTTGCACTTTTATTTAAATTACAGTGCAATATAACCTGTTAGCGCGAGAAATAAAGCAGAGGCTTCTAAAGAGGTAAAAATGCAGATGAGATTGCTACAATAATAAACATTTATTTTTGGAGTCCTTCTACTCCAAGCAAAAATGTCCATTAGTGTCAGCGATAAAGTGGCTGTTAAAAACATTTTCAGTCACGATACGCCTCCAGACATTTAATAAAATTCTGCTTATGACAAAAATGGTGTATATGTCTAAAAACTCAAAATATTTCTTTTTTTTTTTTTTTTTGTAAAAAATTTTGTTTTGTTCTCTGAATAAATGCGCTTCAAATTTGAATAAATCTAGGAAAAAATAAAAGTTTTGTTTACATTTTATCTTAAGGAGCGTTAGCGAGTTACGGGGTTTGACGAGCAGGGGGCGGATCCCCCTAGTTAGAATATAATAAAACATTTTAGTCGAAATTCTTTATCTGTTGACATACAAACCGCCACTCATGCGCTGTCTTCCATAGCTTAGTGCAACGTCAGTTAGTCACGCAAAGTCCTTCGTTTCAAGAAATCTATATAGTTAATACCAAATAAACATCACAACCCCGGTTTTTAAAAAAATAATTTTACTTTTTACTCTGCATTTGAAAATTTTTACACTCAAGATATTTTGAACAAAATTGATTCATAACAGCAATTTCATTTCTTTAATATTTCACGTAGCTCGAAAATAAATATTTTTAAGTGTTAAAGACCTGATTTTTCTATCTTTTCGTTTGATCTATATTCCATCATTTTAAATTTGGAATTTTAGCTTAATGTTTTAAAGGTCCCGTCGTGATAAAATAAAATATTATTGAAATGAATGAATTTTGTCCCCTATTCTATCGCACTTAAAATAGCTATTTGATCGTCAAAATTTTAATTATCAAATTTTCACACGAGAAAGGAATATTTGCACTTGTATTTCATTGAAATCTATTTAATAAACACATATTTGCAATTGGAATCTTCGTCCCTATATTATGAAACAAGCAAGTTGATAGAACATTGTTATAGCCGCAATTTCACTCGCATTTTCACATCACCTAGAATTTTATTTTCCCAAAAAGCGGCAAATACAGTCAACCGACTAAAATTCTGATGTAATTTTCGAATTTCTCACAGTAGTTTACTATAGTATGCCTAACAGTTGTACACTCATTTATATGGAATAAAGATTAAGTATATGAAATTGACGTGAGAGACATGATGAAGTGTTCGATGGGAAATAAAATTTCGAATCTCCTAGGAACGTTACAACTTTTATAAATATCTGTAACCTCAGTAGAAGGCTTGCTCTATTAATTGTTGAAAGATTTCAGCAGCATTTAAACTCATTCTTTTAATTTAAAAGGCAATATAAGGCTAAATTTAAATCAATACACGTATAGAAAATTCAACTTAATATGTTATAAATATTTGACTTCCAGCTCATATAAAATATGAAGAGATTAGCGTTTCTTTCAGGCATATGTCCGGAGGGCGAATCCCCCCAACGATGATCATTCGCTCTCCCCGGACACATTTTATATTAACCTGATTTCTATCTATGTGGCAGCATTTATATATATATATATTTATATATATATATATATATATATATATATATATATATTATATATATATATATACGGGGTATATATAAACTGTTTTGACAAAATAAGAGAGGTTAGAGTACCCATCAAGACGAACGATATTTACAATGGAACCTAGGATCTCATTCCACTCTAAGTGTCAGAAAAGCTTAAAGTTAAAATTGAACTTTCAACAGTGAAAATAAGGAGAATTAACGTAATCATAAGTTGCACAATCTTATTTATTTACACCAGAGAAAGATTCAAAGTAGATACTCAAAGTGACGGCCAAGGGTGCCATTGCACAATTCACAATGGCGAATGAACGACTGGCACACCCTTTCGGAGACACCTGGTGTCGTGTTTATCCTGTTCGCTGCAACAACGATTCTTGCGACGAAATTTTCTACGGAGTCCACAGGCGTCTCGTACACCAATGATTTTATGTGACCCCAGAAGAAGTCCAGTGGGTTGAGGTCCGGCGAGCGTGGAGGCCAAGCCACAGGTCCACTGCGTCCAATCCACCGTTCGGGATATGTGGCATTCAAAAGGCGTCGGATGACTAGAAGTGACGGTGATGCTCCTGAGATGTGATACTTCTCCAGCACGACAGCTTTGTCGTTCGAAGTGGCGACTTGTGCTTGTTGGACGTGTTATGAAGTTACTCTTTTCTGACACTCAGGGTGGAATGCGACCCTAAGTTCCATAGTAAATATTGTTCGTCTTGATGGGTACTATCACCCCTCTTATTTGTCAAAACAGTTTATATACACCCTGTATATATATATATATATATATATATATATAATTGAAAATCTGTCTGTCTGTCTGTTTGTCCCGTCATCAAGGGAGAACGGCTGATTGATGAAATTCTGTGGGTAGCCTAGAAACAGTCCCACTTAAAATTTAGTCCATGTTTGGAGTTTCTACGATCAGTGGTTCTCAAGATATTAGTAAAAAACGAAATTTACGTTTGTCTCACCATCACGGGAGAACGGCAGAACCGAATTTGATAAAATTTTGTGGATGGCCTGGAAATAGCCCCCCCCCCCCCATTAATTTAGCATAAGTTTCGAGTATCTAAGACCAGGGGTTGTCGAGATATTAATGAAAAACGAAACTTTTTCCTAGGAGTTCTACTCTCTAACTCCGTGGTTTATCCAAACGAAAGGCTTGAAAATCGTTTGAAAGTGAATTAAAATTTAATCTCTGAGTTTGTTGAGAGATTTTTTGCGCTAATTAGTCACTTTCTGAAAACATGTATTGCTTGAAACATGATTTAAAGGGGGAAATCTATCAACATGATTTATTTTAAACAATTTAAACAAGCTTTTACTGAACAATGAAAAGTATAAAGAAATCAAAATGGTTATTTAATTTCGCAGTTTATGAGGAAGATTCTATCTTATATCATGTTGCTCAGAAACGCAATTAAATTAAATCTGTCTGTTAATTTTAATAATTATTTTTTCGATTTGAATAATAAATAAATGGATATAAAAATATATATTAGAAAAGAACGATTTGATTTTTCTTATAGTATTTTTGAATGGATAATATCAATTACGGTCTTCAGGTTTAAACATTATTATTATTGATATTTTCGGGTATTATTGAATCAGGGATTATTGATATTTTCAAGTTATTATGCCATTGTTTTATTATGACAAAAATTGTTTAAACTCATATATTCTACATTGTACGAGTAATCTTCTACAAATACACTGGTATATCTTCTAATCTACGAGAACATAAGTAGTACAGGTATATTGCCATATGTTTTGATATATATTGACATATATTGGAATCAATTACGACCTTCTGGTATAAAGAGTACTAGGATTATTGATATTTTCATTTTATTACGTCATCTCTTTTATTTTGGCAAAGATTTTTTAGACTTATATTGTAATACGGGTAATCTTCTACTAACACACTGGCATATTTTCTAATCTGCGACAATATAAGTAATACGAGGTTGCATATATTCATTCAATTCCATTTTTTTCTTCTGTAAATTTGCTTACAAAAGGGGGCAGTATGTTTTATTCTTCAGATCTGATCGTGAAGATAATTTTGCATAGTGAGAACATATATTCTTAAACTTCTCTTTAGAAGCAATAAATTTAATATTTTAACAGAATTTGCACATGATTGCGAATTATAAATTTCTTTATATTATATACTCCGTACGAAGAACGGGTGTGCTGCTAGTATATATATAAAGAGGTGTAAAAGGAGATAATTAAGTAGATAAGGAATGCATACAAAAGTATGAAAAATACTTAACTCATAAGGCGCAATGCTGCACGTACACGATAAGTAAATATACGAAATTCAAAAGAATAAAGAAATAATAATAAAGAACAAATCCATTTAATATTTTCCTGTTGGCTTATTTCCCCTTTTATTCTCTTGAATTTCGTGTATATATATATATATATATATATATATATATATATATATAGGGCAAATAAAAACTTCCCCGTTAAGTTTCATTCCCCCCGGTCAAAAAATCTTGAAAGAAACACTGAAAGAGATCAGATTCAATAAGAAAAAGACATTACATTCTCAATTATGATATTTTACTAAAAATGCAATGCAACATAACCTAATAGGGCCAGAAACAAAGAAGTTTCTAAAAGGTAAGAACGTAGATGTGATTGTTACAGTAATTAATATGTATTTTTGAAATGTTATTACTAATCCAAGTCAAATTGCCGATCAATTTTTGTGATAAAGAGACTGCTAAAATCTTCTCTGTTATTATATGTGGTCGTAAATTTAAAGAAGTCTTCTTATAACGAAAACGTTCTATATTTGTCTAGGGATTCACAAAATTTCAGTTTTAGTTATTTTATGTAATAATTGTTTGTGTCACTTTATCTAGAAAGGTCTTTAAACTTGAATAAGTAGAAGAAAAATAAGAGTTTTATGCAGATGAATTCACCTAAATAGAATACTAACACAATCATCCGGTGTTGTACGCGATTTAAATTAAAAAGCTCTGATTAAATTAAACTGAAACCTCCAGCGAATTCTCAAAAACGAAACAACGTTTTAGCAATATGCCCGTTTGGAACGAAAGGTAACTTACCCTGCAAGCTTAATGGGCAATATACGAACGTATAAAATACCTTCACTGCGATCTCTTTTGACAGTCAGAAGAATAAAACACCTTTACAGCAGCTATTTATATGACGTGAATTTAGGGTTGCCATATTTAGACGTTCGGAGCAGGGTTACCAGATTTGGCCACATTTTGTGGCCTCTCAAACGTACAAGAACCTTTTCGAAATAACGAATATTCTTCAAGATACCAACCCTTTCTGGAATTTTCTACAGAGAGTATATAAAAGGAGACATCGTTCAGTTAGAAAGCAGTTGATGTGATATCAACTACATTGAACTGTGAGGTACATCAATGTTTTGAGAATACCGACTGCTGTTTTGTGAAAATAGTGAGGCATTCAATTGCTTTTTACTTTACAGTTGCTTTGCTGTTGTTTTGTTGAGACCCAAACCGTCCCACCTACCAGAAAGATGTAAGGTAACTTAACTGTTGCTTAGTGAACTTTTAAGATAGTTATCGAGCTATTTGCTACAAATTGTTCCTGTTTACGCTGTACTTATAAATAAACGTGCTAGTTTTCCAGAAATTTAGACTCATTCTTGTATCCTGATGTTTCAGTTCCTGAGGTTTCTTGTTCCTGAGGTACCATCCACGATTTCAGAGGTCCCAGAGGATATGTCGTAACAACAGGTACGTGACATCATAGTCGCATTATTCCGTCCCGTTTACTAATCTTCTCAATAGAGATTCTATATGTACTGATATTATCGAGCAAAAGTCCATTTGTTTTATAAAAATCATGAAAGAACCTTATTATTTAACATTTAGGAGTCATCAAATTCTGTAACAGTAATGCTAATTATCAACTTCATTAAGCTGTACAGTTATACAGCTAAGCATTTTGAACCTTTGGCGGGTGTGCTGATGATCGACTTAAACTTCATTTTTACAAACAAAAGTAATACATTTTTACGTTTCGTTGAAATATTTGCAATTCCTCGGCATTATCAATTTAAATATTTATATTACGAATAAATTTTGTTGTGAAATTTTCATTTTCTATTACATTGAATCAGTGTAAAATAAGAGAGCAACAATATGTATAAAATGTTGTTATTACAACTAATTATTTAAAAAATGTAAAAATCCTAACATTATTAACGCTTATAACATGCAATGCAAGCTGTTTAAAATGTGTCTGCTTTGTCAGCTTATTTCTAACAACAGCTTATTTCTAAAAATGTATTGTTAAATATCTATGTAAAATAGTACTTAAGTATTTAAGTATTTGAAATACTACTTCAGTAGTAGGTAAAGTTATGAAATAGGATAACAATATTGTATTTAAAGTATTATTATTGCAAATGGTTATTTTAAATAATGTACAAATTCAAACTTTGTTACATATAAGTTATTACAAATTTTTCCGGTTTTTCCGAGGAAATAAAAGCTTATTTCTATAAATATATCGTTAAATATACATCTGAAGATCCTTTTTATTGATCTCTATCGCAATTCAAACGTTGTTGTAAATAATTTATACAATCAAATGTCAGAAATTAAACAAAAGACAACTACGAAAACTAAAATAACACATAAGAATATTTTAGACTTCAAAATTTTATTTAAACAATGCATTAATAAAAATAATTTAATTCTATAAAAGTTTAGAAATAAAATAATAATTATATGTAGATTCAAAAGATTTAAAGCGATTTTTAAACAGAAAAAATTTAAATAATTTCCTACCTTTCCGTGAAAGTGTCCCAAAAACAACGTACAAGTCGAGTACTTGTTGTCAGAGTTTTAAATCAGCAGCGGTAATTTTGTATTCTAGAACTCTGAAGTGTTTATATTGTCCATACGCGAAAATAAACACCTAACTATCAATTTTCCTTCTGCGCAGGCGTACCATGCCTTTAATCCGCACAGAACACATCAGTCGCTATGCTACACCCGCTAAGCGGGCACTCTACATACTAAATAAACTCACAGGGTGCATGCAATCAGGAAATACCGACTCTCTTAGCTCAATGTAAACTAAATTCTAACATAATTGATTTTAAAGCTAAATTCTCACATAATTAGAAGCTAAGATGTGATCAAATTAGTGAATTGCCTAAAATTGAGGGTGATAGTTAATGAAAGGATAATTGAAGGCGATAGTTAATAACACTAGTCCAGGGAGTTACAACTTGTTTAATTTTATAGATTGAAGGAAAGGGGGATGCTAACCTTGCTTAAAATCATCACCACTGTCCCAATAATTAATAGAAATACTTGCAACCTAAGAAATAAAATAATATATTTCGTGTGGGAAGTAAAATTAAAACAAACGACAGCTAAGAAAACTAAAGAAGAAACTAAGAAAGCTCGAGTCTAATTAGTATATTAAAATAAAACAAAAAACAAAAATTGCCTGTCCAAAATTATTCTTCTGTGGCTGGCACTCATGCGCTGTCTTCCATTATTTCGTTCAAACCTCAGTTCGTCTTTCAAAAACAGTCCTTTGTTGAAATCGAAACATGCTCAGTCAGATTCACTAACCACACTCCCATATAACTCTAGAGAGATATAAGAAAGTTATAAACATTCGATAAAATATATATTTATTAAGCACTATCAAAACTAAAATTTAGATATATTAAATCAATTGTTTCAGTTCAAATCAGCAGATTCTTGTAATTAAAATTCAAAATTATACTCAGTTTTTATATTTAATTAAAATTTCATATTTTAATTAAAACAATTTATTCAATGTATGCGTAATGGAAGTATGGACAAAACTGGACATTGTTACAAACGTGTAAAATGTCCTACCTCACTGGAGTCTCTTTTGAAAGCCAGACGGAGAAAACACCCACACAGGTCATATTTCCTATGACGTGAATCTAAGGTTGCCATGTGCTGAAATTTGTAAAAAGAGTTGTCAGATGTGACGATTTGTCGCCAGTTTGGCAACATTTGGTAAATTTTCAAAGGTTTGAGAAACACTTCGAAATAATATTCTATGAGATATGAAAGATTTTTAGAAGTTTCTGTAGAGTGTCTATAAAAGGAGTCATCACTCAGTCAGTTGAAGATCAGTTGATGTGATACGAGCTACATTAAACTGTGACATACGTCAATGTTTTGATAATAGTATCTACTGATTTGTAAAATTAACTGAGCATTTATTTGCTGTATATTGTGCCTATTTACGCTGTGAATCTGTGGATCCAGGAAATTGTTCTTAGATCTGGAAATACTTATTGTAAGCAGAACGCGGAGCAATGGCAGTTGTCATTATATAATAAAATAAAGATTGCCAAATAATATTTTAGAATGATTTAGAGTAATAAAAAAGTAAAATATCACAACATCAATAATATCCAAGTTAATATATTTCTGATGAATCAGAAATACTTCAGACAATTTTTTTTAACAAATCAGACGCTCGTAGACGCATCAGCAAAGATGAAACAAACACAAATTTCTCCTTGCATCCTCTTTATTTTTATTTCGATCTGTTGTTTTGTTAGTCGCTTTCTACAACCAAGAACATACTACTTCTACTCATAATTAGGAAGGTTTTTAAACATATTAAGATGTATACATTGAACATTGCTTTATTAGACTATTGTCTCAGAACGAAAGTAGACAAGACGGGAGCAACGCTATTGCCACT
This sequence comes from Amaurobius ferox, assembly GCA_951213105.1. Taxonomy (NCBI): domain Eukaryota; kingdom Metazoa; phylum Arthropoda; class Arachnida; order Araneae; family Amaurobiidae; genus Amaurobius; species Amaurobius ferox. The sequence goes on from OX578136.1 coordinate 25,029,774, forward strand.
AAGATATAATAGTTTCAGCGTCTCTCCAAATTCAGATTTCATTTCTTAAACAATATTTTGGATAAATACTTATTTCTATTAGCTTTCAGAAAGAAAGAAATTAATTATAATACATAAATTTACCGGAAAATGAGTTAAGTTAAAATGATGACAATTGTGGCAGCCATTTATTTTAAAGCATGGCCATGTTTAATGCAGGTCTCGTAAGATGTAAAACATAAATCATGGACTCTGCTTTTCCTCTCTAAAATTTCTGATACTGGTCAAGTAAATGAAAAATGTATTAGCAATTAAATGAAAAAAAAAGTGCAGCCAGAAAAATTCAGTACGCTGATGGTCCAGGTCCCGAAGCATCTTGAGAACGATTTTTTAAAATTTGAATTCGTTTTTAAGTTATTTAATGTGGATGCAGAATTTGAAACAATTTCGTAAAAAACATAATAAAAGAACAAAATTAAAGAACAAAAAATAGGGATTGAATTTTCAGACGTTTCTCACGATGTTGCGTAATTTCGGGATTTAAAATTTTTCAATCCTGGTATCCCATATGATTGGGAATTTCGCTTAATTTTTTTTAGATGAAGCTGTATTTTATACTCCTACGTTTCTATTTATTTGTCTATAAATTGCATGTATTTTACGGATAATATCACGATTTCTCTATAATGATGCCATCTATAACAAACTTCTGTCCAAAGGACTTTCGCGCATAATGACCATTTATATAAAAACAACTGATTTGGGCAACTTTCCTTATATAATGCAATGAATTTACTACTTTTACAGCTAAAAAAAATGTTATTCTTATAGTAGATACTTACATTCTTTCCAAGATATTGAATTTTCTTCAATTAGTAGTCATTTTCATTGATTTAACGTCATTTTTATCCATTTGCCGAGATTTTCGTTAATTTGGCAACATTTAAAATTGTCGCCAAGTTGGCAATATTCCGCTAAATTCTTCGCCAAAATCTCGCCAAGTGTTATGAGCGGAGAAATAAGTTATTCTTATAGCGGATAAATGACTATTTGCGTTCAAGTACAAAAGTATTACTCAAAGTATCTTTTCTCGTGAATGGAACTACTTACATCCACAAGAATGATGTCACCCAATTTATCGCATGGAATTACATATGAAAAGTGAACATGTTTCTCAATAGGAAATCTTTTCTTTATTTTATGACTTTTTGATATATTTTTTTTAATGTGCATTATCTCGAGAACGGTTCATGTTAGCGTTCTAAAATTTATGTCAATCGTTTTCTAATGAAAAATTACATAAGAAATGTCTATTTGCGTAACTTTATTAGCGGTTTTGATTTTTTAACGATTTTTTCAAAATTTCGCTCAAAAATTTAGAGTGGTTCTGGACATTCGATTGCGTATAAAAACAATAGACTTCCAGTGTTTATAGATTGTGATATTTGTCCCAAATTTCGTTCGAATCGGTCCATTCGTTCGTCAGTTATCGTCTCCACAGACTCACTGACACACACACACAGACATCACTTCAAAAATGTTTGATTCGTGATCAGGCATGTTTGAAACGTGCTTTCCCGTCGAAAACTCGAATTCGAATTTTCGACCCCGTCACAATACTTTCCTTATACATTATGTATATAAGGAAAGTAAAAAGACTATATTTTGAAAATTTTTCTCATTTTTAATTAACGTTTGCCGTGCTTATGAAAAACGTTGTAAAATAGTGAACAACATCATCTGAAGTCACCTCAAGTTGAGTAATACATATAAATATAAAGTTTCGTTAAAATTCATTAATATTAATATCACAGGATTTTGTCAATTTGGTTGCATAGTGGCCTAAAATTAGTACCGCCTATTTTGGCCACTATGCATTGCATATTTCTTATATTTATATGCACTGCATATTTCTTAATACTTTTTTATTTTTATATGAAAGCTGTTTTGCCAGGGCTGGTTTGTCAGCTCTGTCTCTTTCGTGTTGGGGTGTCATCTCATTTCCTATCGCCTATATAGCTGCTTTGAACCCACCGGTGAATCGGGTGATGTAGTTTAGGAAAGTGTATAAATCGCTCTCGGAAAATCCAATTTCAATTCCCAGAGCTGTCCACACTATTCCCGTGTCTATGAGAATTACAGGAACGTTAAATCTGCGGATCCTAGAGTTCCTCCGAAAGGTTGTTGATGGAATAAGGAGGGTACTGTCCTTGTAAATATTACCTCCCATTGAGTTCCGGTCTAAATTGGGTGAAACTTTCCTGCCCGTCCAACGATATACTTTACACCTTCGGGTAGGTCGGACGGTTAGGTTAGAGAGAAATAAATCTATCAAAATTCTGCAGACCTCTGCCCTCCGTGACAATGCTTTCGTTTTACACAAAATGTTTGTTTCAAGACAACAAAAAAAATACAAGTGTTTTTTTCCTGTAAGAACATTTTTTGGAATGTTTAAATTATATATATTAAACGTTACAATTACATTTGATATCGAAAATTAAAACCTTTCTCTGAAATAAATGACACGTTTAGAATACACAGAGTTTAAAAAAAATCAACTTTGCGTTTTCAAACAAAATGTGAAATCAAAAAACTATTTTCATTCCTTAAGGCTATTGACCAAGAATCCAGCATACTGTTAAGCAAATTGAAGGAGGTTTTTCATCTTTAATATTTAATTGCATTAGATGCTAAGAAAACGCCAATTACTTAACTTTCGATAAATCCTATTAAAGTAATGTAATTTTGCTTAATTTTTATTTACGCAGCAAAAATTTGAGTTATCCCACACAGGACTTTTCCTACAAATAAACAAATTATCATAATGCAAAAAAATCGGCGGTGGCTGCTGTCCCATGGAGCCGAAAGGATTTTGCGTGAATAACATTATGTAAAATAAAACTTTAGTAAATTTCAATAAGTTTATTCGTTTTTTTTTTCAGCACATTTATTTCTTTAACAGGCTTTAAAAGCACTAAAAGTTACTTCCTAACTGAATCTAGCTAACACTTTCAGCTTTCGACCGATTTCTTCTGGATGATCTGACCATATACTTCACGCCAAATAATCACATCATGTTACTAACTTGATTAGCGATGTACAAATTAAAATAGCACAATATAGCATGCGAGATTTTAGACTCAAGTTAACATATAAACTTGCCTGGCGGTTCATAAATGCATTCTTGAATAAGTATATTTCTCTATATTCTGTTTAAATCCCATCGATCCTTAAACATCTTTAGAAAACCCTAGTTCATTTAATCTACAATTTCTTTAAAAAACAAAACAAGATATCTCCTGCTTGTGCACCAATATTTAACCAAGGAGAAAGTAAACACACTGAAATGAAACACGCGTGACATTTTAAATATTACAGCTTTCTCACTTACTAGAAAACCCAGGTTTAAAGACAAAAATATCAAAATTATAGCCATTATACCTCGAAAACTAAGAGCTTGATTCAAAATCCCATTATATACACTTGTAGGACTTTCAAAGAGATACAAATCCTTGCCTTTATTTCATAGCTAGCACTTATAATTTTTGACATGAGGACTTGAAAAACGAACTTGAAAAGAATAAATATTTAGAAACTAAATTTTCTAATGCATATTTTTGCCGCTTGCCATTTATATCTATATTTATATTTATCTTAGTTTCGAAGATATTTCGAGTGAAAGTAAGAAAAAAAAAACTCTCGAACACATACTTTTTTAATTGTTTTCGAAGAAAATGTTAAAAAAATATTTTTTTTTAGATATTCATAATCTGATCCTATATTCGACAAAACAAGAAAATATAAATATATTTTTTAGATATTCATAATCTGGATCCCATATTCAACAGAACAAAAAATATTATTTATATTTTTATCTATTTGGGTTCGAAATTATAAGCGTTCATAATGTTTATATTTACCGTAACGCTCCGATTTCCGCTACTGATGCATTAAGTATAGATGTTATTGACATCAAAAGGTTTTATCAGTTTTCGCAAGCGACAATCCTTTAAAATATTTATATAAATTAATAAAATTATTTTTAGGTGGCAACAGGTCTATCCCGCCGATGAATAAGCTGCATATGATTGATCTGTGTTAATATACAGGGTTACTAAGAAAGTTCTTAAACACCCAGATAACTATAAGAAAAAGTCCATGAATGTACGCGTTTGGTCTATATTGGTAAATTGGTCATACGCTATAGAATATAAGTTATTGCAGCTCCCCTGGTGGAGAATTTTAAAAAGTATGATGACGAACGCGGCAACAAGTGATATAAACAAAGAAAGTCGATTTCAAAGTTGTAGAGCATTGCCTAATGGGTTAGAATCAGGGGCGGTTATTCAGGGGCGCCGCGGGGCCGCGCGGACCCCCTTGATCAAGCACTTCAAATTCCTTTAGTTATATAGGTTAATTACAATTTTTAAGGAAATTATCTGAAATTTCTTTCAACTAAAAGTCTAATTATTGGAAATAAATGATAAAATTGTCACTAGATGGCAGCACTAAAGCTTTGACTTTCAAAAAAATCTCTTATCCCCCTTTTCATACTATATTAAATTTATAGGGAAAAATACTGCATTATAGGGAAAGACGAGGGATTTTAAGAAGAGCCGCGTCCCGTTATCGACTCCCTGATGATAGAAAGAATGGTATGTGAATACAACGGCAATAGAAATTTCAGTTAAAAAAACAGACATTGCAATATTCCAATCTGATCTGAGCCGCGCGGGTTATCGCGGCTCTCATCTAAAGAAGCCAAGAAGACACGAATACCGTGAACGACTGACTCGAATTGGCTGAGTTTCGCTAATTTGGCCTCGAATTTTTCTTGATAAATGAGTGTTCTCGCTCTCGCTTCTTTTTAAAATAATAAATTTGGATGTTTAAATAAATATTTGAAAATAAATTACTGTATTTATGTAATTCTGATTTATTTTATTGACCCCTAGCTTTTTCAGTTTTGGTTCATGAAGAAATAGTTTAGTAGTATTAGATATAGAAAATAGAAATTCAAAAAAGTTTCGATATATATTTTGTGCTTTTTACTTAATTGAATAAGTGGGGGTTATTGATGGTATTTTGGGGGTTCCGTTCTTCGTTTTTGGTAGAAAAATGCATTGTTTGGAGCACTCAGTTTAATTTCGCTGCGTAAGCGCCCGGACGGGGGGGGGGGGGGGCATTTCTGATGTAGGGTGGTTCTGTCTGTCCTTCGGAAAGGGGATTATTTCTGATTTGGGGGAGTTCCATGCTTTGTTTGTGATGAATTTCAATGCGTTTGACTTCTTAATTGCTTAAAAGTCACGAGAATTGTATTTGTGGCATGCCCGTGGATATTTTTAGTGACACTTTCAGAAATGTGTTGTCTGAGGGGGTGGGTATCTTGATTTACTCAGCTGTCTTACTTTTTCAGCTATTTAACATTAAAGATTGAAAAAATATATAAATATTTGTTAAAGAATGTTAAAAATTAATTTTCAACCTGATACTTGATTCTTTGATCTGACGTTGTTTTTCTTAAAATCTCCCCCCCCCCTCTTCACCGGCGGCTATTCAATCCCCCTAGTTTTGTTTCTAATTTCATTGAAGTCCAATATTGATTCGATACTCCCTAGGCGTAAATTTCACATGAGGTAGTCCTAAAATTTCTCATCTCGTTTCCTAATTAAGCGATTTTGAATCTACTGGCAGCTATTGTCTCTGCACTATCTATACGCGTATCATCTGGACATGCACATTGTTTTATTCAAACCCCTGTGAGCGTCACTTTTAGTTTAACTAGCCCGCACGGTTTTACTTCTCGGTTCCTAAATTGAGCGATTTTGAATCTTCTGGTAGCTACAGTCTTTGTACCATTTGAATATACATATCTTTCATATCAATCCCCTGGGCGCAATTTTTACTTTAAGTAGTTCCCTTCTAATTTCACATCTCGGCTCTTAATTGAGCCATTTTGATTCCGTTGGTGGCTATAGTCCCGGCACCATTTGTACATGTGAACTGGATATACATATTTATTGTGTCAGCTCCCTGGGCGCAACTTTCAGTTCGGTTAGGCGCCCCCCCCCCCCGCCAAATTTCTTATTTCACCTTCTAATTGAGCGATTTAGAGTTTGCTGGTGGCAATCACTTAGATATACAACCTTATTATGTCAACCCTCTGGGCGTAACTTTTACTTTAAGTAGCCTCAATTTCATACTTCGGTTTTACAAAAATGCATCGCCTTGGTTCCTGAAATATCCGTGCACGATATTTCAAGACCGTACGATGTTTACATTTTCCGCTACAGACCTCACACACACACGTCGACACACAAACATGGTCTGTTATTATGTAATATGAAACAACCGTGGTGGAAGAGGGGAGACCCTCCTCTTTTTTATATTTACATTTTTATCTATCTTAGTGACACTTGCTCCGCTTTTGATGCAATTTTCACACTGTATTTTCTACTCTACAATGGACCCACTCGATCTGCTCACTCTAAACTTTGATCCACTTTTGTTGAACCCGTGCAGCGTTTCTATATCGTGCAGTAGTTTCTATAGCAACTACTTATTGCTATAGAAACCGATTGCTATATATAGTGATTACTAGCAGGCAGAACTCGCTCATATCATTTTAAAGACGAATAGAGAAAACCATAATGCATAAGAACTTTCTGTAAATTCCAAATTCATTCTTAAACTTGTATGAAAATAGTTATTCCGTTTCTACATATAAACGGCCGTAGATTTAGTTGATTTTCGCTCTCTAATTATGTTACTGTTTGGGTTACAAGGATGATCAGGTACAAAACAATTAGCCATATTGTGTACCTGAGAGAAATTGTGTGCATTTTGGGTGTACAAACAATTGCACTAATCATAATAAAATACTGCACATGCATACGACTGAGAGTATTTAATTTTTACAAATTTGATATAAATTTATTTAGAAATACATTCAAATAATTTCCATGGTTACAATAGGCTCTTATTCATTTTAAGGAAACTTGCAAATGCATATCAACGCAAGTAAAATAATAATTTGGTATACAGTTATTTCGAGGTAACGCCGGAACTAATTTATCAGTGCCGGACAAGCGACGAACTCGAAGTCTAAAAGACGTAGTTGACACAAACTGAGGAGGGATACTATAATATACATAAATACATATTATAGTATGCCTCTATACTTAAATATCCCCATCTATACATAAATGCATATATGAGCGCCTCCCTCTACACCTCGCTCACGAGCCGCCACTGGTTAGAATCGACAATAAAACTATTACAGAAGGCATTTAGTTGACGCAAAATGTCCATTGGTGTATGGCTGTCCTATTCAAGATGGATGGAATTTTTTTTTTGTACTCTGCAGATTTTGATGCTTGCAAAAACCAAAAAAGTAATTATGTCAATTGTATTAAAACGGATATGGCCGATTATAAAATGTGACAAATTTTAGAGAAAAAAACGAAGAAAAGAAAGTTTACAAATAGAAATCAAAGAAATATATCTAATCTTGAGTTTGAAATTAGAATATTTCAACGAGCATTTTTAATATGCTTCAACCAAAATTAAACACAATTTTGTAAGATGCCCATAATTGGAAAAATAAAATTTTATATAAAAAATCACAGATAGTTACATAATAAATTTAAATATCTGTCTACAGTAAATAATTTTTAAGGTCTCAGTGGGTGGCATGACATACACTTTATACATCTCAATAAGCAACAGAAGAAGCTAAATTCGTGGTAAAAAATATTTGGTCAGATAAATTTTGATAGGTAACTTTTTAGGACAAACTGGCCACTGACCAGTAACGAAATTCTTAAACAGCATCTTAGTATTGTGCTAGGTTATAAATCGTTGATTTTAGTTTGCTATTCAGGCAAGAAGTCTTGTGAAGTAAATTACATTGTTAGTTGACTTTTAAATTGTGCCTGCGCACTTTTTTTGCACCTAATGTATTTATTGTTTTCCTTTCAGAATATTTTATTATTTGGCCTAAGTCCCTTTCATTTGTTAAAGTTCCAAGACTAGTTGGGACTTTATGACCTGCATTGCAACGTTAAGTGGGATTCTGTTTCCTGTTGGGCAGCCATATTGGCCGTAATAACGCAACGACTGGATTCCAGTGCTTTTCAGAATTCTACAGTGTAAATACGTGTAATTGGTAAGTTTAGACTATTGTACAATATACCTCACTTTTAAATACAAGTATATATCTATTGTATAACATTTAGCTGACCTATTGACTCAATAACTTAAAGGATACTGCAAAAATGATCTACTGTAGCCAATCTATGCACTGGTTACCCGATTCTATTTTAAATTTGTAAAAAAAAATTCGATATGTAGTCTTTAGTGTATTTAACTGCTTTAAACATATGTTATATTATTAATCTATCACTTTCAAATATTAATCTTTATGTGTAGTATCTCCCAGAGATATGTGAAAAACAAAATATCAAATTTTTTAAATATCCCAGAGTATGGTAAATAATATGACCATATGTGACATTTTCCAAAATGTCCTAGAGGGCGCAGTAGCCCATTGGTTAGCGCGCTGGAGTTGCACTCGGTAGGCCCGGGTTCGATTCCAGCCACTGCCAAAACTGCCGCCGTGTTCATGCGGAGTACGATCACGTTAAACATGTGGGTCCGAAAGTCCTTCCGAGAGGTTGGTGGTAGGGGAAGGAGGGTACGGTCCCTGTGGATGCCTCCCCCACTGGGTTCCGGTCTAAATTGGGTGGCACTTCCCGACCGTCCAAACTGTTACCTTACACCTTTCTGGTAGGTCGGACGGTCTGGGTTTCAACAACAACAAGAAATGTCCTAGAAAGTTAATAATATGGCCACAGGGGAAATTTTTCAAACATTACAGAGAACGGTGAATTATATGGTCATATATAAAAATTTTTCAAATATTGTCGAGAACAGTGAATATGACCGTATGTGAAAATTTTCAAATGTTCCAGAAACGGTGAATAATATGACCAAACGGTGAATTTTTTTAAATATCCCAGAAAGCAGTGAATAATGGGACCATATGTAAATTTTTCACATGTCCCAGAGAATGATGAATAACATGACCATAGAAAAAAATTAAAAATATAGGCACCCATAAGAAAGTGAACAACAGTTGCGAAACTTAATATATATGTGTCATTTGAGGAGATATTCAAATGATTAGAATTTTGGAGCAGAAATACGTTTTAGATATCCTGCCAACAAGAAGATCATAGTTTAATAAGTAGGAAATTCTCCCCTGGCAGTAACACAAACCGTTATTCGGTGCGGCATACAGTCAGTTAAGTTGCTTATGTTCCTCTACGGAAGACTCTGCCACAAATGTTGCAACTGATCAGCTAATTCAGTGGTATTCTGAAAAGGCTACAATTACCGGTCCAGCATGTCGCAGACGTGTTCTATTGGCGATAGGTCTGACAACCTGGATGACCATGGAACGGTATTAAATCCCAGAAGACATTGTTGAGAAAGTCGCGTAGTATATGGCTGAGCGCTGCCTTATTGGTAAACAAAATATTGAGGACAAACGAGCCGTCGTCGATGTACAAACGAGCCATCAGATTGGCTTGCAGCACAACTAGAGAAAACCGCCTGTCCCACAAGATGGCACCCCATGCTGTCGCACCGCGCGGGATGGCCGTGTGTCGCTCGACAACAAATGCAAAATCGGAACGCTGGCCAGTCCTCCTCCACAAACGTATGCAGCGGTCATCAGCACTGAGAGCCAAACGGAATTCAAACTAAAGACAACATGCTTCCAATCAGACACTGTCCAGGCTAAAAGAGTTTCGCACTAATCCGGACGACTCTATATTGAGGTGGTAAACGAGGTGGTATGAGTAGGTGGTAAACGAATTAATGGACGTCGACATCTAATTCCACTTTCTGCCAGTCGTCTCCGAATAGTTCCCTTGATACAGGATGCATGGAGAATAGCAAATGCTTTCGAATGGCTCATAACAACGCAGGCGGTGTGGACGTGGCTTTTCTATTGACTGCATGATTAAGCAAATGTCTGTCTGGGACATCCTGAGCCTCTTCCACAGTTACACGTGTTTTTTCTGATCCACTGTTGCCATCACCGAGCAACTACCATGTCGTTCCGACTATGGTAGCGACTGAGAAGTCTATTGGATCAACCAGCTTTCCTTAGGCATATGATGCGACTGTCGTTCCACGTCATCCACGTATCGTTGGGCCGTCATAGTGCCCTTAATACGGACCAGAGGTGATCTGCTACCGTAGGCGATGGCGCCCCAAACCATGATGCCGCGTTGTCGCACGGTCTGGTGTTCCATAGATGCGGCCGAAATGAACATGTCACCACTTCGGCGCCAGACTCGTACACGGCGACTGTCATTGCTAAAACAGAAGCGTAACTCGTCTCAGAACACGACCCTGTGCCATTTCGCCAAGTGTGCTGTCGGGTCAATGGCAGTCTCTCTTAACGGGAGTCATGAGTGCAGGTAGCTAGCGGCCAATGGTCCTGGTCGATATGGGAGCATCAAGGGTGTCCTACACATACTGCAAAAGGATTACGGAAGTGGCATGAGGGGCCGTCAATGCTTGCCGGCGGATGCGTCTATACACGCATGCTGACGTCGCTCTGGTCGTACCGGCACCCCTCAAACGTGCCACATTCCCTTGTTCCAACCATCTTCGCCACAGCCGGTGCACCGTGGACGCGTGTAGGTGGCTGTCTGCTGAGATTTGACGTATGGACTGACCTGCCCTTCTCAGTCCGATCCCCATACCCCTCGTGAAATCGTCTGTCTGCTGGAATTGCCTCGGTTAGCGGTGGCCTGGCATTTTCTACTACTAAACGTTTCCTCTGAGACAAAAAAGAATTGCAAAATGATTTCCCCGGCAGACAGAGCGACGCGACTATTACCGATTCTGCAGGTTCCTTCGCTTATATCTCACTCAACGTGGGCGGGACAGCTGCGCATTTCGCATCATTTACATAGCTCGGTGGGCTGCATCCACCCTGCAATTTGCATATTTTTCTGCCAACTCCTTCTTGATGTCTCATTTGCACTGTCACGTAGTGTGTGTATATATATATATATATATATATATATATATAGAAAGAGAGAGAGAGAATCGTATATTTTCTCTATCGAAATTTGAAAATTTCTTGGCTCCCGTTTGAATGCCTCCCTCCTTCTGAGGCACGTAAGTCAATTTGTGTATCTGTATGTCAATTTGTGTATCTTTCGAGATATCGTCTATTATTTATTAATTTATTTATTTATTTAAAATATCCATCTCAACAGGCAGGCCCAGTTGCAGAGAAGAGAAAACAAGTTACTTTGTATATGAAAAATACACACAAAACTAACATGTAAAATTAAAATGAGAGCTGAAAACATGAGAATTATATTAAATAATTCAAAAAGTATTGTATATTATAATGCATTCATCACAATTCCTGCAATCTAGAATTTTCATCGTGAAATTAAAAAAGAAGCATTAGGTGCATCATGAAAATATCAAATATTAAAGGTAAACTATTAAGCGTCCTGGCAAATTGCACTATATGTAGTATTATAAAACGGTGCAGAGTTATTAATTTTACTTAGTAAGCTGGAACAATTCGGCATTAATATGTAATATGTTATAGAAAAATATGAAAGCAAAATAATGCCGTCTAGATTTCAGAGAAATAATGCTACATTTTGACGGGAGTAAAGCACAAGATAAAAAGCTATTTCGCGATAAGCTATCAAGATAAAAAGCTATTAAAAGTCGTGCACATAAAAATATGTGCACAAGAGGATATGGAAAACTAAGCAGACACAAGTACACTTACGTCACACTTCAGCTTTAGCATTGCAGGGACATCGATTTCGCATGTGACACACCTCACCTGTAAGAAAGAAAACAAAAGATAAAATCTGATGTGATCAGCACATAACCATACGATCTCATTCACTCTTCTGCGTATAATCTATACTAATGCATAATTTCATTTTTTTAACAGGGAGTAACATAAAATATAAAGTGAGTTTGAAATTATATTTAATTTGCAATTTCAAAACAATTTATTTTTCATATAAAGACTTGGTGTCATTTGAAATGTCATCAGCTAGCCAAACATTCAGTAAAACAAAAGTATTTCAAGAAAAGTTTATCTCTGAAAAATGTTGTTTTGCTTGTTCTGTCATTAAATTTTATGCGCAAAAAGGGATATAATAGATAAATTGAGGTCTTTTATTTCAGATTTTGAAGAAATTTAGATGTCCTTTCGGAAAAAATGATTGGTTTTCATTTCCAAATTGTACCAATCCAACGCGATCTTCTGAGTCAAGGAAAGGTTTCGGAGCAGCCGGAACTTACAATCATACTTAATCTAGATGAGCGGAAGTAACATTTTACAATATAAGGAACAATATTTCATTTTCTTATTACATTATTTTGGTGGCATTTGTACTATAATAGAGAAATTACTAACATTAATTTGAACAGGGAACATATGTATTCATATATTTTCTTTTTAACACTTTACAACATAGTTGAAAAGTGTTTATGACTTTGTTCATTCTGTCTGTCTGTCCGTTAGCACGATAACTGCCATAAAAATGACTTTATCAAAATGACATTTAAGTATGTTGTTCAGACGGTCTGTGGGACCTATGGGAATATAAATGAATAATATCACCCAATTAGTTTTGGATTGAACCCGGGTTGGAAAAATGAAATACATTGAATCCAATGGAACCTAATTTTCGAAACATTTTTTAAGCGAATTTAAAATCCACAAATTGTTTCGAAAGTTTTAGTAAATATTCAAATTATCCCATAAAATATATAAAAAAAATTTCAGCTTAATATATTCAGTGGTTTTTTTAATAAAAATTAAAATAATACGAGTAATTACACCTCTTATATGAAGCGATCACGTTACCATTATATGAAGAGATCACGTGATCCACTTCAAAATAAAATATGGCATCCATCTTGTGTCCAAATAGTGATTTTCAAAGTTCTTTTTAATTCATATTTAGTGTTGTATACGCCTAAAACCGCTTTATTTTTGTTTAAATTCTGTGCATCTACATACTGAAACAACGCAATTAACAATATATTTGAGTTTAAATTATCATTAAATTTTGATTATTTCTACAACGAAGCCTAATTTTCACTTATGGAGAATGTAAATACCAAAAGATGTAGAACGAGTTGTATAAGAATTGCTGCATTTCTTTAACGCAAAATTATTTAGCTCATGGAGTCTGCAATATAGCTGATATGAATGAAACATTCATTGATTTTACACTGAGAACCAGACGATTTTTTCGATGAAGTTTTAAACATAAAGTTAAATTACTTGTACCTTTATGGTTTTAAGTTTTTAAATAAAATAAATTATTGTAGTATTGTGATGAATAAAAGGAATGGAAGAATGTTTATGAATGAAACGCTGCTTTTATATAGAGGCGATTTATATTTCGATGACGTCATTTAAATAAAGTTCATTTGTTTTCGATGAAGTTTTCAAATATAATAAATTATTGTAGTATTATGATAATTTTACTGATATATTTACTGATATATTTACTGATAATTTTACTGATAATTTTATGATAAATATTACCGAGGAATATATCGCATTTTAGAGATGTTTAAACCAGGCAATTTATATTTCAGTGCCGTCATTTGAATGAAGTTCATGTTTTTCGATGAAGTTTCAAGTTTTCAGATATAATAAATTAATGTAGTATTGTGATAATTTTAAAAATATTACCGAGGAATGTATCGCATTTCAGAGATGTTTATATGAAATTGGATTGAAGTTGGAAAGTGTTTCATAATCAATGCTTTATGCATGATTGATCTTTCTTATTTGTTGTTGTTTAGAGAAGTGTACATCTTATAACGCGAAACAATTTCATTGTTTTAAACTGTAAACTTACGATCGAAAAAAAGGTTCTTGATCTCAAATTGTTGGATTCAAAGACCACTTGAACCCTGCTCTTTGCTCAAACTGAGCTTGACAGAAATGTACACTAGAGCATTTCTGTCAAGTTCAGTGGTCGGAAGTAGCCCGCTACAAGTAGCGAAACTACAGTAGTCACTATTTTTTCTCGTAGTTTGTAGTGTAACGTGCTACTTTTAAAAATAAGAAGTGTAGGGAGTAGCGCGATACAATAAATCACTAATTTGTATTGAGTTTTGACGCTACTTTTAACGTTACTTCAATAAAAAAACAAGGTGCCATTCTACATATCATGTGATCACCCTTTCTTCATTTGTATGAAATTTGGTGTTCTGCACAACGATGTGCGATGAATGGCTGCAGGGATGCTGCAGGGTTAGGAAGACCATTGCCTCATGAAGTTGATTTTTTACATGGATATATTCAGATGTGTTATTTCCCAAAAGATCCTGCTTATCTGATTGCAATTTTGAGATGCAAATTCTACTAAAAATGAACAAACATGTTTTTAAATAAATTGCTTTTAATTTTATTTATTTTATACTTTTAATAAATAAAATGGATACACGTCAACTTTATTTAAACTTTAAAATCAAAGATAACCAAAAATAGGTTTAAAAGTTCTTTAATAAAATCTCCTTTCCTCGACGTACAAAAATTACACGGACAAAGCGCTTTCGGGCATCACAATGTCCTTCATCATTAACTTTGCCACTGATGAAGGGCATTGTGATGCCCGAAAGCTCTTTGGCCGTTGTTGTTGTTGTTGTTGAGACCCAGACCGTCCGACCTACCAGAAAGGTGTAAGGTAACTGTATGGACGGCCGGGAAGTGCCACCCAATTTAGACCGGAACCCAGTGGGGGAGGCATCCACAGGGACCGTACCCTCCTTCCCCTACCACCAACCTCTCGGAAGGACTTACGGACCCACATGTTTAACGTGATCGTACTCCGCATGAACACGGCGGCATTTGTGGTAGCGTGCAAATCTAGCGCGCAAACCACGGGGATACCGCACCCGAGATGGCCAACAGCACGCGGTGTTCCGAGGTGGTCACCCACCAAGTACTAACCGCGCCCGATGCTGCTTGACTTCGGTGATCTAACGAGAACCGGTGTTTTCAGCACGGTACGGCCGTTGGCCCTGCTCTTTGGCCGTGTAATTTTTCGGATGTAATAACTATTTCAACTTTTACTTAATAACTACCCAGCATATTTTGCTGAAATTTTTCTTTTTACACATTTTATGTGATAATGTGAATATTTCTCAAAATTTTCGAAGAAATTTATGAATTTTAACTCCGCTTAAGAAATGTTTGAAAAATTAGCTCCCATAGGGTTTAATGTATTTCATATTTCAACCCGAGTTAAATCCGAAATTAATTGAGTGATATTAATTTTCATTTCCAGACATCCCATAGACCGTCTCAACAACATACTAAAATTCCATTTCGATAAAGTCATTTTTACGGCAATTATCATGCTAACGGACAAACAGACAAACAGAATGACCAAAGTCATAAACACTTTCCAACTATGTTGAAAAGTGCTAAAAAAATTTACCCATACCGTATTTAGTAAAACTGACAAAAATGTGGCTGTAATACAATCAAATTTGACACAGTCACCATTAGCTAAAAATTTCCTTTGAAAATATGGGGCATCTGCAAATCAATTTTGCTTGCAAATACTTACTAAAACATAGTACTTATTCAAATGTATTTATTTTGTGCAGATATCTCAGCAAGGCTATTACATCACCATTTCGTCGATTCACAGTTATATTTAGACATCCAAGTAACTCTGCTGCATAACTAGAGTTAAAACTAGCTGAATATCCGTTGAAAATAAACAGCCCACAATCAGTACACCCCGAAAATTGTGAATTTTTAAATAATTCGATTTTTACAGTAGGACTTTTTAAACTGCTTACCCGTGACACAATTTCCAATATCTATCTCATTTAAAACAGGGTATTTCTCATTCAAACATTTCGAGTGAGTAACTTCTAAAATACAAAATATTGCAACAAAATTATTTTCCGTTATACCACTCATACTTTTACCAAAATTAAAGTTTTTATCGCTTTGCTTTCAAACAGTCCATATTTTGCACGTTTGGGTGTCGAAGCATCCTCTCCTTTTCAAATTTAAACTTTTTAAGAAATTATTTTTTGCAATATGGCTTTCCGAATTGCTCACTCATTCACCAGATTCCATCTCTCTATCTCGCTTAAATAAAGATGTTTTTGATTTATTCTTTAAATCAAGCATTTTGGCTTGCAGCACCCCTAATGTAACAAATATTGGAAACGTGAAATTGTGCATCTTCTATTCAAATGATCTACCCTTGAACTAAATTTCCAGTCTCTATCTCATGTCGAATTATGTTTTCTGTCATTTCGAATTTCGAATGTTTTGGTGTAAAGGACCCCTCCCCTTCTACTGAACATTTTTTTTAATTCGATTTTACCCGGAAGTTTAATCATACGATTGACTTGTGTATCAAATTTAAAGTCTCTATATCACTTAAAAGAAGGCGTTGACCATTTAATCCACAAATCGAACATTTTGGTATGCAACACCACTTAATTATTAAGTATTTCAAAAATGAAATCGTACACTTTCTTCTTTTCGAATAATCCACTCTTACACCTATCTCATCGTCTCCATCTCATCGCAAAATATGATTTTCTACAAATTCACCTTTCGAACATTTTGGTTCAGAGCTCACCCCTCTGTTGAACATTTTTTAAATACTCGATATTTCTTTAATTATGCGACTGACCCGTGTATTACATTTCAAGTCAATATATATCATTTAAAAGAAAAGCCATTTCGAAAAACAATTGTATGTGTTTTTTTCCGAAGCATAACATAATCTAATCAGCACCTAGGTAGCCCACAACTGACCTTATCTACCAAATTTTGTGAAATTTGATTCATTAGTTTTCAGTTAAAAGTGGATACACACATTGCACAGACAGACAGACTCACAGACACACACACAGACGTCAAGCTAAAAGTACTATTTTCGTGTGCTCTAAAGTTAAAAATTCGAGTCGCGACTTTCGACACGATTTCAATAAATTCCTATGAATTACTTTGTATTGTAGGGAAAGTAATTAACTGAATTAATATACGTAGCTTGCATATATTATTCACTTGCATAAAAGACAGTAAACTATTTGATTTAAACTTAAATTCAGGAAGTAAAACACACGTTAAGCAAGCACTTTCGAAAAAGCAATACAATCACCAAAAGACAAGCACGACGTATTGCTCGCCAAATCCCGCCGGAGCGTTGGTCATTATGGCGATCAAAACTCGATATTTATTGTTTTCTCCTGAACTATCGACTGGGATTCTGGCGCTAAAATTGGCCGATTTAATTTTTTATACATGTTCAGAATCAACTGTATTTTTTTCCAAATCGATTTAACAAATGCGGGGAAAGAAGACCTTCCTTGCAAGACATTCATCTTCCCTTCTGTATTTAAAGTAAGTCCTTCATTCACCTTCCTGTTATTTCAGATCAAAGTTCAACCTCTGATCTTTCCTCTGCTTCTTTTATGGTGAATAGTATCTTCTTTGACATAACTCTCCGCAAACAGGAATATCCAACGTAAATCGTATCGAAAAAAAATTCTTGAGAATTTTCTAATTTGGATATTTATTGGACTTCAATCATAAACTGCATCTGGTTCAAGAAATATTAAAAAGCAGGATTTTATGTGTCAAGATTTCGAATTCGAAAATTTTCGATAAGGGGAATTTTTTTTCAATACTATAGTATGAGAAATAAAACTACTCGGTAATTTCACTTTCGTATATTATCCTATGAGGAAAATATTTTATTCCCGAAAATCTCGAATTTGAAATTTCGACGGGTAAGCACACTTTAAGATTTTCCAAACCCATTTCCGACCACTTTTGGAAATTTTACGTTTGTCTATCTGTGTATGTGTATGTGTGTAGACACGATACTCAACATCAAATGCCCATACCGCTATCACATTTTATGTGTAGATACATTATGGGAAACATTAGAACTAGCTGGAATCTTTAATCATTCTCATAATTAGAACTCCAAGTGTTTTAACTTTAAGGTTTTTTGGCATTATTTTCTATGGGAAACAATGATAATGTATGACACTTTTAAAATTAAAATGTTTCTCCGAAGTATTACATACGGTTTCGAATATTGGAAGAAAAGACTAATAGCTACCATTGGAAATTATTTTAGTAAAACTTAAACACAGAATCGCACGGGCACAAGCTAATAATTAAATAAACAAGCTTAAAATTAAAACGCTTCTCCGAAGTATTAAATACGGGTTCGAATATTAGAAGAAAAGAACAATATCTACCATCAGAACACTCTTTAATAAAACTTTAATACATAATCACACGGAGGGCGCGGTAGTCCAGTGGTTAGCAAGCGGGAATTGCATTCGCTAGGCCCGGGTTCGATTTCTTCCACTGCCAAAACTGCCGCCGTGTTCACTCGGAGTACGATCACATTAAACATGTGGGTTCGTAATTCCTTCCGAGGGGTTGGTGATAGGGGAAGGAGGGTACAGTCCCTGTGGATGCCTCCCCCACTGGGTTCCGGTCTAAATTGGGTGGCTCTTCCCTGCCGTTCAAACAGTTACCTTACACCTTTCTGGTAGGTCGGACGGTTTGGCTCTCAACAACATAATCACACGGAACACGCTCATTTACTCTGTAATTTCAGTGTTTGAACCCCCAAAGTGGTCTTCTGACCGTGATTAAATCCGCCTTTTCACCGCTAGGGGCATAGCCTTTATTACTTATTTAGAATGTGTTTGCTTTGACCGAAGTAAAGTCACAACAGCTGTGTAAAATTAAGTTCGCTTTTTTTTTTCACATGACAACATAATTTCACCATTTGCAATTTGCACATCCCATGACCATTAGACCTCGATATGAGACTTTCTAACGACTGGTCATGGGCGTGGATTTATTTTAACTCTTCAAGAATTTTTATATTGAACACTACAATATTAATTTTCGAATATTTTGGGTTTATGTCCAGATCATGCCCTACGATTTAAAAAAAACTGCGGGTTTAAAGTTAGCGTTTTAATTTGCTGGACATGTATACGTCTTACATACTCGTATTATGAGCATAGTCGGACAGAAATTAATAGGTTAGATACAAACAAGGAAGTAAGTGTGTTTAATTTTGTGCTTTTAAGGCGTTGTTTTTCTAAAAATATTTAGCGTTTTGAATTTTCGAATGGTGCTTGCACATACCAAGATCACTATCTTCCATTAAAGGAAAAAAAACAATCGAGTTTCTAGATTATACATTAGCATTTTAAATCGCGATACACATCCACAAAAACACATACCTGGCCAGGCGTGTTTTAATAACAATGTAGATAAAATTTCGATTGTATAATGGAATACTATTGGCTAATAATCGAAACATTATAGTAATCGATATTTCATTGATCGGCATTCATTCGGATCAAAACTAAAATACACTAAAATCATCTATACGGATTGTAGTTGTTTCGAGACCGATAAAACTAAATAATATTTTTGTACTTCTATTCTCTATCAACTAGCTAAATATGTTAGAATGTTCCGTTAGTATAAAAAAACAAAGCATCAGAGTCAGAGCAATCATATTTTACGAGACGACGATTACTTACTGAAGGCGATTTTATCTATATCAAGGAATCTTTACGTGACAGACGATAAAATATAAATTTTTGTATTTGATCAAAAGTTTATTACGGAAATATTGCAAAATACCATAATCTCTCTGAATTATCTTAATATATAAAAAAGTCTGATGTGGGCAACACATGACTTTCCTTATATAATGCAATGAATTTACTATTTTGACAATAAAAAAATAAGTTTTTCTTATAGTAGCTATTTATATTCTTTCCAAGAAATTGAATTTTCGTCAATTGGTCGTCATTTTCACTGATTTAGTGTCATTTTTATCCATTTGGCGAGATTTTCGTTAATTTGGCAATATTTAAAAAGTCTCCAAGTTGGCGACATTCCACCAAATTCGGCACCAAAATCTCGCCAAGCGTTATGGACGGAGAAATAAGTTATTTTTACAGCAGATAAATGACTATTGGCGTTCAAATACAAAAGTATTACTCAAAGTATCTTTTTTTATGAATGGAACGAGCTATATCCACGAGAATGATGTCACCAAATTTATCGCATGATATTACATATGAAAAGTGAACATGTTTCTCAACAGTTAATATATTTTTTTTAATTTATGGGATTTTTTGATAAATTTATTTTAAAAAAGTGCAATATCTCGAGAACGGTTCATGCTAGCGTTTTAAAGTTTATGTCAATCGTCTTCTAAGGAAAAATTACATTAGAAATGTCTATTTGCTTAACTTTATTAAAGGTTTTGATTTTTTGACGATTTTTTCAAAATTTCACTCAAAAATTTAAGGGGGTTCTGAACATTAGATTGCGTATAAAAACTATAGGCTTCCCGTGTTTACGGATTGCAATTTTTGTACCAAATTTCATTCGAACGTTTCGAACTTTATTCGTTCGTGAGATATCGTCTCCACAGACTCACTGACACACACACATACACACATACACACAGACATCACCTCAAAAATGTTTGATTCGTGATCAAGGATGCTTGAAACGTGCTCTCCCGCCGAAAACTCGAATTCGAATTTTCGACCCCCTCACAGTACTTTCCTTATACATTATGTATATAAGGAAAGTAATACTAATTGTTAATTGTCAACTTCGTTACATTTTTGAAAAAGTCGCCAAGTTGGCGATATTGCGAGGAATTAGTAATCAAAATGTCGCCAAACTCGAAAGAAGGATAGATATTTTGTTTTATGTATTATCTGAAAATAAAAATACTATTCGTTAATAGAGCAGCAGTATTAATCGGTTTTAGAGGAAAAATTCAGAGTCCAAGGATTTATGAGACAGAGTAGCATGCTTTAGAGTGCTTTGATAAACCGTCTTGAAATCTGCTGTTACAACGTATTTTCTCAAATCGTGGGTGTACTCTCAAGATACAAAAATGAGTCCAAATTTCTTGATAACTAATCTTTTTATTTAAAAGCAACAATGAGCATAAACAGAAAAAATCTGATGAGAACAGCACATGACTTTCCTTATATAATGCAATGGATTTACTACTCTTACAGTAAAAAAAAAAATCTGATGTAGGCAACACATGACTTTCCTTATATAATGCAATGAATTTACTACTTTTACAGTAAAAAAACAGGTTTTTCTTATAGTAGATACTTATATTCTTTACAAGATATTGAATTTTCTTCAATTAATCGTCATTTTCATTGATTTAGCGTCATTTTTATCAATTTAGCGAGATTTCCGTTAACTTGGCAACATTTAAAAAGTCGCCAAGTTGGCGACATTCCGCCAAATTCGTGGCCAAAATCTCGCTAAGCGTTATGGACGAATACATAAGTTATTCTTAATAGATAAATAACTATTGGCGGTCAAAGTATATTTTCTGATGAATGAAACGAGCTAGATCCACAAGAATGATGTCACCAATTTTATAGTATGATATTACATATGAAAAGTGAACATGTTTCTCAACAGTTAATATTTTTATTAATTTATGGTATTTTTTGATAATTTTTTTTGGAAAATGTGCAATATCTCGAGAACGGTTCATGCTAGCGTTCTAAAGTTTATGTCAATCGTTTTCTAAGGAAAAATTACATAAGAAATGTCTATTTGAGTAACTTTTTTAAAGATTTTGATTTTTTTGATGATTTTTAACACTTTACAACAAAGTTGAAAAGTGTTTATGACTTTCTTCATTCTGTCTGTCTGTCTGTCCGTTAGCACGATAACTGCCATAAAAATGACTTTATCAAAATGAAATTTTAGTATGTTTTTCAGACGGTTGTGGGACCTATGTTTATATAAATAAATAATATCACCCAATTAGTTTTTTATTGACTCCGGGTTGAAAAAATGAAATACATTGAACCCTATGGGACCTAATTTTTCAAACATTTTTTAACTAAACTTAAAATTCACGAATTGCTTCGAAATCTTTAGGAAATATTCGCATTATCCCATAGAATATATAAAAAAAAATTCAGTAAAATATGTTAAGTAGTTTTTTAATTAAAAATTATTTAATATAGGGAAAAAAACAAATTCAATTAAATTCTGAATTTGGGATATCCTCCAGAAAGAAAAGAGAGATATCTTATATAATAAATATCTTTCCAAGGGTTTAATCATTTTGCATATAAAAGAGGCTTCACATTTTAAGATAAATTTGGTAGATAACAATTTTACTTTTTTTTTTAATTTAATATAACTCTTCATGGTATACTTATTTGATGGCATTTTTAATGCACTTTCCTACGTCCACTGACTGAGTTAAAATTTGGTACACAGCTTAAATTTGTTGAACATTTTATTCGACAAAAATTTGATGGATCTTTAAATATAGATCATACATTTTTTTCGAAATGGCCTGAAAATAATCCCCGTTCACTTCTATAAATCATTGTTGTAATATTGTTAAAAATTCTGATGTGGACAGCACATGTCTTTCCCTGCAGACTCATATTCGTTCTCTTTATTTCTTCAATAATAATTTGAGTTTATCTGCACAAAATAACAACCATAAGTATTTTAAATGACATTGAATTTTAACGTTAAACTTAAATTTGGTTCTCATTTGATAGCTGGACTTATTGTCAAAGGTGGCGTAGCGAAAACTCAAAAAAACTAAAATTTCTCAAGAACGGCTAGTCCTAGAGTAATGGGGTTAGTCTTATTCTTTTTGTTGTCAAAAATCACGTATAAAATAGGAATTTATTTGATATAATTGAGCACACGTAGTCTTTTATTTATATATATAACGATTTTTGCGGGCCATTTCGCAAAAATAGCCCGTTCCTTTTTCTCTAATCGCACTAGAATAACCTACAAATGATTTATATACAAAATTTTATTAAATTTGGTATATAAATCACTTGTAGGTTATTGAAATATTATACACCAAATTTTGTTAAATTTGTTCCATTAGTTTTTAGCTAGAGTGGATAAAGGCAATTTCTGCGGCCATTTCATAAAGAAGGCAGATTCTTTTATTACGAATCGTACTATAATCTAATAAACATCAGGAATTCCCACAACAAACATACCTACCAAATTGTATGAAGTTCGGTCCATTAGTTTTTCAATTAGAGTGGATGTAATATTCACATAGACACACAGAAACATACACAGATACACCCTTACACACACAGACGTCTTCCTAAAAATAGTTTTTTCGTGTTCTAGAAGTCCCAAAACGTGTAGATCCTTTGAAAATTCGAGTTCCGATCTTTGGCACGATTCCAGTACTTTGAGTACATACACATACACACATATATTATCTGTGCATCTATGTATTATCTGTGTATCTAAATTCCGTGCCTATGCAATTACAATAGTTGTGATTTTAAATGATCCCTAAACTTTCATTATTTCTTCAACGAAGCCTAATTTTAACATATGCAGAATGCAAATAACTCAAGCGATTGTAAGATGAATTACATAAGAATTGCTGAATTTTTTTCACACAAAATTATTTAGCTCTGGAGTCTGGAATACAAGTTATATGAATGAAATATTCATTGATTTTGCATAAAGAATCAGATGATTTATATTTCGATACAGTTTTAAATATTTAAGTATAATAAATTACTGTAGTACTGTGATAATGTAAAAGATATCACCACTGAATGTATCACATTTTGGAAATTTTTAAATGAAATTACATTTCAGTTGGAAAGTGTTTCATAATCAATGCTTATGCATGATTGATCTTTCTTGTCTTTTTTAATTTCACTCGAAAATTTAGGGGGTTCTGAACATTCGATTGTATTTAAAAGCAATAGGCTTCCAGTATTCATGGATTGTAATTTTTGTACCGAATTTCATTCGAAACGCTCCATTCGTTCTTGAGATATTGTCTCCACAGACTCACTGACACACACACATACACACACACACGCATACACACACACACGCAGATATCACCCCGAAAATGTTCGATTCGTGATCAGGGATGCTTTAAACGTGCTCTCCCGTCGAAAACTTGAATTCGAATTTTCGACCCCGTCACATTACTTTCCTCACAATACATTATACTATGTATATAAGGAAAGTAACAATGTACAGCTAATAGCACTATAGCTACCTTACAAGATCACATGAAGCAATTGATTCTCAAATCGTGCCATAGAAGATTTGTCTAATCGGATTGGATCAAAAAGTTTAGATGGATATCCTCAGTTGTAGAATGCCGTCTTCTGTTGGCTTTGAACCTCAGAGTACATATGCAGAGTACAGAGTACCATATGCTTATTGGTACTTTGAACCTCAGAGTAAAAAACATATTTTTAAAAACTGCAGAAAACCTTAAATATGACGAGAAACTTCACAAATTAAGTGAGCTCGGAATTAAGCTTCCTTCCAAAGAACTCCAAGATGCAAAAGCATAATTTAAAAAAATATTAGTTGAGGATCCTAATGCCATTATATTTTCAGAAATATTCAAACAAAGAGTTTCATTTCAGAACACTTATAATATGTTAGCTGCTGTCAAAACATTTGCCTGTAGCACAGCAGTTTTTGAATCAACTATTGAACATTAACACGTATCAGTCACCCTCAAAGAGACATGAGTGAACCATGGTCGCTTTTCAACTAATCATGGTCGCTTAGCAAATTTAGTCCTTCAAAAAATGTATGGAAAAGGTAAACTCTTACAAAATTCTGCATAAATGTAATGTTCTTAAAGATCGCAACTTGCAATTGTATTAAATATGTATTCATTGATCTGAAAACTATATTTCATAAAATTTTTATATATAAGGCATATTGTTATACATTATTATATCCCAGTAATTAACAAACTAGACAAAATTTTTCTGTAATATGTGTTAGCCACATAATATTTACATAAGTTATAATAATTTATTATACTTCATTTTAATTATTTTTTATTCTTTTTACTTTCCTTACATACAATAATGTATAAGGAAAGTATTGTGACGGGGTCGAAAATTCGAATTCGGGTTTTCGACGGGAGAGCACGTTTCAAGCATCCCTGAACACGAATCGAACATTTTTGAGGTGGTGTCTGTGTGTGTGTTTTTGTGTGTGTGTGTGTGTCTGTGTGTGTGTGTGTGTGTGCGTGTGTGTGTATGTGTATGTGCGTGTGTGTGTGTGTGTGTCAGTGAGTCTGTGGAGACGATAACTGATGAACGAATGGACCGATTTAAACGAAATTTGATACAAAAATTACAATCCGTAACCACTGGAAGCCTATTGTTTTTATACGCAATCGAATGTTCAGAGCCACCCTAAATTTTCGAGTGAAATTTTGAAAAAATCGTCAAAAAATCAAAACCTCTAATAAAGTTACGCAAATAGACATTTCTTATGTAATTTTTCATTAGAAAACGATTGACATAAATTTTAGAACGCTAACATGAATCGTTCTCGAAATATTGAACATTTTTTTAAAAATTATCAAAAAGTTATATAAAATAAAAAAAAATATTTCCTATTGAGAAACATGCTCACTTTTCATATGTAATACCATGCGATAAATTAGGTGACATCATTTTCGTGGATCTAGCTCGTTCCATTCTTGAAAAAAGATACTTTGAGTAATACTAGCTCGTTCCATTCTTGAAAAAAGATACTTTGAGTAATACTTTTGTCTTTGAAAGCCAATAGTCATTTATCTGCTGTAAGAATAACTTATTTCTCCATCGATAGCGCTTGGCGAGATTTTGGCGACGAATTTGGTGGAATGTCGCCAACTTGGCGACTTTTTTAAATATTGCTAAATTAACGAAAAACTCGCCAAATAGATAAAAATGACGCTAATTCAATGAAAATGACGACTCATTGACGAAAATTCAATATCTCGGAAAGAATATAAATATCTACTATAAGACGAACCTATTTTTTTTACTGTAAAAGTAGTAAATTCATTGCATTATATAAGGAAAATCATGTGCTGCCTACATCAAATTTTTTTTTAATAAAAAGCTCAACGAAGTTTCTCCAGTAATTAATGTACAGCATTGCTAGTAAATGTCCGTTCATTTTGCGTGTATGTGATTTGTTTTTATCCTATAGTAACATT